>JAIUWE010000025.1:0-358639 GCA_022750525.1 Halotydeus destructor
TTTAGCCGATATATCGCTCTTTGAGACGACTTGCGGACCATATAGAGCTCCTTAATACGACTCAGGATCGCCAGCTGGCTGCATCAGATCACTCCATATGGGGATCAGATCGGGCCTCTGGAGCGGATCTGGGCGCTCATTTGTAGCCGATATATCGCTCTTTGAGACGACTTCTAGACCATATAGAGCTCCATATTACGACTCAAGATCGCAATCTGGCAGCGTCAGATCACTCCATATGAGGATCAGATCGGGCCTCTGGAGCGGATCTGGGCGCTCATTTGTAGCCGATATATCGCTCTTTGAGACGACTTCTAGACCATATAGAGCTCCATAATACGACTCAGGATCGCCAGCTGGCTGCATCAGATCACTCCATATGGGGATCAGATCGGGCCTCTGGAGCGGATCTGGGCGCTCATTTGTAGCCGATATATCGCTCTTTGAGACGACTTGCGGACCATATAGAGCTCCTTAATACGACTCAGGATCGCCAGCTGGCTGCATCAGATCACTCCATATGGGGATCAGATCGGGCCTCTGGAGCGGATCTGGGCGCTCATTTGTAGCCGATATATCGCTCTTTGAGACGACTTCTAGACCATATAGAGCTCCATAATACGACTCAGGATCGCCATCTGGCAGCATCAGATCACTCCATATGAGGATCAGATCGGGCCTCTGGAGCGGATCTGGGCGCTCATTTGTAGCCGATATATTGCTCTTTGAGACGACTTCTAGACCATATAGAGCTCCATAATACGACTCAGGATCGCCAGCTGGCTGCATCAGATCACTCCATATGAGGATCAGATCGGGCCTCTGGAGCGGATCTGGGCGCTCATTTGTAGCCGATATATCGCTCTTTGAGACGACTTCTAGACCATATAGAGCTCCATAATACGACTCAGGATCGCCATCTGGCAGCATCAGATCACTCCATATGAGGATCAGATCGGGCCTCTGGAGCGGATCTGGGCGCTCATTTGTAGCCGATATATCGCTCTTTGAGACGACTTCTAGACCATATAGAGCTCCATAATACGACTCAAGATCGCCATATGGCAGCATCAGATCACTCCATATGAGGATCAGATCGGGCCTCTGGAGCGGATCTGGGCGCTCATTTGTAGCCGATATATCGCTCTTTGAGACGACTTCTAGACCATATAGAGCTCCATAATACGACTCAGGATCGCCAGCTGGCTGCATCAGATCACTCCATATGAGGATCAGATCGGGCCTCTGGAGCGGATCTGGGCGCTCATTTGTAGCCGATATATCGCTCTTTGAGACGACTTGCGGACCATATAGAGCTCCATAATACGACTCAGGATCGCCATCTGGCAGCATCAGATCACTCCATATGAGGATCAGATCGGGCCTCTGGAGCGGATCTGGACGCTCGTTTGTGGCGGATATTTCGCTCCTTAAGACGACTTGCAGACGGTTAACAGCTCCAGAATCCGACTCAGGGACGCCATCTCAAGGCAGTGCAGAGAAGACAGCTGTGAAAAAGCTCGGGACCGTTGAACAATTATAGGCAAGGGCTCAAAATTAGAAAAAGCTTTGTGAACTCTGAAGAGTTCAAAAGTCATCTGTACTCTATTTTAAATTTTAATATTCAATCGGTCCCGAGCTTTTTCACAGCTGTCTTCTCTGTACTGCCTTGCGCCATCTGGCAGCATCAGATCAAATTTCTGTCTTTAGTCCTCAGATTTTTGTCTAATTCGCGAGACAAGACAATATCGACAACTTGACCGACAATATGCCATAGCCTACAAGCCTACGAGGACAATTGTCTTTTAGTTGGTCTTTGTCATTTTTCTAGTATTGTTTGTCTTCGTCATGACAAACTCCGGAGAAAGTTGTCTTTTTTCTTAGTTCTGTCTGACAAAGATTAAGTCTTCTGTTTTCTTGTCTTGTCTTCGTCGACAAATTCACAACACTAGTAGAAGTAGAGATGGGCAACGACTCGACTCGACTCGACTTTGGGAAAATCAGAGTCGAGTCCCCTGCCTAGTCTTCGAGTCATAGAGTCGAGTCGTCGTTAATTTCCCCGAGTCTTCGAGTCGAGTTGCGCTTGAGTCTAAAGAGTCTAGACTCGAGTCGTGAGTCTACCTCGCGCATGCGCAGTTCATTTAAGTCACCACATGTTTAGGCTTAGTTCTAGCTAGGGACAATTTTTTGACCACCCAGTTGATCGCTGTTAGCGTTCTAGCTTGATTCTTAGAAACTAAGGTCCGACAGCAGTGAGAAACTAAAAATATGGTCTGTAACCCACTGCGTTTGCCACTAAAATACGTCAGGATTGCGCATGGGCGAAGACTTAGATTCGAGTCTAGACTTGGCATGGACGAGTCATATGAGTCCTCCCAAACCGGGGCTGCGAGTCTTCGAGTCGAGTCGTTCACTTCCCACTCGAGTCTTCCGAGTCGAGTCTATGCGACTCGAGTCTAAACTCGACTCGACTCAGACGATTCAAATGCCCATCTCTACTGACAATGACTAAGTCTTCTGTTTTCTTGTCTTGTCTTCGTCGACAAATTCACAACACTAGTAGAAGACGCACATGTCAACTTCACAGTTTGTCGCAACACTCCCATTCCTCTCCTCTTAGTTCTTTCTCCTGCTCTCGCTCTACCTCTTCAATGTGCTCTCACTCTTTCTCGGGTCATTCTTCAAGAACTCTTCCACGTTTCCCAAGAAACCAGGCATTTGCGCTCCACTGGAACGGTATCGGCTAAACAGATGACCTGGTTTCGTCGTATTGCATCGCTTTGTCATATGATAGTTTGAGTGATTCTCTACTCACTAAACTCTAACGATTCTGCTTCCACGATTCTTCATACTTGAAATTCTGTCACTAGTTCTCGGTCAATTTCATCATGTGACCTGCACGTGGCTTTATCCTTGCTAGTGTCAGCTTTGAACTTAGGGTTCTCACAGTCTAGTTCCGGTTTTGAGTGAGTGGTTGTTTTGTGTCTACACAACCAGATAGAGGTATGCTTACTGTGCTACACACTCATTGACATCAACAAAGCGAGCTGGTCACGATGCTGTATTGAGCGTGCAATTGAAAGGCATGAATCGTGGTCAAATCCTCGGCCAGGTCCTGCAGCTCCCACACATTCTCGAGTAGCTCAGGAGCAATGGGTTCTAGAGATGTGCAAGCCCATGCAGTATGTCGATATTGCAGTAAACTTTCTTTTCAATCCGTGAACATCAGTTGGTCATGTGGTTACTCGAGCAGGTAGTACTGAATACTTCCATGCATGCCGAATAAATGTCCCGTTAGTCCTACACATGTGAATGTATTAGCTCGCTCTCCGAAACGGTATTTGTGATCTGGTCGGAACCTAACTAGTTTAATTCATGATCTCAAGCAATTAACTAGTGCAGTTGACAAGTTCCAACAGAATTTACGTTCGAGTCGAATCAGAAATCGGATTTTCTAGATGCCTGACATCTCGATCATTTCATTATTTCTATGCGACAAACTGCGAGTTTCATTTTCTCAGGGTGATGTCAAAAATATTCCAAGGCTACTAATTGTTTATGTCACGAAAATCTTTCCAAGAACCGTGGTCGGGTTCACTACAGCATATTATGTATTGATCAATGATAAATGTTTTTTCTAAAAGGACTGGCACATGGAATGCCTAGCAGGAACGAAGTGAGACACCATCCAGACTCGTCAAGTGTTTCATCATCGTGGGAGTTGTCCAAGATATACTCACTTGTCAACTTATCGTCCTCGTTCTGAGGCATGTCAGTCAAAAAATTTCTAGACGTTTTATTCAACTGAGCAACCATTGAGGAATCATAACTAATTTTGACAAGCATTGCTCGTCAGTCGCGTCATTTGTCATGATACAATTTAATCATAGAAAGAAACGGAGATGATTTAACATTTTCAGGTGTGCTAATTTGACGAACAAAAAATGATCACGTGTTCAGCGTTAGCTCCCACCTCTGATGTTTGGTTAAACCTTCAGTTCTCCGATTCTATCAGAATTGTTGCACGGTTTCGTTGCCATTTTCATCAACGCATTTTCTAGTGTTAAACCAGTTGTAGCAGGTCTCTTCACTGGCCTGGACCTCTGTATCAGCATAATTTGCCACCATTCGGCCACATTCACGCCCTTTCTCGTCAATCAGCATCGGGAAAGCCCAATAAAAATTTGGTCAGATATGAATTTCACTTCAACTGGTCTCACTCACTTGTGAGTTAAACAGAACTCTAAACAACGTTATAGCTGTTTCCAAAACGCGTTGGCGCCGAATAAACCTGAAAACGAGACTATTCAAATGCTGTTATCTAATATGAAAAGTAAACATGTTTTTCCGCATGATGCCGGTATTTATCTCCACTCAACTACACCCTAATTACTTCCAACTGATAATCAGTTGGAACTCCAAATGTCACTGGCCAGACAACAATTACCTGCAGCTGATGTAAGTCCTCTATTTTCCCTCACACTCCAGTTGCAACTCAGTTCCATCTGATAAGTAAGAGGAATACGAAATGCTAACCTGAATGCGTATCGGATGGTGTATAAACATTCAATTTCTTCCCTGAATACAGGAAGGTATATGAAATACATCCCGATGAGAGCAAATTGGTCACTGACTTGGGGCTTCATTTTGACAACGCCTATGCAGGACTACAGATGGCGCTATTGACAGTACTCGTTCCCTTCTGATACAAAACATGCTTCACGGGCTATATTTTTTACACTAACATTTTATTGGTTCTAGTCTGTCTATGTGTGACAACACTTTAGTTGATCAGAGTAAGCATGAATTAGTACAGTTATTACGACAGATATGACATTGTTAATTTGTTTACACAACCTTGAAGCGAGTTTCGTTAATTGCGATACTAAATTGGACGACACTGATACTATGAAGTTACTAAACACTGGTCGGCAACACTTTGGACCCATTTTCAGACTTTGATTTCGAAACAATATTGGTTGACAACGGAATGTGTGTTTGCTGCACATCCACTGGAGTCAACACGTGCTTTATGCGCTGCAAAAAGAAGAATATCATGAGCTAGGAATAACCATCCCTGCCTACCTGTTTAAAAGTTCCAGGTGCTCGAATAATCTGTATAACAGCCATCACTGGAATGCATAGGACCGAAGAAGCTGCAATGCACAGTCCAAGTCTATTTGCCCAGCGAGGATAGACGTAGTTGTCATACGTAAGCGGCTCGTAGCTCAACAGACCGGAAACAATGATGATCTAATTCGAGAGAAAGCCCCATCAAGAAAACGTGTCTTGTCTTACTAATTGAACAATGTAATACCATGAGAAATAATGGCGCCATGAAGAACCAGCAAAACTTCCACCATCGTCCCACGTCAAAGCCAAGCATCTCTCTGATGTCGTTGCTGAAGCGGTCCAGTCCTAAGTGGGAAAGTTCAGTGAGTGTCATATAACACTGAAAAACTTACCATATATCCACGACACCGCGATGGCTTCACAGAACACTGCGAACAACATAGAATAGCTTGCTGCATAGCGGTCGAGTAGCTGAACCACATAAGCGCCACCCTGGAGTGCGATATAACTGTGTTACTCGATTACACGATCACGTTGACCAACTCACCTGAGCGCACGAAGCCAAGCCTATTAGAAAGTACAAGCTGAATAGTAAGGCAACAAAGATTTCCCTATTTTTCTTTATTGCCGGATACTCATCGCTGAGGGCTGTTATTATTGCTTCAGAACCACCGAACTGCGAGATGACAACGTAGAACAGTTTTGATCAAGTATAGAACTAAAGATTGAATGTACTCACCGAGCTATCCAAGCCTAGTGTGAGTAGCATGAGGAAGAACATGACAGCCCAGAACGGAGCGCCGGGCATGGTTGCAATGGCTTCGGGGTACACTATGAACACCAAGCCTGGCCCTTCGGCGGCCACATCCTTGACCTCGACTCCGGTCTTGTGTGCCATGTAGCCCAGAACTGCGAATATGACGAAGCCAGCAAGGAAGCTAGTAGCCGAATTTATTGCACTTGTCAACAGTGCATCCCGGTAGACATTGTTGTGAAAGGGATTATAACTGGCAAAAGCAAGCAGCACGCCAAAACCTGGCCCCAGAGAGAAGAAGACCTGTGTCGCAGCATCGACCCATACCTGTCGTAATTTCAGAATACTAGTCATGTCCTCTTAATTTTTGAGTCTCACATTTGCATCCATTAATGCAGAAAACTTCGGCGTCAAGTAGTACTTTATGCCCTCTCCGGCCCCCGGGAGGAAAATTCCACGGACCAGCAAGATGACGAGGACGATGTACGGGAAAATTGCAGTAAACCAAACAACCTGAAAAATTGAAATGTGCGGAGCCGCCATTAGACGCAATATTCCTAGAATCCCTTAGCAGTTGTCAGGTCGGACAAGTCTCATTAGCTATGTCAGCGGGCTGCTGACGAAAGTGGGAATTCGGTGCTTCCTTCCTGGACATTGTGCGAATGGATGAAAGTTACCCTTAGAAGTTTCCGTCGAATAATAGAATAAGTCTAGCAGAAAAAAGGAGTTCTGAGCTGTGCTCTCTCTCCCTCTCCTCTGAGCACTTCAAGCTTGAAGCCGATTAATGACCTTGGTTGAGAATACCCGGGTAGGCCCTTACAATGACCTGTAGAGGGAAACCGATACCCTAGAGGACACATTCGGAAAGGGAGCGACGATGAAAGGCTACTGGGCTGACAATGACTCAGTTAAGAGATTAGAGATTCTGCCTGAAGAGCAAGTGAAGCAAAGTCCCAGTTTATGATCAAGACGAATAATTATTTTTACGCTTGACTTGGAGTGAACACAATGGCCATTGATCGCAGCGGGTGCTACTGT
The DNA here is from genome assembly GCA_022750525.1 of Halotydeus destructor. Lineage (NCBI taxonomy): Eukaryota > Metazoa > Arthropoda > Arachnida > Trombidiformes > Penthaleidae > Halotydeus > Halotydeus destructor. Next base: position 6,866 of record JAIUWE010000025.1, read on the forward strand.
TAATCTTAATAGGCAAAGAATGCAAGGAGGGCGGAAGGAGCAGAAAGAGAACTGCTTACTTTTCCTGAAGTAGAAATTCCCTTCCATAAACTGAAGTAGCAAATGAGATAGACGGCCAGCAAACAGAATGCAACGTCCCACTTGATATGTCCAAGACTTTCGATCCCATCGGCCTCATGAAGTTCTAGAAGTCCGCGGCTGAGTGAAAAGTATTATTAGTTTGATTGTCACGTGATCTGGCTTCAATATCAATTCATCAGTTCCGGTATGAAAGTAGCCGATGATAGATCACGGTCTAGCTGGTCGAACTGATTCGCTGCACTGGTCAAGTGATTTATTGCGAAGGACGCTCTGCTGAGCTTCAAGTGAAACGCGAATAGCTGTCCATGCTTTGTGTCACACTATTTCATTCTAAGTGATTGCAAATGACAAGTGAAGCGAAGCGAACTATTGTACTTTGACCACCAGTCGCTAGGAGGCCACGCTCTGAGAAAGACAAGTTCACCTTTTTTCATCTATACACCTCTATGCTCATACATTAGGAAAGTTAGTCAGCTCACTTGAAATACTCTTCAGCGGGTGACCGCTTTGTGGAGACGTTTCCCAGAGTGGTGCCATTGATGGTTGACCGGCAGTCGGGGGTGTTCCACGGCTGGTCACACTTGGTCCACGGCAGGCTGTACGTGAATGAATGCAAGAAGTAATGCAAGGCCCAAGCTATGATGACATTATAGTAGAAATCGACATAGAAGGCTATCAAGCAAACTGCATAACCGATGCCTGCAGAGGGAAGAGGAAGTTAGTTCAATGGCCTGCTTTTAAGCCCTGAACTCACCCTTGAAAGCGGGCACTATGCGTCCCCAGCACGTGATGGCCCCCTTGCCGTGATACTGACCTAGGGCAAGCTCCATAAAGAAGAGTGGAATGCCGCCGACGGCCAACATTACGCAGTATGGTATGAGGAAAGCTCCTTAAAAAATAACTCGTTGAGCATTACATCATACTTTCTATTGACATCTCATCTCACCTCCGCCATTTTTGTAGCACAAGTATGGAAATCGCCACACATTGGACAAGTCGACAGCAAAGCCCACCACGGACAACAGGAAGTCAACCTTTTTGTTCCAAGTTTCCCTTTCGACAACTTCTTCCCCAATGGCGGCCGCCGTGGTGGTTCCACTTGATTGACTGTCCAAGTCATTGGGCTCAACTACAGCGGAAGAGCTGTCCATACTGGGTCTAGCGGGTGACAAGCGCCCTTCGCAAAAATGGCTGCCACTGATTGATTTCGGAACATTATCTGCACAATCGACGTTGTGACTAAAGCTTGCCGACATACGGACCACTGACACACAACTTTCAGCTGAAAGTGAACCTTGACTGTGACGCGAAATTGTAGAAGTTCGGCGAGAGGCACTTGTTGGATGCTGCAGCGCAACAGCTATGTCGAGCGCAAGTGTGCGCAATACAGTACAGCACAGCTCTTGTTGCGCTCCGAAAGCTGTACACTGATTCAGGCTTTGCGCTGATCTTTGTCCTATCGATCACGGGAAAAGGATGATGAGGCAGTCCTAAGTGAGACCTGAATAGCATCAGGGGACGACAATGGCTAAACTTGAATGAACTTCTTTCATCCCCTTTCAAAGGCAACTTTTCAACTTCTTCAAGTAACTGTTTAATTTCATATTTCTTTTTCAATAAGCCTCTCTTCTTCTTTTCTTTTTCTTTTCCCAGGCATGGTTTAAATCAACACTATTCAGATGTTTATTTGAATGGATGAATACTTAAAACTGTAACTGGAATAGATTGGAATTCCCGTCCGCCGTATTTGACTGCGGGAATATTCTCAGTTCCGACCTGAAAGAGTTCCGATTGGTAATTTCGGCAGTTTGGTCAACTAATTTATTCACAGACTTGAAGGCGGCAATTTGGCAAAATCAAGTCTAAACTGAAACATCACGGGAATAAGAGGGCCTTTCTACCCCTTTCAAGACCGGTTTGTTGGACTCTGGTGAGACCGCAACACGTGTGGAGAGAAGCCGCTGTTGACTCATCGAGATTAATACAATTGTCATCTGAAATCCCTGTTCATAGTTGAGCAGTTTCCTTTCAAATGTGTGGTTGTTCTTGACAAAAATGGATTTGTCTACCACTTTATATTATGACGTAGAAGACATTGACTGTGAACTGGTTGTCTTAGATGGCGACAAGCCTGATTTCGAGGAGGAAAATTCTCTTGCTGTCAAACAACGCGTTTCAAGATGTGGCTCTAGTTCTGGATACGAGACAGATTCTCGTGACCAGGACCGTTGTTCTCCCGATGTACACAACCGAACAAGTGCAGTCACTGTACTCGAGAGTGTCGCCGATCACACTGCCACCAGCGAGACATGTAATCTCCGCCAAAAAGAACTGAACCAAAAACTGTCAGAAAGCTGTGAGTCACCGTCAACATCACCAGCTGACTCGTTGACTGCGGGCTCGGAGACTGGTCGAGTGCCTCGAAAAAAACATCAGCTCTCCAGAGAACATTTGTGCGCAAACCATGCATCGTGTGGACAATGGGTCTACAATTCGTCTCGGGACTTATCTATCGCACCATTTTGTCTCCAGTGCTCGGTAAGCTTTTTACTTCGTAACCTCTATTAATTATGTCTCATTGTTGTCTTGTTTCTTCTAAAAAAAGTTCTGGATTCATGTGCATGACTACAAGGAACGTTTTGGCAACTTCGTAACAGGTTCTGACAAATGCATATTCTGCGTGCAACTGAAAAACTGTACTGGAAAAACAGTAAGTACTTGCTAGTGTCCAAACTGAATCAGTAATTCAAAAACTTGATTTTTCTACAGAATCTTTCCTATAAGAATGAGGAGTTGTTGGCGTACGACCCGTTGGAAGTTAAAATGTCCTTGATGGCTTACATGAAGGTAGTTCCGCAAGTTCCCAAGACGAAGCCGTCAAGATGGAAGTTCTTCTTTAACTATGAAAGAAACAAAAATGACATCGACACTAACTTCAACGTGAAATTAGGCGACGTTGTTTACGTTGCTCAAGTGACCGAAGAGGAGAAGAGTAGGGCGAGGCTGATATTGCAAAGTCAGCGCAAGGACTATTATGTACCGAAGACTAAATGTAACCAGTACGCCTATGCAATTAGAGTTCAGTATATTATTGAGGAAGATGGCATTGCGTATATTTCCGGGTACAATTATTTCAATGCAGAGCAAGTGAAGCAGCGACAGCTTGAAATGGAACAGAAACTATCTAAACCAAAGAGAAAGGTAGACATTAAAATCCAGGACTGCTTTCTCAAAAGTATAACCAAGCAACCAAAGCAGCTAATACTAGTCAATGACTACAACACTTGGGCACCACTGAACTCAATTACTGGCAACTTGAGTGTTCTACTCAAAGCTGACTTTGAAGCGGGCAAAGCCAGAGGCTACTCGAAAGATGCAACTTTCCTTTGCTGCTGGCAGTATAGCTATCATTCCAACTCTCTCCAAGAATACGTCAGGGACCTCTATCATAATCGCTGCAAAAACGATGTTGTTTTCCAACTAAAAGAAGAGACAGCGCCAAAAAGAGCCAAGAAAGATGCAGATTAACTTTATTCTAAGAATTCAATTTTGCAGCTCAGAACGCTGAAGGCCAAAAAATTATGCCAAAGTGTAAAATTATTAAATGGTTGTAAACCAAGGTGTCATTCAAGTGAACGACGAAGCTCAGATTGTCGGGCAGGAAGACAGGTTAATGTCGCCATAGACAACAGCATCAGCAAAGCCAATGGGCCGGTTAGACTTCTCCAGATTTCGGACACAACCGACATAATTGGCATCCGTTTTGAGACCAAGTCCCTTGTTCTGATATTCGGAAGGAACGCCACCAATATACAGTGGGCTGTTGGTGTCAGTTGACGAGACTCCACCTTGACCGATGCCCGATTGGAAGAAGACGTTGTCAACGTTGACGATGATGACATTGGCATCTTTGGCAGCGTTGATGTGATGCCACTCACCGTCGCAGAAATAGTTCTTGTCCTTGGGATCAATGTTCGCTTCGATTATTCCGGCTCCATTGTCTGCCGAGAAGTAGAGGATGCCTTCAACCATTTGGAGAACTAGGTAGTCCTTGTCACCAAATACGGCCAAGATAACGCCATCGGGACTTCGTGGCTTGATGTCAATGTCAATCTGAAGAGTTCGGCCAACTTTGAAGCGTTTGGCCAAACTTACGTAACTCGGATTGGACGGGAGTGGATTAAAGGAAAAGAATACTCCGTCTTCAATCTTATCTGAGCACTGTTGGGCATTGTCCACTCCTCGTGTCTCAGCTGAAAGTTTAACAAGGATACCTTGGATGTAAACTTTTCGAATGCAGCCCGGGAAGGAATTGGTAACCTGTTGCAAACTGTTTTTGGCCCCGTTGGCTGCTTCTTCGCTCAGTCCACCGATGTAGACCGGTGATTTAACATTGAGAGAGGTGGCCTCTCCTGGTGACAGGCCGCGGTTCTCATCGCCTTCGTCCACCTTGATTTCACCGACACGCTTTCTGCGAGAGAATACCACTCGATGCCATTCGCCGTCATTGTACACCTTGTCCGTCATGACCATGCCAACACCGCCGCCATTGTTGTAGGAGAAGATGAGTCTTCCCTCGCGCAAAGTGAGGGCCACGAAGTCAATGTACTTGGCGTCGCCGACATAGAAGAGAACACCCTCGTCACCTTTGGTCTTGAACTCGAGACCGAAAGTGCTTTCGTCCATGAGACCCGTTGTCACTGACGAGGAGGCCTTGAACTCATGTCGGGTGTGCCTGAGCGCTCCGAAGCGGACACCATCAGCATATGTCACTGTGTCGTCTTGAGCCGGCGTCAGCGGTAACTTACAACCAAATGGATTTGTTTCGGGCGTGCTCGGTGTCTCAGTGCTGGTGATAGCGACGCTGGTGGTCACCTCGTCATTGTCGTCTTCGGTTTCCTCTTCCGTCTCCTTCTCATCTTCGTCCTCTTCAACTGTAGTTGCCTCAGGTGCGACACTCGGTAGAATCTCTGGTGCCAAAGTTGTGGTCTGTGTCGATAAGGGTGTGATGAAAGGACAGCTAGCCAGCGAAGCACCAGGACGGTTTGGTGAGTTGGCGAAATTCTGCAGCTGTTCGTTGACCGTCAAGTCACCGAGGCAGCCTTCAAAGGTGACCGGTATGTCATTTGAAACCAGTAGCTCAGTGAGGTCTTCCGGCACGCCACCAAAGTACATTGACAAGGGTTCTTCGAGGCCCCGAATGGCCAGGGGATTGGGTGATATGTAGTTCACTACATCGTCCGCGTTGTCGTCGACCTCGAGCCGCATCTTATATTCATCTTTGTGCGCCGAAACGTAATGCCACTTGTCACCGTAATACTTTGCCTTAGTTTCAATCTTGTCTCTACCAGGATCTGTGCGAAGAATTACATTTCCTCTGTGCAAATAGATGCTTATGAAGGAAGTCTTCTCGGCATTGGCAGCAAAGAAGAGCAATCCGTCGGCCATGTCGGTTCGGTATTTCAGTGTCACAGTCGCCAGCTGGTCCAGGTTCACTTCAAGCGGCATCTCGACGAAGCCAGTGGTATCATTTGTGAAACTAGCCTCTCTGGACACCGTCTCCGGACATCCCTTGACAATCTTGGACGAGGCTTCTTTGGTGTTAGCCAAGTCTTGTCTTACGGACCCCAGTTCTACTTCCTTGATGCAGCCTTCGAAGCCGACATTGGTAACTTCTTCATCGGAATAAGGATGTCCGCCAGGGTAGCCACCAATATAGATGTTGTCATCAGTACCCAGAGCTGTATTCATACCGACCCCATCGTTGGCCACAACGACGCCATCTATCACCAGCTGGCACTCCTTGCCAAGTCGAGCGACATCCACTACGTGCCACTTGCCATCATTGTACTTCTTATTTTCAGGACTGACCAGGGTTTGATAACCAGAACCAAGTTCGTAAACGACATACAACCTACTCTGCCGCAGATAAATTGAGAAATACTTGCGCTCGTCGCCAACCAGGAAAAGCAAACCTTCTCTGGCGTACGTTTTGAAGGACAACTTGACGTAAGTTTCTCGCTCAAAGCTCTGAGTTCCCTTTGATAAGATGACATAGCTGTTTCCGTCGAACCGAAGGCCGTTTGGTGTCGCTTCAGCTTCAGGGATGGCTGACCCTTCCGACAAGTATTCACCTTCAACGAAGTTGTACAAACCAATTGGAGTGTCACCGTAAACAACATTGGCCACGACGCCGTTCATTCGAGTATTCTCGACTTCTCTCTGGACGACCACTGTCTTCGGAATACCGCCAATGTAAATCTTGGAGCGGTCTGGTGTCAAATCGAACACATTGTTACTGCCTCCAAGCAGTCCCTCTGACCTTTCTTGGATGCCTTCTCTAGTCACCGTGAGTATCATTGTCTTTCCAACTCGCTCAACCAGCAAATCATGCCAAACATTCCGCTGTATAATTAATTCATTCTCAAGTCTGTCCGCTTGCTGGCCCAAGTTCATGGTCAGAACAACCCTGGATGCTTTGAGTTCGACGGCCAAGAAATCCGGATCGCCGGAAGTGTAGAACGTTCTTTCCGGCCCATCGATGTCAAGTTCGTTTTCAGCCTGTCGGCGTTTCCGGTTCTCCACGACACCAATGGGATTCCCAATGTATGCTAACAATCCATCCGGGCTGTCCGCCTTGAAGGACATGCTAAACTTGGTGTAGGTTCCTGAAGTGTACAAACTGTCCGGATTTCTGAGCTCAAGAACCGTGTTGTCATCAAACTGTACTCCCAGTTCAATTCGATTAGCCAGCCCGCGGGCTTGTTCCACTCGTTTTCGCACCTCTTCAAGACGCAGTTTCATCTCTTCCTGCACAGCTTCATGTTCTTTGGATAGCCTCTCCGTTTTTTCGAGCTTGTCCTTGATCTTGCCATTGAAGTCCTCAATTTTCTGCATATCACTTCCCATACTGGTTAGATCAAGGTAGGTATCAATGGACTCCCCTTTCATGTCATGAGCAGTTTTGTTCTTTTCGTCAATCTCCGCCAACAAGGGATCAATGCGAGCAAGAACTTCGTCGGCGTCTAACTTAACTGAATCAGAAACTGGATTAACTGCATCGATCGTTGCTATGAGATTTTTCGACTGATAGGAGTCCAACTCTCGGTTTATCTCTGTTAACTGAGTCTTGTGAGTCAACTGCTCCTCAGAGATCCGCTCATTTTCCTCCTTGCGCATCTTCAGGTCTTCGACAAGTTCATCAGTAATTCGCTTATCAACTCCTTCAGCTTCCCTTTTCAGCTTGTAGCTTATTTCCTTTGCGTCTTTCATGTTCACTTGAATGGTATTTATGTTATCTTCAATTGTAACTGCCGCATTATTCGCTTCATCACCGGAAACAGAAGCGTTATTAATGGCATCAACAATGGTCTGGTATGAGCTGGCCGCTGACATGGCTTTCTGCAACTGATCGTTGTCGCGAGTCGAGGAAAAGGTGTCGTCAAGTTCTCTGGCTTGAGCTTCCAGTTTAGCCCCCTGCAGTTTCATTTCGCCAATCTTTGGCCAAAGGCTCTCTTGGTCAACCGGATTAGCTGCCATGTAATCCTCAAGTTTTGTCTTTGCTGCCTGAAGCTTCGGCACACTCAACTGGATGTCTTCTATTTGGGCTTGAAATTCAGCCAACAACTTGTTAGCTTTGTCCACATGTTCCTGACTCTTGCTGACCTGTTCGTTAGCATTGTCTTCGGAGTCCTTCAGAAGAGCGACAGAAGCTTTGACGTCTTCCTGGTTACCACGATTAAGCGCATCGTCTTGCTGAAACTGGGCAACTTTGGAACTTGAATCGACGGACATTTTGTAAAGCTGGTCCAAAATGTCTTGCAAATGCTCAATTCGAGTTTTGACCGCATTGAGACCGTCAACAATGGACTCCGTCGGTGCAGCGAATTCTTTGACCAATTGCATAACTCGCTTCGCATCATCCAGTTCCCCAGCAGCATCATTGATCTTCGTGATATCTCGCTCTTCCAGGAATTTCAGTATATCATTGGCTTGCTCTAATTTGCCTTCTATGTTCTGACTCAAAAAAGATTGTCCAAGGGCCATCTCAAGTCTGAAAGTATGAAAGAAAAGGGTAAATCAAGTATGTTTCAATGAAGGCAGTTTCAAATCACCTTCTCAGATCTTCGACCAGTTTGATGATGTCCTTGTACTTTTCTTTTACAGAGTCCTTCACGAACATTGCATCGCGACTGTGGCCATGGGCATCTTCGGCTATTTGTTTGGAGCGAGCTTCTGCCTTGTCCGCTAGGTTGTCAATGGTCGAAATATCGCCTTCAAAAGCGTCCAGTGTGTCCTTGCGTCCTTGGACTTGTTCTTTGAACGGATTCTCATTGATGGACTCTATCAACGGTCCAACGGTTTCAAGTGTTGTAGTCAAATGAGCTAAGCGTCGATTGCCGAACACTGAAGCGTTTGCTTCTCTGAGTTCTTCCTGGTACGGGTCAATCATGGCCGCCAAAGCGTCGGTGTCATCCAGCAAGAAATCTGTGCACTGGTCACACTGGCGACAACCCTTACGCTCCTCGAAGACCCAGCGGAATGGACAAGAGTCACATTTGTCTCCCATGACACCAGGTAGACACTGACACTTTCCGGTTTCCTGATTACAGACAGCTCCGTAGGAGAATTTAGTTCCACAGTTGCATGATTCACATCCTTCATTCGAATACTTCCAGAACCCAGGCTCACAAGTTTCACACTGAAGACCAGCAGCACCAGGCTTACAAGGACACTGTCCGCTATCGTCGCATTGACTATCCAGAGACGCGTTCTTGCAGTTACACGACGTGCATCCTCTTCCGGTGTAGAAACCAAAGTTATCAGGCTTGCAGGTGTCACAGCGTTCTCCGTCTACATTCGGCTTGCAGATGCATTTGCCAGTGTAAGGGTCACACATCTGAGTTCCGGTCTGATCACAGTCACACGGCTTGCAGTCCTTTGCCGTGATGGCGTCTCCATGGTACCATGGGGCACAAAGTTCACAAGCTCTGCCTGTAGTATTGTTGAGACATTCCAGACATTCACCGGTTACGGAATCGCAGGCTCCAAGTCTTGTCGGGTCAATATTCCCATTACACTGGCATTTTGAGCAGTTGCTACCAAGTTCAAGGGGTCTGCCAAAGTAGCCGGCATCACAAATGTCACAGCGTGGCTCCACGTATCCAGGTTTGCATTTACAGCGAGCCATGCGTCCATCGGGCGACACGTCACAACTGGTGGCAAAATTGTTGGACGGATCCGGAAGTGGACAAGGGCAGATCATGCAAGCATCTGGGGTCCCTTTCGTCGAGTTGCCATAGTAGCCTTCGGCACATAGCTCACAGTGGTCACCAAGTGTGTTGTGCTGACAATCGAAGCACAGTCCAGTGGTGGGATCGCATTGATCAGAGTGTCGGTTGCAGTCGCATTTAACGCAATAGCCGAGATACGGTCCATGGTTGACTCTGTAATAGCCGTCGTTGCATTCTTCGCAAGATGGCCCCTTGTAGTTCGGTGGGCAGGTGCATTTTTCGACACGTTTCGCAATAGCACCGTCGGCAACAGGCTGAACTGAAGTGGTGTCCATCATGACATCGGCTATCTGGAATTCGGTGACTGCTTCAATGTACGACAGTCGAATGAAAATCCCTTCCAACTTCACCAGGACCATCATGAACTGGTCTCGAGTAATCTGGTCACGGTTTACCGGGTTTCGGAAGTTCCTTTCAACAAGTTCTATCTCAAACTTCAGCGGACTATTAGCTTCGACGGTTTGTTCAACAAAATCATATGCGATTGTCCGGTCGTTGCCAACAAGGATGACATCAATGGCCTGAGGCTTGGTTTTCCATTCTTCGGTAACAACGATATTCACTATCGAGTACTTCAAGAAACCACCGTACGAGCCCAGTTGTTTTCCAACGTAAGATTCCGGCAACGAAATATAGAAATTCCTGCCCTCAAGGATTGTCGAGATGACGTTGAATCTGTTCTCACCCATCATTTCCACTTCGGCCTCTTCCACCGGAACCGGTAGCATTCGAACTCCTCGCTCGCTGGTTTCAATGAAATGCAGATTCCATCCTTGAATGGAAGTCATATTCTGCATTCCGGTCACAAAGAACTGAGACTCTCGGCAAGAATCGCTGTTGCCGAAGCAAAAGCACTTCGTGCAGCCATCTGGATTCGCGTCTTCAAGCGAGTAAGCGTCGGAAACACAATCGTCACAGTATCTGCCTCGGACATTGGCTTTGCAAAAGCAAGTCGAGTCTTGTTGATTGCAAATACCTAGGTGGTCAATGACACCCCGAGGATCGCACTCGCAGAACTTGCACTCTGGGAATGACCAGAACCCTTGGCGACACCTGTCGCAAGTTCGCTCAACCACGTTAGTCTTGCAGTCACATTGTCCATTTTCGCGATCGCAAGCCAAATTAGGTCTCCAACGTCCAAATTCATCCCGGCGACTTTCGACACCCTGGAAATTACATTGACATTCTTGGCAGCCATTGATTGGATCATAGCCAAAGGTGAGTGGCATGCATTCTGTACAATTATCTCCAGTGACACGAGGCGGACAGATGCACTTTCCGGTTCTTGGTTCGCAGTAGGCTGTTGCCGGACAGTTGCATGGCTTACAGTCAGGGAAACCGTAGAATCCCATTTTACAGGCCGTACATGTCCTCCCAATGACATTGGGTTTGCAGGGACATTGCCCACCAAAGGCGTTACATTCGTTGCTTGTTGATCCTCGGTGATGACATTTACATTCGAGAGCCTGGCCGTTGTAGGCAGTGGTCAGAGAGAAGACTGACTTTTTGCAAAATTCGCTCTCTTCTTCACCAATGAGAAAAGAGTTCTGAACACAGTCCTTCACAAATTCCAGGACCTTTGGCTGTGGTTCGAGTTTCAAGTATTCGTCTTCTTCAAAGTCTTGCGAGCCAACGAACATTACGTAATCAAGGTAGACACTCTTGTCCTTCGGTAGCCGGAGAGTGGCAACGAAGCCCTTGTTGATGTCAAACAAAGTGAAATTGTTCTCTCGCTGCTTCAGAATAGTTCGACAACCAGACAAACTGGGACAGAATGGAACGGGAGCGATGGCGCTATAAAGCTTACCGCTCTCTTCTTGAATGGCGACATCAAGGTCGAAGACAGGGTGATAGAGTTGATGGTAGTGCAGAATAATCTTGTAATAACCTGGCCGAGGAACTTTGCCACGGATGTCACTGACAAGATTGTTCTCATTCAATTCGACAACCGATGGCATCTTCAGCAGCAAAGTATCAACTTCGAGCTTGGGTAGAGAGCCGGTGCCTTCACGCTCAAACTCAATCTTGGTTACTTCGGACCTTGGTGGCGGATACAGAGATTCAATGCAGTACGATTCTTTTAGAACACACACGAATTCAGGGGTGACATAATCAAGTGACCATTGGTCATAAGGCAGAGCCACAATTGAATCTAGGCTGAGAGACGAGTCTTCGGGCAGAGATAGCGCTGCCAATGACACTCCTACTGTTCCTTCTTCGAAATCAAACACTCTTATCCGCCCGTCTTCCTTGGTCACCACTTGTCGGCACATGAAAGAATAAGGACAATGGTCAAGGCTGACTTCACCCTGGACATTTGGTGCAGTTGTGGCAACGCTGGCTTTGACCATGTCATGAATATTTACATCGTCTTCATTTTCCGAAGGATTGTGGTACAGAACAATAAGAACGTACGGACGAGTTTCAGGTATGTCCATGTCAATCAAAATTTGGCTCTGTTCGGGAGTCAGTTTAGCAGCGGTACCTTGGAATATGGTTTTCTGAGGGCCAGTCTTGTCATAAGTCATGGTGGCCAGCTGTTCTTGATTGGATTTGCCATTCTCACCACGAGCTGTTGGCAAGTCCGCACTGAGCTTAGGGAAGTCGTAGTGGCGACAGAGGGTTCCCGAAGGCTGAATGTCCAGACAGGGCTGTGCAACGTTCTCTTTCAGCAGATTGGCTTCATAATAGTCGTCGGGCACGAAGACCAAGTAGTCGATAAAGGTGTTCTTGTCAACGGTCAGTCGAGCCAAATATTTGCCAACGTCAAGGTACAAGTTCGGTGTCATGTCATTGCGGTTCTTCGGCAAGCTCAGCAACGGCTCCTCAGATGGCGGCAGTATGAACTGTACACTTTGGTCCTTTGCGTAGTGCGTCTTTGCCATCATGGTTAGATTAGCGTTAGCTGGTGACCCTTCAACAGTCATGAAGCGGAAGATGGTCTTGAAGAAGCCTGGTCGGTTGATGGTGATGTTCAAGTTGACCTCCCGCTGAAGGTGCGAGAAGATGGCATAACCTTTCCACGAGTAATTTGGTATCATTTCCTCATCATAGCCGAACCGAGCGTTTGAGCCGGAAGCTGATTTACCGTCCTCAACTTCATACTTGAACTGATGTAAGGTGGGGAAGAAGTGGCCCTTCTTCGGTTTGTCACAGCGACGACCGTCGATGCGAGCTCGGCATGGACAGCGTCCAGTTGTCTTGTCACACAGATTACTGATGGCGCCACCAATGTCACAATCGCAGTCAGTGCAACCAAACAGGTGGCCATCTTGAAGTCCATAGTTTCCGTCGGTGCAAATGTCACAAGTGCGTCCTCGAATGTTGGCCTTGCACTTGCATTGACCAATGCGTCCGTTACATTCCACCACTGAACTGATAGTGCCGTTTCGACTACAGAGACAGTCCTGGCAACCCTGGGGATTCCGTGATTCCAAGTTCCAATATCCTTCCTTACATTGGCCACACTGCCTTCCGGTCACATGGTCCTTACACTTGCACAACTCACCAGCCGCCAAGTGGGTGGAGTTGCAGCCTTCGAATTGAACCACGACACCAGCTTGATTACAGTCACATGGCTCACACCTGGGGAAGATGTAGTAGCCTTCCTTGCACTCAGTGCACTTGTCACCAGCAAAGTTTGATCGACAATCGCAAGCGCCGCTTATCGGATTACAGTACATTCCTTGGTTTCCGATTGGATGACAGTTACAAGGCAAGCATTCGGGATACCGGAAGTGACCGACGGCACAGTTTGTGCACTTTGGACCATAGTAGTTCGGCTTGCACTTGCATTTTCCACTGACTTCATTGCAAACCGGATCGCTTGAACCAGCTTCGGAGCATGCGCACTCTGTGCAATTCGGAAATCCAAAGAAACCTTCTTGACACCTTTGACACCGTTCACCATCAAAACCACTCTTGCAGAGGCATTCTCCACTGTCTTGGTTACAGACTTCACCTGTGCAGCCAGGCAGTGAGCAAGAGCACTGTTGACACTGCGGGAAGTTGAAGTAACCAACGTCACATTGGTCACACCGGCGTCCACCATATCCGGACTTGCACATGCATTGACCACTTGTGACATTGCAAGTGGTTCCAGAGACTGTTCCGTCGCCATCACAGTCGCAAGCGTCGCACTTGGGAAACCCAAAGAATCCTTCGGCACACTGACGGCAGTCTCGGCCAGCAAAGGCGTCCAGGCAAGGACAGTCGCCGGTTCGCAGTTCACAGACTTGTCCCTGGGTTCCATTTGGGAAACAGTCACAAGGTCGACAGAGTGGATACTCAGTGTAGCCATAGCTGCACCGGTCGCAATTCGGTTCTTCGAAATTTTCTCTACAGTGACAGCGTCCAGTTCCTTCGTCACAGTTTCCTGTCGAAAAGGCCAAGTTACAGCGACAAGGTACGCAAACATTCGATGAATTGAGTGGCCGATTGAAGGGTCGGTAGAAGGTTGGTCGGCACTTCTCGCAGTTGATTCCTTCGGTGTTGTGTTGACAATTCAGACAAACGCCACCGCCAACTTTTTGACCGTTCATGTTGACAGACAGGCCTTTGCTTTCGACATCTTCGTCATAATAGCATTCTTCCGAGTGTCCATAGCAGTTGCATTTCTCACAAATGTTCTTATCCATGTTGGTGGCGGCCATCCACTTTTTCTGGTGGTAACCAGGTTTACACAACTGGCACTGGTCTCCCACCGTGTTGTGGTCACATCGGCAAACTAGTTTCTGTGAGTCTGGCGAATAGTCGGCACAGCTGCTGGCATGACCATTGCAAACACATCGACCACCGATGTTGATGTCTTTGATTGAATAGAAGTAACGACGAGTCACCGTTGGGTCTTGTCGCTCGACCGACATCAAGTGTCCTAACGTTGTTCTAGGCTTGAGCAAGCGAAGGCTGACATTGGTTGCTTTGGTAAATTGCTGCAGAACTGGAGAGTTCTCGAACGTTTCCGAGCTTGGTCTGTCCTTGAGCAGTCGAACGGCCACTTCTCCATTTTCGAGAGGCAGAATGTCCGAGAAACCATATTCACAGATGACCGAGTCGTCTCTTGTGATGGTCAACTCGGCCATCGGGAAGGTTTGTTGACATTCTTCTCGAGACGCTGCGAAGTATTGCCAAGGTGTATATGTCTGACCATTGTCCACCGATCTCTCCAGAATCCAGACACCGGGCCGAGGCGAGTTGCCCATCTTGACCAGAACGTAGGCCACATGGAATTCCTGAATACAAATGCTGTTCTCATTAGCAACGTATCAAAACCATTTGAGCAATCTGTCTTTTTTGTTTCATGCAACCAGTGGAACCTTTCATCCTTTCCAAATCAACTGCCTGTTTGTTCACTGAACGTAAACCCTTCTCTTCATACAATGTTCGAAACATCTTCAAGGGGTAATGCGCTCAAGGCTATTTCTGTCTAAAGAAACGCAGCTCAACGCTATGATTCATAGTAAAAAAAGTCGACTCTTTTCTGCTCGAGATTAACTAACTCATTAAACGAAACGGATAAATAAGAGTAGTTGTTGACTATTCCTCCTTTAACGAGCATTTTATCAGCATCAGCATAAACAAGACTTTGTTTCCTCTCTGGAAGGATTCAGCACTCAAGGTCTCTCTAATTCTCGGAAACCGTTAGCAGGCGAGAGAGGGAGAGCGAAGGAGAGAGGGAGACGCCAGATGCCGGCGCTTTGCCTCCCACACTGCCGACAATGTGCTCCCGACACTGTGGACAAAGCGAGAGGGGGAGAGGGGAGAGGGAGAAACGGAACTTCTCAAGTTAAAGAAAACAGTCTATGGGACTCTTTCAGCTCTCTCTCTCACTCATTCTCCCGCTGGCTCTTCCTATCGCTCTTAGCTTCCCCTCTTCTCTCTTAGCTGAACTTGAGAAGGGAACCTCTGTTCTAAATTTGGAAGGCCGTGCCTGGCAAAGCAACTGTATTTCGAGCCTCGCCCAAATTTTCACCATCCACTAGTTTTTTCCGAAACCGTTCGAATCCCTCAAATTGCAAATGTACTAACCTGACCCAAGTCAATGGTGACCGTGACCTCACTGTAATTTCGGCCTCGGGACAATGGCGGACTCTGCCACCATCTCTCGGTTCCATCGATGGCAAACTTGGCGTCATGGCGAAGCGATGCATTGTTCATATCGCACGTTGCGCAAGCTTGGCCCTAAATTTGGAGCAATTTAGAACATTATCTTCAAATTAGCCGAAGTTTAGCGACTTACGTCAACGATATCATTTCGAATATTGTCGTGCCAATTAGCTCCGACCAGTTTGCAGTACATTTCCGGTTGAGGGTCTCCGCATGTTGCCGTGGCAAGAATCTGCAATACGCAATTCGATAAGAGGGGAGGGGGGAGAGAGAGGAAGAGAGACAATGACAGTGCTGTATGTGGTCAAGAGGACTGTGTTACAACTTACCTTCTTGCCTTCAGCGAGGTTGAAGGTGGGCGGGTTCAGGGCATAGAATTTCTGGCCATTTACGACCGCAATCAAGGCAGTGGTCAGAAAGGCTAATAGTAGGCAAGAACTCGAGGCGAGTCCGCTTAAGGGACTCGTCCGAAGTCGCATGTTCGAACTTGGACAATTCAGAAAGTAAAGAACGAATTCTTTGCCATACACTGAAAACTACTTTCTCTTTTCAACTTGATGGCTCCAGAAAAGAACTTTTACTGATTTGTAGTTCCTTAGCGTAGACCCGAAGAAGAGAGAGGGAGAGGGGAGAGAGCGAGAACTAGACGAAGCCATGGGCCCAGTGGGCCGCCGACGGGGCGCCACCATGTGGGCTGGATTTGCGGCATCTTAGCGGAGCTCATGCTGAGCGCCTGACCACGCCTACTGTGAACTTTTCAATGTGATCAAGTGTTCATTGTGCGTTGACTTAGTTTCTTAAACTTTTGCTTTCTAGAAAGACAAAGACTTACGCTGTAATCATGTCTTCCAAGAGTATCTTGTTCAAAACTATTCGCCATGAATCTGTGCACTGTGAATTATTTCACGTTTGATTTTAGTGACAATTCATGCGAACATCGCCGTATCGTAGGAGAACGAGCTAGGGAGAGAGAGAGACAAACTTCCACTTTCTCTCTCACTCCCCCCCCCCTCTCCTAAAAGCAGGCTGACTATGTAATGTGATAGTTAAGTGCATAATGACATTCGTGACTAACGATGTGTGAAGACTACTCTCACTCTTACCGTATACCTGTGAATAGGCAAGCAATATGATTTATAAGCTCAGCACAAGTGTGTCGATGCCTTTAGTTGACTGTGAAGTTAGGGTAGACAAAGATGGTGTCTTTGGTCACCCATTTTTTGCTCTGTGCAGCCTTGCTTGTGTCCCTTGACCATTGTTCGGGAGACAAAGTACATTCGGACAATGTCACAGATATAGCTCGCAAGTGTGTTCGTGACTATGATGACGATATATCGGACACCGATGACCAGGATGAGAAATGTTGCATTGTAGCTTTGTTCTATGATTGTGTACGTGATAAAATTGACGGCCATTTTGGCGACAAAGACGAGGAGAGAAACTTCGAAGTGTACTGGACATGGAGAAGGACCTTTGACGCCGAAAACTTGGACCTTTCTCGGACTTGCATTGACTATGCCCACGACACTTTTCAGTGCATATATCTCAATAACACAATATTAGTCCTCAGTGTGTCCATTTCTACTATGGTTTTACTGGTATCATCTTTCGCTGGACTTTTATGGTTCGCTTTTTACACTCGCTCAAAACGAATGCAAGTTGGAATCAACTGAGAAGATCGCAATAACCGTGATATTTAGAATGAGTTATAGTGAGCTTTTTGGTCTGTAATTTTTTTTAGAATAAAAAACACCTGTGGGTGTTTCTTAACGTAGTTTCATGAAAAAATCTCTGCATGAAAGTAAAAAAGTTTCTCCGTGTCAGGGAATCGAACCCTGGTCTCCCGCGTGACAAGCGGGGATACTCACCACTATACTAACACGGACTTCATATTATCGAGGATAAAATTTAAGAAGTGCAGGTTGGAGCTCTAAACTTAGTGGGTGTGTGCGTAGATTTCTACAAATTTCAAGATGAAAACAACAAGTATGTAATATTATATTCAGTCTCGTATAAAACAGTAAAATACTATTGCCACGAGCAAGTTAGCCATGAAAGGCGCCTTCTTAGCAGCCATGTTCTTTTCAGGTGCGTACTTTTTTTCCTTCGCAAGTTCTGTAATAAGAATAGTCAGAGTAAGATGCTTGTTATTTCAACATGCTGACGCTCACCTAGTATGGTGTAATAGCAAAGGTCAATGATAGCCTTGAGATAGTCGAGATTAGTTTGAGTCAGCTGAGACAAGTCATCGCATGGCTTGTGATAGCACTGTATTTGGACACCACGAGCGGGCCCAGTGTCAATTATTAGTACGGCAGGGAAGGTTCTATCTCCTCCGCTGTACCAGAAAGCAGCGTGGTCACTAGCAAAGTACGTTGGATTCTGGTTGTACACATCCGCTGTGATACTGAAACCGAATTTAGGCATATTGGCCGGAAACTGGTACAACTGCAACGGACTCAATGGTGTCTTCACTTTGCGAAAGGCTAATTCGATTGATCGTTGCAGAACTAAATCATGATTCTTGCGAAGCATTATCATGATGAAGTCGCCCTTGTTTTGGTTGCGTGAAACTTTTTTCACTGCATCCGGATTGTTTCTAAGGTACTGTGGGCTAAATGTCTGGCTGCCGGCACTGGTGTTGTAGTTCATGACCATGTCCATTTGAAGGGCACCGATGAACTTGGCGCCAGTTCGGTCAAGGTAAGGGAGGAGATAGCTTCCGACGAAAGCTTTGCTTCCGACAAGGCCCTAGAAATTTACATTTTGCGCTATGGTGACAATGGCGAACAAGACAATTATCACAAACATACCACTTCCTCGTAGTCGAATAAGACAAACAGGATTGTAAATTGCGGAGCAATCAACGTGTTGGAAGACAGTTGTCGCGCCAATTCAAGGACAGCCACACTTCCGGATCCGTCGTCCACGACGCCATGACAACCAGCAACAGTGTCCCAGTGGGCAGTGATGGCGATAATCTTCTCCTTTCGCGACCCCCTTCCTTTTCCGGGACGAATGCCAATTGCATTAGTGCCATGGCGCTGATAGAAAAAAATTAGATTGGTCTCATCTATTCTTCTTGTTCCGTCTTACCATGGCTCTCGCCAGATCTTCGCCACTAAAATGATGCATATCCGTTTCAAGTCCATTTTCTTTAAATATCTTAATTGCATAATCCAGAGTTCTGTTTTTGTGAGCGCCGGCCTTGATTTCATTTCTCGGTTGTCCAAATACTTGCTGAAACTCTTTTTTGAGCCGATCGGTTGAGACATTGGGCTCAAAGTGTTGTCTCTGTGGCTTGTCACTTCGATAGGCTTGAATATGTTCTACCCAGGATGAAGTTTGGCGGCCCCTTTGTTCCTTGAGAAATTCTCCAGTCGCTATGGCGTGTTTTCGTACTTCCTCTGGAATTTCTCTGATTATAGGTTCATCTAAATCATAATGTAGCTGGTTTAGTGAGCATAGACTTAGGGAGTAGTTCTTACCAGCAAAATGAATATAGAAATTCGAAAACAAAACCCCTAAAATCAAAAATACTGTCATCGTGTCGAACAGAGATTCTAGTCTCAAACTTTGGCGCCAAAAATAAATCACGCGAACGACTTATTTTTCATTCCGAAATTTTTTTTGCATTTTTTTATCTTCGTCTTATCGAATTTACAGTAAACTTGACAATTGAGTAAATCAAGTTAAAAGCTTTCTATAATTTGGTCTTTCGATGCAACGACGTCCACAAACAGTGATCGGAAAGTTCGCTCTCTGGATGACGATGTTCTCTTGAAGTATGCCTTGAGTTTTTCAACCATTTCGACTTCATCACAGATAAGCTTAACTATCCTCAACGAGCGGTTGTTTCCAAGGAATGTATCAAATTCCTTTGGGTTGAGGTTTGCGTTGACATAATATTCAAACCGAGTTAGACTGGGAAGTTTCAGATCAGTTAGGTCGTGGTCAATCTTCAGGCCGAGTTTGAGTTTTGACAGGTTCGGACAATACTCGGAGAGCCATCGTGTCAGAGGCATCACGTGTTCCTGATTAAGCAGACCTAAACTGGCCTTTTTCAATCTCTTTCCCTGGATTTTCAAGAAGGTTTCCATTGACTTGCTGGCACTCTCTGGTGAGGCAGGAAACGGAACTTCATGAAAATGCGGAGTGGCTATTTCAATGGCCTCCAGCTGCCTTAGAGCTGTTAAGTGCTTCAATGCTGATGCCTCTGCTCGGAGCGTGATCTTCCTGACATTCGGCGCGAAATGACACAGCTCATACACATCTCCGTCAGAACTGTAAAGGGAGTCGAAAAGGACAACTTTCAGCTCTTGCAAGTTAACTGGACCTTGTGATATATATTCTTTGATTGCACACGCCGCCTTATCGAATACCTTCAATCGGTTAATCTTTGAACATAGTTCTAGTGACAGTCGACCGAAGTCAGTGACGAACTTATCATAGCGTCCTTCGATGCGAGGTGCTTGGTCAGTGTCCAGTCCAAGTTTCACCTTTTCCAGTTTCGGACACAGTGAAAGTATCAAATTCACCTTCACTCTAAACTTGTCAAATGCCTCATTGTCAAACAGATGAATTGCACTCAGACTGAAGTAGACGTACAGCTTGCGCAGTTTGCTTCTATGACTTGCCGCCTTCGCTAGCACTAAAAGCCAATCTAAAGTGACGTCATCCAATCGCCCGACATCTGATATTTCCGGGAACCGGAATGCTAATTGCTTGAAATAACTTGTTTCGCATCGCATATAATGCTGACCACTGTCCAATTGAGGCACCAGCATGTTGAAAGGAACTGTTCGAAGCGAAGGGCCGAAGCGATTTATGAACGCAACTGGATTGAGCCTAGGGTTGACGACCGGTATCCCTGAAGGTCCTGCATGTTCAACATCTCTTCGCCGGATGTGTTTCAGTTTACGGAATGTCTTGCCAACAATGTGAAAAAACTGCTTCGACACTCTTTCGATGCAAACCAAATTCTTCACTTCCAGCCAACCGAAGATACATGTCAGGGCATCTTCGTGCAACTCATGCAGCTGTAACCGGCTTCCAGTCGATTGTAGACTTTCCAAATCATTATAAAGCTCAACCAAGTCACATTTAACCACAAGTTTGAGTTTGAATCGTTCTAAACAAATGACGATCCACGCCATCGCTGAACCACATTTCCCAGTCAGCTGTCGAGCTGCTTCTTTGTGCGCAGGCTCCACTTTCAAACCTTCGCGCCCTAAGTTGACAGCGCTCTTCTCCGTAACTTATTTCGCTGGCGGCGATAACGGTTCAATCGAGTCGGAAACGAAATAAAACAATTGATGTCCGTTAGCGATATTGATTTTGACACTATATGTTTCCTTTAATGTCTGAAATTAGAAGCATGGCCAATAAAGGCAGATTAAATTAATCCTAATGAAATCAGAATAGCTGCAGTTCGTTTCAGCATGATGGAAATGAGAGGTTTAATTTTTCAGAAAGTTCTAGACGAGATCTGTAAATCTACACATTACTCGGTGTCAAATTTCATTCGAAGCGAGTTTTACTTTAAGTGTAGTGTATTTCTTATTAAGCTGTATCGCTATCGACAAAACTAGTTCATCTTTTAACAACTAGACATTTCGCTAGTTAGAATTAATTATTCACAGAGTTGATGTTTCACTTGGAGCTGTCAAAAGCCAGTTGAGAAAACAGTACTGTGAAGGTTATCAATGAGCTCGAAAAGGTCAATATCGATTGCTTGTTCAGCTTGGCCATTGACCAGAGCGTGTATTCGAACTTGGCCAGTTGGTCGAGCTCGTTGATGAGAAGGAATTTGTAATTATGTTCACACGAGTCCTGAGTGGCCAAGTAGAACTTGGCAATGCGAACGCTACTGCGAGTTTTGCAGTTGTAATGTTCGATCATGAAGACAAGAATTAAAATGGCCGCCAGGTTTACCAAGCACAAAAATACTTCGCCTAGGAAGCTGTCGCCGTATTCTGAGAAGGCCTTGCTCCTCATGTATAGAACATATCCAGCTGTGCCCGTGAATATGTAGGACAGTGCGAGCATTGGCAAAATGGACATCACAGAGTCGAATTCGGTCTTGCAAAGCACTAGTTTGTGTAATTGAATCAAGAAGGTTTTGTAATCAGGGCCAATTCTTGGCTTATTCGGGCCTTGTATGCGGGCAAAGAACAGCTGTTCGCCATTGTTGACGCCAAATAAAAAGGCAGCATAGACAGCGGTGATGTTGTTGCTGAAGTACATGTAGAACGGATTGAACCAAGTGTGCACAAAGATAAAGACATTCACATCCCAAGACAGCTGACTTAAAGTCGGCATGGACTCGTTGTACTTCCAAGTCGGCACGAAGTAGAAGATGAAAACAGCACAAACGAGCCCGAGCACGGGCATGATGAACCAAATTGCAGATATTATCATGCACGCCTTCCTCACTCGTGCACTCGCATCCTGGTCAAGGGTGGTTGCGACACAATCGAACAGCTTTCTTATAGATATGCGCTTCATTAGGAATGTGTAATGTACTGCAACGAGCGTCACACAAAACTGAATGGTGGAAAACTTGTAGAGAACAAGCTCCGAGTGGAGCGATAACTTGTTTGCGCGAGTGTAGAGCTGAGAGAGGCCTAAGATGATGAAGAGGGCTCGATAGAACAGGGTTTGGCATTTGTATATCACAGTGTCCGCGTACAAAGGGATGCCGTTCATTAGTAGAAACCAATCCAGACTCTTGAAGGGACTCGGCATGGTGACCATCACTAATGGATCACTGTCTTTTTCGAACCAAATGTACTGCAAAGGGTTACACGTAGACTGGGTGTGTGTATGTGAGATACTTTGAAGACCGGTTTGTGAAGTCACATGAATATAGGCCACTATATAGACCACTCTGAAAAAGTTGCGTCATCAAATTGCTTTCTGATGTTCACATACACCATTGTTGTCACACACAGAGTCTTTTTGAGGCGTTAAAGGGCAAGCTGGTCAAGGGCACAAAGTCAGAGTCCTTCAGAATACCTAATGGATACATTCACATAGAAAAACTTTTATGTGTGACAGTAATGTTAAAATTATCTTCTCTCTATAGACCCTTCAGAATTTTGGAAAGTTATGAGACTGCAATGAAGTTCTCTAAGCTAAAAGCCTCTCTGTCTCCCTCACCTCTCTTCCTCTCCTTCTCTCGCCTCTTACGCGAGTGATCAGCGCGATGAATTCTACTGAGTTGAGTGGCTAGCGAAGCTTTCAAACCGTCAGCCGTCATCTGTCTTCCTTTCTAGTTTCAAATAAATTTAGTCTCTCTCTCTCTCTCTCCCTCTCTCTCTCCGGCTTCCAAGTCCTTCACACGTTTAGTGGATTCATTAATCAGAGACAATAACATGCATATTGGAATGATGTTTTGACAAAAAGTTTTTCCTCTTTTCAAGTGACATCTGTTCAACTATTGTATAAAGTGTAGGTGCTGTTATCTCGCTCCATCTTTCGCTCTCTCTATTTCCCCTTCCCTACAGCTATCTCGCTTTGTGTCCATATGTCTCGAATTCCCGAAAGTAAGTGTAGTTCTAATACTATACATTTACATTTCGCATAGACATGGCCACAGTCTCACTCAGCTGGGCTCAAAGTTTCGCTGTTTTGAGCCCTCCTTCGAGTGAGCCAGCTGGTTGAGCATCAGCGCCAACTTTTGAAGCCCAAGCTGATGAACTAAGTATGTAATTTCTTGAACTTCTCGGCAAAAGATGAATCTGGTTAAAAAACAATGGAGCCGAAAAATGGCGCATGCGCACTCTCCAAACTCAGGCTTGGGTGGTGAAAAAGCAGTCTGTCTCACCTTTTACTTTTTAGTCGTTCTTAGTCGGCTCAATTGTCTTCGCTCGAGTTCTCAAGCTGAGCTCTAAGGCTCAAGCCGGCTAAAAACCAGCAAAGATGTATGCTGGGGTCCCCCTCTCTCTTCATCTCTCTTCCTCTCTCTTCCTCTCTCTCTTTTTCTTTTTTGTGTCTGTCTCTCCGCATCTCTCTCGTTTCTTACTCTGCAGTGTTGGAGAGAGATCGAAAAAATTTGATCTCCAATTTCGATGATGCTACAGTTCTCAGTGAGCATCAATCCGCTTTACACTATTGCTAAGTCCATTATGTTTGCCGAGAAGCCTCTTTCGCTCGCTGAATGCGCTTCTTCTCTTCCGTCTCGCCGTCTCTTCAGAAATAGCATATCTCGTGCAGTTCGAGCGGCAAGGGATTAACTGTCGCAAGCACTTTTGTCTCTTTCCGTCGAATTTCTCTAGAGCTAGTCCTCTTACTATCTTTCAGTTACATGTACATGTCGACCAGTGTCCAGTATTTAAAATTGATTTTGCCTTTGCTTTATGTTGAGACTGCTCTCTCTCTCTCTCTCTCTCTCTCTCTCTCTCTCTCTCTCTCTCTCTCTCTCTCTCTCTCTCTCTCTCTCTCTCTCTCTCTCTCTCTCTCTCTCTCTCTCTCTTTCTTTGCTTTCAAACTCCTTTGTATGATGTGACGGTGGACTTGTTATTCTAAAGTACTTTGTCGAGTAAAACATGGAGAGACTCTGCATACACCTGCTGAATATACTAACCTGGCGAGGAGAAGCAGTTTCTAACTTGACTGTAGTTCGACTTCTCAACAATGGCGCACTGTAGAAGCACACTATCGGTTCAACCGATGGCAAACTTTAGTCTCAAGGACATGTTGCCCGTATGACACTGATCACAGACTTTGGCACATGGTGTAAAGTGAATCACAGAACGTCTCAAAGCGTATCTTATCAGAGAACAACTCAATCGACATTGTCGTTCCGAATGCCGACGATATAATACTGATGCTCCGAGTTACAGTACATATCCGACTGCGGAGCTCAGCATGTCACTATGCCAGAAATGTCCAATACGCAAGTGGGAGAGATGGACAGAGAGCGAGAGGGAGGGAGAGAGAGAGACAGCTAGACGACGGGAGCGAAAGTATGTGGTGAGAGAACTGTGTAACGCTGTTGCCTTGAGATTGAATCTGGGCGGGTTCAGGGCATAGAATTTCTTGTCACGTACAACCGCACATAACTGTTACAAGAGCAAATAATGGCAAGAGCCAACACTAAAGACGGGTGACAGGGGGCAGAGAGAAAGAAATAGCTGTAGCAGCTCAAATATTGTTTCAAGAGAGCGAATGTGACTTTGACTGAAACATGACAATCACTTTCACAGTTATCAAGTTCCATAAAAATGAACAGTCCTTGAACTCGAGAAAAGTATCAGAACTGGTCATACCTCACAGCTTTCTCTCTGAGTCCGTCAATTTTTGCACTTCTAAACCCTGCTAATGGTAATCTCTAGCTTCTCTTATCTCTTAGGCAGCTGGAATACTCGCGAATACTCATTTAGTAGCATGCCAGAGATGTTTCTTCTACAGCGCTAGTGGTTTTCTAAGTCTAGATTGCTTTTCCAAATCGCCTCATCGTCTTAGTCTTTCCTTGCCAAGCTTTCCAGGCTAAGCCAGTGTAGAGCCTTACTGACCATCGCAATGTTACTTTCCGCTTCACATCTCACCGGAAACGCTTGATGTGCGAAGAATGCGTACAAAGAATATGTATAAACGTTCCAGTGACCATCGATCGCTTCCTCGCTCGTAACTGTCACATTCAGGCCACCAAGGAAGACTAAACTAGTCACTGTGTCGTTCCAAATGTCTTCGTTTTGATTTGAGCTTCTCGAGTACATTTCCGGAGCTCATCCTATCGCCGGCACGAGAATCGGTAGTGCGCAAGTCAAGAACAGGAAAGCCAGTGAGCGGTGAGCGAGAGAAGAAGCATCAAAGTGTAGAAAAAGCTGTCGCAATTGTTTATCTATTACCAGGCCAGAAAAAGAGTTAAGAAGCCGTCTAGCACGGCCAACTTTCTGTCCGTGCGTGACCTGTTCATCCGTGATCGACCCAATCGTGTTAGCCGTTACTGCAAGGTCATCATGTGGTATGAAATTTCAAGCATACATGTATACAGTTTCACTTTGAATCAGAGTTCTAGAAACCCCTTCAGCTACAGTAGCTATAAATGAAGTTGAAACCATTCGGGAATTATCGATAAGTGCTCAAAATTAGATTTAACCCAACCAACTCTACTCAGCTTGAATTTCATCTCGACTCCCTATCAACTTTCAGCGTTCAACTTGTAGCGAGCATTTTCACAGCTGCTATCGCTGGCCGGCCTTGGTATTGTCGGAAGCTAATTGGTAGAAAAGTACTGTGAAAGTTATCAGGGAACTCAAGTAGCTCAAAATGAATTCCCTGTTCAGTTTAGCCATTGACCAAAGAGTGTACTCGAACTTGGCCAGATGGTCCAACTCGTTGATTAGAGTAAACTTGTAACTGTAGTCAGTGGGATCCACAGTTGCCAAGTAGAATTTTGCATCCAGTACGTTGGCGCGTGTTTTACAATTGTAGTGGTCGACCATGAAAACCAGAATAATAATGGCGGCAAGGTTGACCGAGCAAACCAAAGCGTCCCCTGCGAAATAGTCACCCAGTTTGGAGTATGATTCTTTCATATACAGAAAATATCCAGATGCGCTGGTGAATATATAGGACAGTACCAGCATGGGCAGTATGGACATCACTGAGTCAAATTCAGTCTTGCGAGAAACCAATTCGTGTAATTGCGTGATAAAGGTCTTGTATTCCGAGGTGGTGTGTGTCTTTCTAAGGTCTTGTACACGAGCGAAGAACAGCTGTTCGGCTTTGTTGGCGCCAAACAGAAAAGCTGCATAGATAGCTGTGATGTTGTTGCTGAAGTACAGGTAGAACGGATTGAACCAAGAATGGACAAAGATAAAGACATTCACATTCCAAGGCAGTTGGCTTGAAACGGGCGAAGATTCATAGTACTTCCAAGTTGGTGCGAAGCAGAAAATGTAGATAGTGCAAACTAGGCTGAATATTGGCATGACGAACCATATCGCAGATATGACTGAGCAAGCCTTTCGCACTATTTTCATCGCATCTTCGTCAAGCGTTGTTGTAACGCGATCGAACAGCTTTCTTATTGATTGTAGTTTTATAAGCATGGTGTAGTGAACTACGACGAGTGTCACGTAGTACTGTAGAATAGAAATATTGTAAAGAAGCATATGAGGTTGCAAGGACATGCGTATCTCATTTGCACGAGTACATAGCAATGTAATCCCCAAGAAGAGGAAGAGGACTCGATAGAAATAAGTCAGAACCTTATAAATTCCGGTATTAGCGTACAAGGGAATACCGCTGATCATCAGGAATGAGTCTAGACTCCTGAAAGGACTGGAAATAACGAACATCACTAGACGTAGACGACTTCACACCAGTAGAACTGCTTAGGACTAAAAATTAGTACTGCGTCTTTCATTTACTGTTTGTGGCATTTATATACTCGAAATGTTGATTTTTTTTATCGTTTTATCGCGAGTCATGTCTGTTAGAACCAGTTTTGAAACACTACAAATTACTGAAAGCTTTGCAAAAAGCAAAACAAACATCATCTGCCAGCATTAGCTTGAACGGTTTTAGTCAATTCTAGTAGATGCTATCATGAAAGCCACTCTTGATTCTTCGACACTTCTCTTGCTGTTAGGGATGTAGGAATAGCAAGCCTTATTCAATGATACCGACATGTTTCAAAGTTTTCGCACCAATGCAGGGGAAGCATGGGAAAACTGGAGTAGTCAAGTAAGATGTTGACTTGTTTGAAATCGACAAACTAAATTTTTCGCTCTCTTTCGATCTTTCGAGCCGTTGATGATTATCATAAGACAAGATAATTATGTCTGTGTCGAGAACGATTTTGTTCACCCTGTCCTAGAGCTAATCTTATGAAAAAAGGTTGATGTCATGAGAACCTGCACAAGAAGAGTTTGGATACTTGGGCACCTTGCATCTTGCGCCATCTAGCGGTAGTTTTTACTGTTGCTTAAGATAGACAGCCGGAGTGCGAAGCTTTGCTTCTTTCGACCATAAAAATCTCTATTCAGTAACACATTCCAGGCATTTCGCCAAATATTCAGTGACTTGATGCTACCCATGGCCCCCCAGTTTACAGTTTTCTACTTCCCTGCAACATTGTCGGATAGGCGCCATTATCTAACGCACCGGACAGCTGTTTGACACTGCAGTGTTCAGTTCTCGAAACGAAGGACGAAGATTGATATCTCGCTGTGGGGAAAACCTTGACTGTGGTGCTTTGTTTTGACATCTGGACTGTAGCTATTTGACCAACAAATGGACTGCGCAAGTGCGCAGTGACCAATATTAGAACTCGGGTCATTTTGCACAACAAACCTTGCCACGCTTATTCCATGCAGTTTGGAAATAGGGTCGAGTAATGCGAACTCTTTATATCGTATCTGAGCAATGAAAGCCATCTTATCAAGTCCCTTCAGTAGGCTGGATTCGTTTCTAGTGATTCACGGTGTTCCCTTGTATTCTCACTCGAAACTCTGTAGAAAACTCACTATTCCGCTCCGAGTCCTGTTCATAATTCAGATTTACAACTTTTTGACAGTTCGCATGAAACGATGTCTTTTCTACTCAGAGACTGATTATTTTGACTTGGCATATGTTCACCTTTTCGTAATACTCGCCCTGACCCAACACATTTTCATGGTTAGGCGTGAAACAATCAAATCCGTATTCGATGGCGTCACTCGAACACTTGATCGCGCAAGAAATGAAAAGATGATAAAGGTCTGTATCCTGATATCCGTTTCATGGTATATTCTAGCTATGCTAGGACTAGCCACGTTCGCATTCGGTTCCCACTGGCATCCGAGTGTCGGCTACGGTTACTTTTCACACTATAGCAGTCCTCCATCTTGGGAGATGTTTATAATCTTCATCTCGTACACGCTCTTAACATCCGTTCATGGCTACTACGTCAACAACATCGTAGCCATATACGCAGCTTTCATCATCGGCGTGAATAACAGCGAACAGCTGCTGTTCAGTAGCATGATTGCAACAAATCGCGTATATCGTGTCATTGATTACAAAGACTTTCTGAGCCAGGTAGAAAAATTGATCACCTTTAAAACTCAGTTTGATTCTGTGATGTCCATCTTCCCAATGCTCGCACTATCCTATATGTTTACGTCGGCGGCTGGATATGTTTTAGTACTCAGAACTAAGACCAGTTGGGAGCTCATCAGCTTTGTCTCGCAAGATGTGATGTATTACGCATTCAATGTCTTGGCCATTCTGGTCCTTGTAGCAATAATTGAACTTCACAAATCGAAAACTCGCCACTACGTTTCAGTTGCGAGACATTACTTAATGACCGTCGATTCAAGCGAAAGTAACTACAAGTTTGAGCTCCTTAAGCAGCTTCGTCATTTATCCAAATTCGAATACACCATATGGTCAGTGGCCAAACTGAATAAGGAGTTCATATTGGCTTTCTGTAGCTCAATGATTACCTTCACTGTGATGCTGGTTCAGTTAAACCGTTAAAGTCAGGTATTGCAGAATTAGAATTATACGATCTAGTTGCAGATACATCACAAAGCGCATAGATGAGGTTTCAATGCTTGATCAGCACTTGTAACACCAATTAAGACTGCAATTAGATGACATGAATATATTAAAGCAAACTGTGGCTTAAATTTGAGCGAACTCTGTGAAATACTGCAAGCGATCTGTATCTTAAATTTTCTTTCCAAGTCACCGCATGAAGTTGACCCTTTGACAACCAGAGCCATCTTGAGGATCGAGAAACATATTTGTCAGTGTAAACTGGTACAGCGCAGATCCGTTAAGAAAACTGGGCATCATACTTGTCAGCGAAATTCTCGGAGTCCACAACTTCAACAACTAGTGAACGATAAGTTCGTTCACGAATGGCTGCCGTCCGATTTATATATTGCCGGAGCCCATCAAGTAGCCGAGGTTCGGAACATATAAATCTGACCTTTCTTAAGTTACGGTTGTTCTCAAAGAACACTTCGACGTCGCTGTCGCTCAACTCAGAGTTGACCAGATATGCAAACGTGACCAAACTGGGCATCTTCAATCTCGCAAGCTTGTGTTTGAATTTGAGGGCGATGATCAGTTTCGTCATGTTCGGACAATACTTGGACAGCCATTCAAGCATCGGCATCGAGTGTTTGCTGTTGAACAATGTCAGATTAGCTTTCTTCAATTTCTTCCCCCGAACTTTCAAGAAAGTCAACATGGCCTCTCTCGCGTCTTCTTTCGTAGCTGGAAACAGGCAATCAAACTCATACGGTGTACCCAAATCAATGGCTTCTAGCTCCTCTAGATTGTTTAAGTGTTTTAGCGCTGATATTTCGGCTCGAATGGTGAGCTTCTTGACATTTGGTGCAAATTGGGAAAGTCCACGTATGTGTTCATCAGTGCTGTAACGGGGCTCAAAATGAACTAGCTTCAGCTGTTCCAGTTCAACTGGACCGTGGGATAGTAGTTCACACATGATGCTTGCTGCTACATTTAGCAACATTAGCTTCTTCACTTTGGAACACTGTTCTATCATGATCAGTCCAAAATAAGCCACAAATTGCCTGAACAGTAGTATGTTGCGAGACGCGCAGTCCGTGTCCAGCTGGAATTTAAACGTGTCCAGTTCCAAGCACTTAGATTGAATCATATTCAACTTTTCGCGAAGGATGACAACATCGTTCAGAGAATGTCCAGCAAGCAAATCAAAATGGACGAACAGTTTGCGCAATTTGCTTTTTTCTTGAGCCGCTTCGACGAACACAAGCAACCAGTCAACAGTGGTTTCGTAAAGCAGGCCAACATCTGATACTTCCGGAAATCGCCAAGCCAACTGTTTGAAATAATTGGGTTCACATCTCATGAAATGTTCTCCATTTTTGAGTCTAGGCACCAACAAGGCGAAGTGAACAGTTCGAAGTGAAGGACCAAAACGGTTAACCAATGAAACCGGATTGAAATTGCGCTTGACCTCCCTTAGCCTGGCTCCACTAGGTCCAGATTCGATATCTTCGACATCTCCTCTCCTGATATGTCTCTTTTTATGGAATGTTTTGCCAACTATGTGAAAGAATTGCTTCGATACTCTTTCTAAACACACTAAATTCTTGACTTCAAGCCAGCTGAAAATACAGATCAAAGCATCCTCATCCAGCTCATGAAGCTGAACAGGAAAGCGTACAGTTTCTGAAACACATCCTGAGTGGCAGTAAAAGTCAAACAAATTGTATTTCACAACAAGATTAAGATCATATTGTTTCAAATAAGAAACAATCCAAGCCATTATTAACACACGCTTGCGTTGACCGATCAGCTGTTAGCCTTTGCGTGGGAGCTGCTTTCGCATTTCGCGCCTTAACGTTGCAGCATGCAGTCATGGGCGCGGTTATTATTTTCAATTTATTTCAGTGCGCCATCTATCGGGCATTGTGTTTAAGAACAAGACAAAACGTCAACTACGTGTACCTGTATATTGAATAAGGAGTTGATTAGTTGAACTACAGTATCTTAGATGACTACACCCTGATTCGGTACGTCAGGTACTTGATTAGTCTGGCTGGCTTGAAGTTGGATCACCATTACTGAGAATGTTATCACTGAGCTAGCGAATCCTAAAAGAAACTCTTTGTTCAGCTTGGCCATTGACCACAACGTGTACTCAAACTTGGCTATTTTATCAAGTTCGCCGAGTAGAGCAAACTTGTAATTGCTCTCGCTTGAGTCGATGCTAATCAAGAAAGTTTTAGCTGCTGCCGTGAAGAGGCGACTTTTCGAATTGTAGTGCTCGACGACGAAGACAAGAAAGAGGACAGCGACGACGTTGATTGAATAGAACAGTACTTCATTGATGCGGTAATCTTTAACGTTCGCAATCGAAATATGTAGAAACCATCCAGCTGTCCCTGTAAACAGATGTGACAGAGTCATCAACGGGAAGATGGACATCACTGAATCGAATTCGGTTTTGCAAATGGTCAATTTTTGCAACTGGATAAGCAGTGTCTTATAATCCAGGCCATAGCCCAACGGATTTGGTCTCACGTTACTGAGATACACTCGCTCAGCATTTTTCAGACCAACCAGAAAGACAGTATAGATGACAAGAATGTTGACGATAAAGTAAAATGTAAATTGTGCCAGCATGGGATGATACCAGCTCAGAACCAAACCGGTATATGAATCGGTTCCAGAATATTGCGTCAGCCAATGCGATGGATAGTACTTGAAATTGCAATACCGTATACCCACCCTTCCGAGTATAGGAAAAATTATCCATATCGCGGATACGATGGCGCAAATTCTTCTCGTTTTGTGGACTGCGTCTTGGTCAAGTAAATTTGTCACACAACCGAGAACTTTCCTCAGCGAATTTCTCTTGAGAAGAAATATATACTGCATTGCAATGAGTGTTACAATAGAGTAGATCACGGATAACTTGTATAGACAATCTTTGCTGTCGAGAACGAGTTCGGAAATGAGAGCTACAAGCAGGACATTGGTGAACGCGAGGAAAGACAGTAGAAAAGGAAGGGTTAGTAGTTTCCAGATGACCGGTATCAGCATACAACGGAACACCGCTCATCACAAGAAACCAATCAAGAGAAGCAAAGGGCACTCTGATAATTGGCCATCTTTGATTCTAATGCGTAGACTGGCTTGCACGACTCACTGGTTGATCGTATTGCAAAGGTTGCTTTTATGCAATGGTTAATTTTGAAGTGGGCTTTGTTTGATTGAGTTGGCTTTTAGCTACTCGAGAGTCTACTCCAAGTTCTGATTTAAAAAATTCTGCGCTACTAAAAGCTCAGATCCAAGTCCGATAACTTCTTCAGGGATGTAGAGCTACTCGTTA
Source organism: Halotydeus destructor (assembly GCA_022750525.1). Classification (NCBI taxonomy): domain Eukaryota; kingdom Metazoa; phylum Arthropoda; class Arachnida; order Trombidiformes; family Penthaleidae; genus Halotydeus; species Halotydeus destructor. The sequence continues at coordinate 39,173 of JAIUWE010000025.1, forward strand.
CTACACTTCTTCTCCCATCTGGCTGTTCAAAAGCTCAAAAAAACCATAAGCTGAACATATACGAAGCTCTGGCTCACTACTGAATCTTCAAGCAGCCTGTTTTATAATGCTAGTGCAATGATTAGTGATAAATAATTATTAGATTGTGCTATTTATTTAGAGAACATAATATTTTGAATGTCAACTCCTCCACTTGTTGTTGCACTCTTCACATTAGAGCCAGCCTTGCTGGACAACGACGGTATGTCACTGGGCAGTCCTACTGATTGTACCTTCGATTGCTGGCCCGGTGCTTGGTTGGGTGTTGTAAACTGATTTAGCTGAGAGTCAAACTGCGGAAAGTCAGGGTCAACGATAACTTCGGACTCGCTCTCACTTTCCACCGGAGCCGCTTGAGAAGACAAAGATGGCGCCGGCTCCATGAGGATGGGATGCATTTTGAACGAGCGTTCCGGTTCGTTCAACTTACTTGGGACATTTTCACTGTTGGGTCTAGTTTTATTGATTGTCTTGGAACTACTTGCTTGCTGAGGGCTATTCTTGTGAAGATGATAGATTATTGCCGCTGCGGACAGAACCAGTGCCACTGCAATCAGCACGATTATAAAGCCAGCTCCATTTCCAGATTCTGATTCTTGAGTTGCTTGTGAGGTTGATTGTTCATCGCCATGACCTGTCTCCGTGCTCAAGGTCGTGCTTGTTTCTTGAAGCACTGCTTGTCTAATGCGAATTCTTGGCGTTTCGTGGCTTTCGACAACATTGTTTGACTGTTCGAAGCTAATTGGCTGACAGTTTGCGTAAATTATAAAAATTAAACAAAACCAAGGTATGACTGACTGCATTCTGAAATATGAAATATTTTTCTAACTAGTGTTCGCGCGCGAACTCGGGTTGAAACAAAGCATGGTCTCGACTAAAGTTGCAATTAGTTGTGCAACTTACTGCTATTATATTACTTATCCATGGGTTTTTCGTCAATAGTAGCAATGAAACAATTGAGAACTCGGTTTGTTTCGTGAAAAGTCATATCGATACGTCACAACATTCTGTTGCCTTGACGATGTGTGAATATAGAGTGAGCGTTTCAAACTGTGAATGTATATGTTGATTGTAATATTCTATTATATTTTTAGTTCGTTAAACTGTCAACCGCTGGTCAATAGGTATTATCTCTATCCTCTCAGTCGGCAAAAGTATCGAATCGGGTTCTGCGGGAATTGCTACTATTGTATAACAACTTCTCAGTCGATCACCAATCGATAATCAAAAATTAGAGAAACGGCACCAAATAAAACAAGATATAAAAAATGATTATTAAATTGCTAATTGGACAAGCATAACGGTGAAGGTGATCAATGAACTAGCGAAAACCCAAGATAAATTCTCTGTTGAGATTGGTCATAGACCACAGAGTGTATTCAAACTTGGACAATTTCTCAAGTTCATGAATCAATGCAAACTTATAGTTGCTCTCGCTTGAATCAATACCAGTCAAGTAGGACTTAGCGCGCTCAGCAAAGGCACGAGTCTTGAAATTGAAGTGTTCTATGACGAGTACCTGTAGGAGAACAGCGATGAAGTTCACCTGATAGTTGAGCGCATCTCCAAGAATAAAGTCCCAGAATTCTTGACGGTTCGTATTTCGAATGTACAAAACATAGCCAGCTGTGCCCAAGAATAGGTAGGAAAGTACGACGATCGGAAAAATGGCCATCACCGAATCGAACTGTTTCTTACAGTTGGCCAGTCTTTGTAACTGAATCAAAACTGACCTGTAATATGCGCCATTTTGAACTTGGCTACGACTGAATAGACGACTGAAGAATGAACGCTCGCCATGATTCGTCCCAGTTATGAAAGCGGCATAAATGGCCACGATCTTGATGCTGTACCCCATAAAAAATGGCGCCAGAAAACCATGAAAAATTACTATTAAACCTTTCTCCCAAAATGGAGAACTTTCGAAATGAGAATATTCGTTGCAAAACTTGTCCATGTTCAGAACCATTCTTCGGATATTGGTTAACAGTGAAATAATCGGATAAATGAACCAGAGCGCTGTTATCCAAGCGCAGGTTTTACTTAGCTTTCGATGCCCATCTTCGTCAAGTGTTTGAGCGATGCAATCCAGAGCCTTTCTAATCGAACGGCGTTTCATCAAAAATAAGTAATGAGTTATAGCTAGTGTTAGACAAAAAAGAATGAACGTGATCTCAATCATGTCTTTTCCAGTGGGTTTTGAGAGAAACACGAAACTAAGAGCAACTAACTTGCAAGTGTGAATGAAGAACAAAAGGCGAAAAGTGTAGGTTAGTAGTTTACCAGTTACAGTATCACAATACAGAGGAATACCATTGATTATCAGGAAGGTATCTAGAACTTTAAACGGACTCCGAACAGCAGCCATGACTACTCGTCTCTTCTTAGAACTAAGATACAGTTGTACTGTTGTGGATACGTTTTTTACTTCGATCAAAATTCTTCTGATAGAACAGAATTGAAGGCTGACAAGTATTCACGAAGGTCTTTCAGCGCTCTACACATCATGGACATCAATCGCTAGCTGTCATGGAAACCACCTTTGTCGATTAATGCCCGGGAAGCAGATACTGCTGAAAGATAGGTGCAAAATGTTTGCGGTGATAGAACAGAGTGAAATGCATTGTATAAACGATCCCCAGCTTTTCAGCTGTTCTACTGTTGCTTGACGCCTTGTCAGAGACCGGCTGGGTCCGCGGCTTGAGAGTTTGAACTTGGCACCCCGTGGCTAACGAGTAGTACGTGGGGTTGCTTATTTTTCATTTTTTTGAAAATTAATTTATAAAATAAATAGATTAAATGAATTGAAATTAATTCGAAATAAATTAAAACTGTGCCCTAGTACAGCAGTAGTACGACAGCTTTTAGTGAAATCTCAACTGGCCAAAGCTACCAACAGCTGGATCAAACAATACTTTCCTCCTACTCGTTTGCACTGTGCCCTCTTATCGGTTAAGGCATGAGTAAGAATACTAACATCAGGAATACTGAAGTTAAATTGGTCAATATTTTGGTGTTTGCATTACCGCGCTTACTTACTGTTAGATATATCAGATTCTACGTCCTTAGTATAAACTGTCCGTTAGCATATAGAATGGTCATATGCGGTTAATAAGTCTATGCCGTTAGATGGCGCTCATGTAGGCTTCGCGCCACCCGTTAACTCCTCCCCTATAATAAATAACTCTTTCCTTATCCGTTGACATGGACGGTCGCATGTGTAACGTGCTCTGCAACTTTCGTGAATTCTCACACTTACTTAGATGGCTATTTGAACCAGCATCACTGTGAATGTGATCAGTGAGCTTGCGAAGCCCAAGACGAATGCTCTGTTGAGCTTGGTCATTGACCAAAGGGTGTACTCGAAGTTGGACATCCGTTCCAGCTCGCTAATCAATGCAAACTTGTAGTTGCTCTCACTTGAGTCTACGGCTGTCAGGTAAGAGATTGCGAGATCAGCAATGGCGCGACTTTTTGAGTTGAAGTATTCGATAAGTATCACAAGAGCGATCCCCGAAGCAATGTTGGCCACATAGTCCAAGACTTCTTCCGTGATGAAGGCCCACAATTGTGGGCCGGACATGGAGCGCATGATGAGAATATAGCCAGCTGCACCCAAGAACGAGTTGGCCAAGATGCACATCGGGAAAATTGACATCACGGAATCGAATTGTTTCTTGCAGTCGGTTAGTCTCTGTAACCAGATCAGCAGCATCTGATACTTGGTGTCTTTACGCGATGAGATAGATCTAAATAGGCGGCTGAAAAATAGCTGTTCACCACTGTGCAAGCCGGTCAAGAAAGCGGCGTATATTGCCAAGATAGTCATGCCATAGCAAATGTAAAACGGCATCAAGAAACCATAACAGACAGCTATCATACTCTTTTCCCAGAAAGGCGGGCTTTGGAAATGAGAGTACATAGTGTAAAATCTATCGGGTCTCACGAACATGTTCCGCAAACTCATCAATAGTCCGATTAGAGGATAAACGAACCAAATTGCGGATACGGCAGTGCAAATCTTGCTCACCCGTTGACGTCCATCTTGGTCGAGGATCATTGTGACCGAATCGAAGGCCCTTTGTACCGAATGACGTTTGATCAGTAGTGTGAGCTGGATCGTAGCCAGTGTTCCGCTAAACAGTATTAAGGTCAAACGGTAAAGGCCGCTCCCAGTAATGACGGAGAGATGTTCAAAACTCAATGAGAAAAGATTATAGGTATGAACGATGAACAGCATTAGGAAAGACCACCTGAGCCATTTAGAGATAACCGTATCACGAAACAAGGTAACACCGCTAATTATCAGGAACCAATCGATGCTGCTGAAGGGATTTCGCAGATCAGCCATGACGAAGGCTTGGTGATATTGAACAAGACGGAGACCGTCTAATATTATAGCTTTGCCGTTGAAACTTTCCCGAGCTGTTTGTTTGTTCACTCTTAGATCGTTCGACTTGCTTCTCGACGTGCTTTTGTCATGTTAGCTAACGGACACGGGCGAGTCAGTTTCCCGAAGTAGTTCAGCTGGCCTGTGCCGTGCCCCTATTATAGATCATACCACGACATAATACAAGATGTAAACATACGTAATACAGTATGACAAATATCGATCGCATTAAAAAGCAATTAAGAAGTGAAATTCTGTTCAGCAGTTGACGTCTAGTTGTCAAAATTTCCCTCCCTACTTTCTATCATTTCAAAGCTTTCCATTACTTTCGATATATCATTTATCGGTAAACTATACTTTTCATGCACAACCAATGTATTCATGAGTACTAAGTTTGAGAGAAAAACAAACGCCGGTCCTACTCCGGAAGAGCAGTAATGGAATATTCGCACGCTATTATAGATTCAGAGGTTGGATTACAAGATGGTGTTTCGGTTTGAATAGTAGTGGGATAGTCGTGGATCTTACTGTTTAACTGCGTCATAACAGCTGCGCCGTCTTGCACTCGATCCAAGCCAGCTATACACCAGTTTACACATTAGCCGGCTAGTTGCACAAACATAACTGAATGTAACGAATGAGCTGGCAACACCAACAATTCTCTGATCTGAATAGACTAAAGAGTGTACTCGAATCTGAACATTCGTTAGTGTTCATTCATCATCTCTAACCTATATTGTTATGTCCGAGAGACAGGTTCTGCCGTTATTGGCGGTGAATAGGACCGGAAGGGTCGTGGAGCACTAGATTTGACCCATGAATAACTATTTATTGGTATAGTTAATCGTCCAACACACTGATACTGTAACCAAGAATGAATGGCAGTTAACCGTAGCATACTTTATAAGATATTCCTCCTAAAATGGCGTGATTTCGGAATTAGAATAGGTAGCGTAAATCTTCACGCATTTTTCAGTTGAGAATATGTGAGAAAGACAGATCCTGTAGTTATTTGAAACACATTTTTTTTCTCAGACATGCTATTTCCCGCAATCTCCGTTGGTGGATCGGAAAACGTGAGCATGGTACCTCTATTTCTAAAAATATCGCTACTTTGTTGACCTTCAATACGACTTCATTTGAAGAAGAGAAACCACCATTCAAAACATTGGTTATTGATCGTTGTGTGTGAGACTGCTTGTGGTCAGGAGATTAATTGTACAAGCATAACGGTGAAGGTGATCAATGAACTGGCGAAACCCAGAATGAAGGTTTTGTTCAAGTTGGCCATTGACCACAGGCTGTATTCGAAGCTGGAAAGCATGTTGAGCTCGTTGATAAACGCAAACTTGTAATTACTTTCACTAGTTTCGCAGTTTATCAAGTGCGATTTTGCTACTAAGATACTGCTGCGAGTCTTGACCTTGTAGTAGTCGACAATGAAGACAAGGAATAGTATACCAAGGCCATTCAGAACAAAGTCCAAGCCATCTGCCAAGACGAAGTCGAAAAAGTCTGCCTTGTTCAGTTTACGTAATATCAGGACATATGCAGCTGTGCCTGTGAACAGATATGAAAGTGCTAGCATCGGAAGGATACACATGACTGAATCGAATTCTACTTTGCAAGCGCTTATTTTCTGTAGATGGCTCAAAAGAATCTATAGTCGACGCCTTGATGTCCACGGTTTGGTGCAGTTATGCGACTTATCAGCAACTGCTCACCGTTATTGATACCAATCAAGAAAGCAGTGTACAGTGCGACAATGTTGTTTGTGTAATAAGAAAAAAATGGCAAGATAAAAGCATAATATACGAAAATTAAGATCTTTTCAAGCTCTGTCGGCGAACCGTAGAGAGAGTAATATTCGTACAGATCGTTGGGGTCGGCGACAAGTGCAACCAGATTGCTGACAATGCCGACGGTGGCCGATACGAACCACACACATGATATGATAATGCACACTTTCCGCATCTTGTGAATACGAGCTTGATCAAGTGTTTTAGTAACGCAATCCAAGACGTCACGGATAGCTGAGCGCTTGATTAATAGCACGTGTTGCGTTAAAGCCAGCACTATGCAGTTCTGAATGAATGATATGTCGTAAAGACTCCTTTGTGCCGAATTTTGGAAGCGTAAAACAAGTAGATAGTAGGCTTGCAAGACAAATATGATTCGAAAGGTAACAGTGAGCCATTTGCCCATCACTGTTCTAGTATACAAGGGAACTCCATTTACCAGTAGAAACGAATCTAGAGATCTAAATGGACTTCGCACGTTGGTTAACATCTTCGAGATACGACGGATGCCAATGCTACTAAGAGTTGAGACAGCTCGTTGATAAGCTTCCGGTATATGTGCTGCGCAGCTGTGACATCGATCGACGTCCGCGTGTGTGACATGAATTGAATTTTAACGTGGCTGTAAGACTGTAGCAGCACACTTCGTTTATTTTTGCCGTTCATTGTAGGAAAACGGTTGGCAAGAAGTTTTTTTGTTTTGTATCACAAAGTATATTAATTTTCTTCAAGGGTAATTTCGGTTCTGAAATGAATTTGTCGGGAAATTGAGCCTTCGTGTGCACGTGTACTGTATTGTAAAATTCCATGTCCAAAGCTCTTCAGAGAAAACGCTGTAAATGAGTGCCCCAACGAGCCCTCTCGGCCCAAACAGAGCAACCAGTTACACGTAGTGTCTCTACCGTAAAATTGTCACCGAAATCATGAAAGCACTGGTCAGTCTGTCGGTCTTATGATTTCCAGCGAATAAACTTGTCTCACAGGAGGCTGAACTTTTAAGCTTCAGGTGACCTGTCACGTGACCAGTCCCGTAGAGTGGGAGAGATCATGTGACTCATGATGCCTTAAAGTTCAACCCCTTCGGACAAGTTTTATTGCTGGAGATCATAGTGCATATGAACGAGTTGCGCAGTTTAACAAATTAACGCGGACCACTAAATTGCTGCTCTGTTTGCTGTTTGGTTAGATTTTTTTTCATACTTCCCGTTTGAGAAGAATGAGAGTTTGAAGCAATCAGCTGACTGTTCCGAATTAAAATTCTGCTCCGAAATTTGAACTGCGCAAGCCAAGTTCAGCGACGTAAGCATGTGCTAAAGCTGCGCTTATAGTCGACGCCGTCTACCGGAGTAGTTTAAATTGTCGGTGGAGCAGTCAGCTGATTGCTCTTAAATTTCCAGTCAATCTGAGTGGGAAGTATATACCGTCCCGAGCTTTTGCACAGGTGACTAGCGAGCTTGAGTATACCGAGCTTGCAAAACAACTGTTGTGCGGAAACTCCTTCATGGAGAAACTGAAGCGAAGTAAGACATACCTGCTGAAAAAGCCGCCACGTCAAGACGCATCGGAATAGGCCTTGAAAAACTGACAAATATTAGTCTGCTCACAATTTGTATTGAAAGTGTCAAGAACTAAAACTCCAGGGGTGAGCTGCATGCGCTGTAGTAAAGGAGGAGTTGCATTATATGGATAGACATTTAAAACAGTCGCTGGGTCGAGATATCGACTGTATTTACCGAATGCAGAGGCGACCCAGTGCAAACACGTCCAAGCCATTTTAGCTTGATCGGAAACGTGTGGTGAGTCAGGTATATTACGACAAAAACAGTTTAATGTTAGTTTAAAGACCATATTCGTAGCTAGTACCTACGTCGCTGGAGTCTCGATTAGTCAAGTAAAACTTGCCAAGACGACTTAGTTTCAGAATCTCGCCATATCACTGTTTACTTGAGGCACAGATTTCTCAGCGATCGCGTTGTTGCTAGGAACCGATGCGCAACTCAGAACGATTCTAATTGATCAACGCTGGATAAGAAGACTATGATGGTTAAGCGCGAGTATCACTGATAAAAGCGTGAATGTCACGTTGTTAAGATCATGCTCGATGCTACAAAAGATTCTTGTTGATTGCAAGCTTGTAGTAGAATACTTTCCTCAACGAAACGTCCGAACTGACCAGCTACAGAGAAATCCTGCCGTTTATTCAGTATTCAGTCTATGGATTCCTCTGTTTATCTGTCTGTAACTTATCTACTGTAGAGGATGAAACGGGCCTCTTGGGCCGGTCGCTCGTCGAGCCGACCAGATTCATCCTCTATTTTACTGTACAAACTACGCGCAGTAGCAGTGACCTTATCGCGGGATTCGACATATGTCCAGTTGATAAAATGTGACAAAAAAAACGGATCCCGGTGTTATTTGAAATACATTTTTTTGTTTAACTGACAAGTTGCTCTACACAGTCGTCATTGATGGATCGGATAATATGAGCTCAGAAACTCTATTTCGAAAAATGCATTTACTGCTACTTCGTTGACCTTCGATATGGCGTGTGAAGATTAAAGCTACCTTTCGAGACATTGGTTATCGATTGTTATTGATTTTGTTGTTTTTGAGACTTCTTGCTATTAAGGGGTTAACTGAACAAGCATGACGGTAAAGGTGATCAATGAACTTGCAAAACCTAAAATGAAGGTTTTGTTCAAGTTGGCCATTGACCACAGGCTGTATTCGAAGCTGGAAAGCAGGTTGAGTTCGTTAATTAAGGCAAACTTGTAATTACTCTCACTCGTGTCGCAGTTGATCAGGTGCGTTTTTGCAATTAGGACGTAACTACGAGTCTTGGTCTTGTAGTAATCGACAATGAACACAAGAAATAGTATTCCGAGGACATTTAGAACAAAGTCCAAACCATCTTCCAAGAAGAAGTCGAAAAAGTCTTTCTTGTTAAGCGTACGTAGTATCAGAACATACGCAACTGTGCTAGTGAAGAGATACGACAGTGAGAGCATAGGAAAGATGCACATGACTGAATCGAATTCGACTTTACAGACGCTTATTTGCTGCAGATGGCTCAAGAAACATTTGTGGTCGACGCCTTTCTGGCTTCGGTTTGGGGAAACGATGCGACTCAATAAAAATTGCTCTCCGTTATTCACGCCTATTAAGAAAGCAGTGTACAGTGCGACAATGTTGTTGGTATAATAAGAAAAAAATGGCAAGATGAACGAATAATAAATAAATATTAGGATCTTTTCACACAGTGTCGGCGAATCGTAGTGAGAGTAGTATTCGTACAAATCCGTTGGATCGGTGAGAAGGGCACCAAGATTGCTGACGATTCCAACGGTGGCCAATACGAACCATACACATGATACGACGATGCACACCTTCCGCATCTTGAGGATACGAGCTTGATCTAGTGTTGTGGTTACGCAATCCAATATGTCTCGAATAGCTGAGCGCTTGATTAAAAGGACATGTTGCGTCAATGCCAGTATTACGCAGTTCTGAATGAACGATATGTCGTAAAGATCTCTTTCATGCTCGAAGGCCGATTTTTGGAGGCGTAAAACCAGTAGATAGTAAGCTTGAAAGAAAAATATTATCCGGAAGATGACAGTGAGCCATTTGCCCATTGTTGTCCTAGTATACAAGGGAACTCCGTTTATCACTAGAAACGAATCCAGACAACTAAATGGACTGCGCGTATTGGTTAACATCTTGAAGACTAGAAGACTAATGCTACTAAAACTTAAGACTACTCGATTCAAAGATCAGTTTGTTGATAAGTTGGCGATATATGAGCTGCGCAGCTGTAATATCGATTCTGTTCATCCAAGGACAAAACAAGAGATCACGTCTTCGTATGTGATATGAATTGCGTTGCATTGAGACTGTAAGGAAGCGAGCAACACATTTCGCTAATATTTTTTCGTTTGTACGAAAAGCGGTCGACAAGAACGATTTCTTTTTTATCACAATGTACATTAATTTTTCTCAGAAATAATATCGGATCTGAAATGAGTTTGTCACGAAATTACGCCTTGGCATACAATCATCTTGCGGAATTCGATCTCTAGAGCTGGTCAAAGAAAACACTCTGTGCGCTAATTCAGTCACAAGTTTGAATTTTGTTTTAGCACAGATGGGTTTTGCACCGGTTTCAACGCGGAAATTAGCTCAATGACGGAACACATCTTGCCTTTGGATTACTTCTGGCAGACAAAAACAAAGTTTGAAGGTCAAGTAGCATCTAACCTAACCGAGTCATTGAGAGACTGTACGCGTGGCAGCCATCTTGTCCCTTTTCGAGACGAACGGGAATTCAATGTTTTGCGCAATCTAGGGTTGAATTTTGAGTCAAAAAGCACTATTCCGATCTATAGAAATATGGGTGGCTGCAAATCATGATGAAGATAGAGCGTGGCCGATTTTTAATAGTTCTAAACTTGACATAAAATTTTTTGAGGTGGAGTTCGTGAATCATAAATTTCATGGTTCTCTAACGAGATCAAAGTAACGCCGCTAGCTTCAAGTTGCAAGCTGAACCAACATCACAGTGAATGTCAACAGGGAACTTGAAAATCCGAGTATGAACTCCTTGTTGAGTTTAGCCAACGACCATACCGTGTATTCGAAATGCGACAACTGGTCCAGCTCGTGAATGAGAGCAAACTTGTACTGACTTTCACTGGAGTCCCGACTAGTTAAGTAAAACTTTGCAATCGTAACATTGTTGAATGTTTTCTTTCTGTTATTTTCGATAACGAAAATTAGAACAAGAAGGCTGAACGTGTTAATCGCGTAGAACAATCCATCGTCTAACAGGAAATCCAATAGTTCTGATGAGGTCATTTTTTGAATCATTATCACGTGTCCAGCTGCGCCAATAAAGATATAGGACAGTGAGACCATCGGAAAGATGGACATGACAGAGTCGAATCCAGTGCGACACTTGACCAGTTCCTGTAACTTGATATATAATTTTCTATAACTAAGTGCATCATGTTTCTTCTTCCGTCCAATCAACCGACAAATAAGTAGCTGTTCTTGACTGCGTGAACCTATGATGAACGCAACGTATATTGCTACCATATTATTGGTATACTGGGCACATATGGGGAAATATAGACCATAAGAGAAGAATACCAAGCCTTTCGCCCAAAATGGCGGAGTTTGGAAATGTGAATAGGCCTTGAAAAGGGCTGCTGGATTGAAATACATCTTGCCAATCCCACCAGCGAGTGAGACAAACCCCAATATATACCATACCACGGTTATCTTCAAGCATGTATTCCTGAGACTTCGGGTTGTAGCTGGACCTAGTGTAGCTGTGACGCAGTTTAGAATACCTTTAAGCGATTTCAGTTTGAACAGGAATAGGTGGTGAGTCAGTACAAGTGCGATCGAAAAGAGTACGAAGGTAGTGTTGTAAGCATGATCTTCAGAGCTGAGTAGAAGTGACTTCAAGCTTATAGCAAATCGGTTGTAAGCGGTAACAATATATGCTATTCTCAAAGGGATATTCAGTGCTTGACAAATAGCAGAGCCAGAGTACAAGCATAAGCCATTAATTACTAGAAAGTAGTCTAGGACTATGAAAGGGCTACTAGTATAAACCACCATCACTCAAGGATCTGCAATGTAATAGCAGCGTGTCGAGTCACTGTTATACATATCGTAGTCACAGTGGACAAGACTCAAGTTTGCAGCTGCCTGTAGATGTAGATTTTTCCAAGGACTTGCGATTGTCGTTGTCTCCGTCATTAACTAGCTCACGAAGGCTGTAACCGGTCGTCTCCTGTTCGTTTGGTGAAATTGATATTACAAGGTGCATGAGACTATTATACAGTAAACGTCTTGATAGCTTGTGCTACTGTTGGCTCTGAGAGGACGACTAGCAAGCGGCATCCAACAGCGATAATTATCACATGCTAAGATCTCGTTTCGTAGAGACCAGGAATGCTCAAGCTTGGACAGCCAAGATAAGAGGATGAATCGGGCTCGGTAGACTTCGGGCCCGTTCCGCAGCCTGATTCCCCTTCGGGGCCGCACCTTCTGCTGCACTGAACGACGCATGAGCAGTAAGAAAAATGACGTCACAGGGTGAAACCGGAAAGGAAACCCATCGGAAACAAAACGGCCAACATCATAATACCGGAATAATTTGCGCCATCTGGTTTTGAACTGGTGAGTCAGAAATGAATTCCCAAAACTAGGCCCGAAGTCTACATCGTGCAAATACATTGCCTTTTTATTTTGTGTTAGCAACAAAAGAACAAGGAAAGGCTTCTCGGGTCCAAGTTCAGCCAGCCAGCTGAACGAGCATCACAGTGAAGGTCAACAGTGAACTCGAAAATCCGAGTATGAATTCTTTGTTGAGCTTGGCCAGTGACCATACCGTGTATTCGAAGTGGGACATCTGTTCAAGTTCGTGGATCAGGGCAAACTTATAATGACTCTCGCTCGCGTCTCGACTACTCAAGTGAAGTTTGGCGATTGTAGCATTGTTTCGCGTCTTCTTCTTGTAGTGTTCGATGACAAAGATAAGGACCAAGATACTAATGGCGTTGATCATGTAGAATACACCGTCATCTAGAATGAAGTCAATCAGTTCTTGAGAAGACATCTTTCGAAGCATGAGCACGTGACCAGCAGCACCGGCGAATAAGTAGGACAGTGCGAGCATCGGAAATATGGACATCACCGAGTCGAACCCAGTTCGACACTTGGTTAGTTCTTGCAGCTTGATCCAGAACTTCCTGTAGCTACGTTCATCGTGGTCTTCGTGTTTTCCAATAAGCCGACAAATGTATAACTGCTCCCCGCTGTGTGACGCCATTATGAATGCAATATAGATTGCAACCGTGTTATTTGCATACAAGCAACACACGGGCAAGTAAAACCCATAAAACACGTGTAGCAGGTTCCTTTCCCAAAATGGCGTCGTCTCAAAATGTGAATACGTGTTGGAAAGCATATCCGGAGAAAGATACATGTTGCAGACACTACTAGCTAGAGATATGAAAGCGAAAGTGAACCATAAAGCAGTGATCTTGAGGCACACATTCCTCAGTCGTCGAGTCGTAGCTGTACCGAGTGTATCAACAAGGCTTCTTAGCACAGCTCTCAGTGATTGGCGCTTAATTAGGAAAAGGTGATGGTTGAGTGCAAGTACGATAGAGAAGATCAAGAAGGTCACGTTGTAAAGATGGTCTTCACCGCGGCGAAGAAGTGTTTTTAGGCTGATGGAAAGCGTGTTATAAGCTATAAGAATGAAAAGAATTCGCATTGGAATGTCAAGAGATTTCAATATCGCATTATCGGAGTACAATGGAACTCCGTTCAACACAAGAAATGAGTCAAGACAAGAAAACGGACTTTGAATGTCCAACATGACCAAATTTGAGATGAGCAGGCATAGAATAATCTCTACTTCATACCTATCAGCTCCCGATAACCGTTCAGGTATGCATCTACAGCTTTGTACTTGATGGACTAGCAACGTGCACAAACCGCACCTCAGATTCAAAGTACGGACAAGGAATCAGTCAGGAATACGGGTGTATATCAAGTGGAGTTTAGTCACGAAATCCGCTGCTTGTTGTCTGACTCACTAAGTGGCTCACGAATGTTAAACATTTGTCTTCGCGTCTTATATTAAATGAGATCAAATACAAGATAATTGACGTATGCGAGGCCACCACCAAGGACGAATATCTTGTCTCTGTGTATGCAACGGCTAACAGGTAACAACATGTGTCGGCTTCTAGGTGAGTTCGCCTTTATTGTCACGACTTTTCACAGGGTGAGAAAGAGATAAAATGTAGTGAAATTCCGTGATAGACTAATTATGCTCGAAATACAAGCGCTTACTACTTGGGAACGGTCAGCCAGCTAATTGAACCACCATCACAGTAAAGGTCAACAGGGAATTTGAGAAACCCAAAATGAACTCCTTGTTGAGCTTGGCCAATGACCACACCGTGTATTCCAACTTGCAAAGTTGGTCAAGCTCGTAGATGAGAGCAAATTTGTAATTACTTTCATTCGAATCTCGACTACTTAAGTAGAACTTTGCGCTTGCAACATGATCGAGAGTTTTCATTTTGTAATGTTCGATGGCGAATATGAGCACCAAAATACTGGCGACATTAACAGCGTAGAATAGTCCATCGGCTAGAATGTAGTCTATTACATCTGAGGAGGACATGTGGCGTATGATGACAATATTTCCAGCTGTGCCGAAGAACAAGTAAGACAGTGCGAGTAGCGGAAAGATGGACATAACTGAATCGAACCTACTTCGACACTTGGTCAGTTCTTGCAACTCTATCCAGAACTTTCTGTAATTAATAGCAGTACTTTTTGGTTTCCATTTGATTAACCGACTTATAAATAGTCGTTCCCAATAATGTGATCCAGCAAGGAACGCAATGTAGATCGCCGTCATGTTAACCACGTAAAAGCAGCAGATAGGCAAGTACACTCCGTACAAAACGTATATTAGATTTTTCTCCCAAAATGGCGGCCTTTCAAAGTGTGAATAAAACTCGAATAGCATATCTGACGAATCATAGAAATTAAAAAGGCTGATAGCAAGAGAGCCGAAAGCAAAGGTGAACCATATCGCTGTTATCTTAACGCACATACCTTTCAGTTCTTGAATCGTAGCTATATCCAGTGCCGTGGTTAAGCTATGAAGAACGGTTCGAATAGATTGAAGCTTGACCAAGAATACGTGATGAGTAAGCGCAAGTGACACTACGAATTGCATCATTGTCACGTTGTAGAGACCATATTTGTTACGAAAGAGAGATTTCGTTGCGACAGCAAGAAAGTTATAGGTGACCAAAATGAACACGATTCTCAAAGGGATATTCAGTAATTTGCATACGAAAGTATCGGAGTACAAACACGCTCCGTTAACTACAAGAAAGTAATCCAGACAACTGAAAGGACTACGGTTATGGACCATTATCACCAAGGCGTTTACACTGCATGAACTCGAATACAATTTGCGGAAAACATAATGTCAATAATCCGAGATACCGAGGCTGTAGAACTTGGACAGCTTTGAAAAAGCTCGGGACAGCTTAGAAATTAAAGTTTGATTTAGACTACAGTTGAATTCAAGGTTCGGTAGAGTTCACTTTGTTAAATTTACTTTTGAGCCGAGCTAAATAATTTTAAACAATCCCGAGCTTGAGATACAACTAGGAAAAATACCAGCTTAAACCAACCACAGTTAACCAGTCTATCGATTACTGACTAGCTTGTGATGTAGCACACGAAGTATTCACTGCAGCTGAACTTTGGTCTCGATAAGTCCCAGGTATGTTAAACTTCCTGGAGCACAATGTTACTTGATGTTCCGACTAACAGAAGAGATGAAACAGCGTTGAAACGTTTGCGAAACAAATATCATATATGAGAAACATGCTACTGTGCACTAAATAACGAGGAAAGAATAACAAGTGTTACCGAGTTCAATGAAGCAAAAAACCAAAGAGGCGTGGTGTGAACTGGTCACATGTCCCTCATTGAAGCGATCTTCCAAGTGAGGGAATGATCACCTGACCTATTTAAATCACGCCTCAGCGGTTGTACGCTTTATTGCACTCGACCATGTCCTCGAGGCAGACAAACGTTCAGTGTCACATCTTTAACCAAGACAGCTGTAAAAGTAGACCTTTCGTTCACATGTCAATCTTTACTTCACGTGTTGCATTTCCCATGCTGTATATTCATGATTCGTCAGCTTTAAAAAATGCTACGCTTATACTTGTGCTCCGATCAGCTGGCTTGTGTCGAAATTCATCCACTTGCGGTCGTTGAATAGGAGCGAGTCTGGGGACCAATTTAAATAAATAGATTCGCCGTATCATGAAAACTCAGCTGTTTTCATCACTCATACTTGTAGGTGTAGATTAAATGCAGTTTCAGTACGCAGTTTAGTAGTGACCTTGGTTCCAAAATGGCGGAGCAGACAGCTGGAAACTTCTGACAAATAGGAAAGTGGACTAGGTGGCCAATTGCACAAGCATAACTGTGAATGTCAACAACGAGCTGGAATATCCCAGAATAAATTCTCTGTTGAGCTTGCACATTGACCATATGGTGTACTCGAAGGCCGACAATGCTTCGATCTCCTTGATCAGGGCGAACTTGTACATACTTTCACCAGTGTCCACAAGTGTCAAGGTCAACTTAGTCATAGCAACGTGTTTTTGTGTTTTCATTTTGTAATACTCGATCACTACGACAAGAACCAAAATACTGGCTACGTTGGCTGTATAGAGTATTCCGTCATCTAGGAAAAATTCTATTTTTTCAATATAGGACATGTCTCGAAGGGTAACGAAATTTCCGGCTGTACCCATAAACAAGTAGGCCAGTGTGAACATCGGAAAGACCGACATGACCGAATCGAATTCGGTTCTACAGCTGTTGAGTTTTTGCACCTCAGCCCATAGCTGTCTATATTTCCAGGTACTCTGGACTTGTTTCAGTCCATTTAGTTCACTCAGGAAGAGATGCTCACCTTTGTGAAAACTATATATGAAGGCGACATAGATTGCCACGGTGGTGACGATGGACAAGCCGCATACAGGCAAGTAGAATCCATATAAGACAAATATCAGACTCTTCTCCCACAATGGCGGAGCTTCGAAGTACGAATACACGTCATACAGGTAGTCCGGGGCAAGGAAAATGTTATTGATACTGCTGAAGAGCGATATCGCAGATAAGATGAACCATACTGCTGATATATGACAGCAAACTTTTCTTACTTTCTGAGTGCTATCTGAATTGAGCGTCTTTGTGACGCAACTAAAAACGTCTCTAATGGACTGACGTTTACCCAAGAAAATTTGATGGCTCAAAGTAAGCGTTGTCGAATACAGCAAGTAAGTTATATCATAAAGGACAGACTCTTCACGCTCATAGACTGCTTTTATGCAGCGAGCCACCAAATTATAGGCGGCAAATGAGAACAACATCCTCAACGGGACACTTAATTTCTTGCCGACTACAGTATCAGAGTACAAGGAAATCCCGTTTATCACCAGAAATGAGTCAAGACAATTAAAAGGACTACCTGTATTGGTCATCTCAATAAAAACTCCTTAAACGCTCAGCACTACGGCTAGATACGTTGTGCAGTTATTCATGCTACTGTGCAGTTTTTACAGTTTGAATATTACTTTTACTTCTACCTGCGCTTCTTTGAATATACAGTGTATGTCAAAACAAGGTTTTTTTGCCCATCACTCACTTGTCCGCTGTCAATTACTCGATGTTTGGAAAGTTCATTTCGCATGACAAATGCATTGGTATGACAGGTTTTTCAAATTGTTTGAAATATTTCTTTGTGTGACAATGATGTTAAGGCATCATTTCTCTTGCCCATGTTCGGAGAAGGCTTTCAAATGGATATGAAACGCTCACACCTCTAACTTACCTGATGAAACCCATACCGAAACTGCCGGTTGAACAGTGAGTCTAGATGCAAATTTTCTTACTATTCCAAATATTTGAGCCGATCCGTTTAGATCACGCGCTCAGAATGTAAGAAGCTGAGACTCGTTGTCAACAATTCGGCGATGATTCTATCACACATTTTGTTCACACTTGCAACTTATTACTCGATAGTCGAGTCGACTCGAGTTTGCGAGCAGCGCACAGTTCAATTCACTAATGACACCAAGCTTGAAAATATACTTGTTTGTCGCGACGACAAGACGGATCCGTGAGTAGATTTGTCTCTAACAGACCGAACTGATGATGTAATGATTTAGAGCCAACCTGATGACATATGCTTGGATCGGATTGTTTGGAGTCACATTTTGTTTCATATTGACTACAAGTTGCACCGTGTTTGCCTTCTTTGTAGTCGTAGCTTCCAAGCGAGACCTTAACAGTAAGTATCAGTCTAATTCATTTGCTTCATATACTAAATGAATTACTACCCAGTGTCAAGTAGAACAGCTCGCGAGAAAAGTTCTGGTTCCAGTTTGCTGAGTAAACCAAGGAGTCCAATGGTCTTGAACATCGTGACACCCGAACGAAAGTCGAACGGTTCAGATGGTTCAAATGGCATTCAAGTGCTGCATAAGCTGGACAGTGACGAAGACCTGAAGCCCAAGGGCAAGTCATCCTATTCGGCGGGCAATATGAGCATGACTGGCATCATGGAGACCAACCCTGAAGATCATGTGATGCAACTATTCAAAAACGACACCCCAGACACTGAGCCACCCAAGCCGGGGGCTAAGAAGAAACAAAGTAGATACCTGTCCCCTTCCCCTGACTCTATAGAAGAAGAGCGCCGAAGTAAGATGCAGTGAGCCGAGAACAGTTACAAGTTAGCCCTCAGAGCAACTATTTCTCCAGATTTGATTGCTTTTTACTTTACTAATTTAGTGGCACATTAAGCGTTTCAACATTAAAGTATTTTAGAATGTTATGAGCCCTACACACACTTTATTCCACTGCATGTTCGACTAAATTGACCAGTGGTCAAGAGCGTACACTAACACAGCTGGAGAAAACGGACACACATTCAACTGACAAGCAGTATTTTGACACCGTACACCAAGTATGTATGCACCTATAAGGCTCCTTCACCATTGGTCAAGAGCGCACATTCTAAATTCACCAGTACGAAGTACCTTTGCGTAGAGTTCTGATTCAATTGCAATACCAACAGGTTTCGTCATTAAACTGGATTACTGCACGTTCTGTCGACAGATGGCGCAAGCAGTGCCGCTGTGCAGAGAGAGCAGAAATGTGGGGGAAAGCAGTGGAGCAGCCATTTGGACCAATGAGCGTCCTCCTCTACCTCTCTCTCTTTGGATCCATTTTGTCCTCTCTCTCTTGCGTTGCGTCTCTTTCTCTCCTCCATTCCTGTTTTTCTCTCCTTCTTTCTCTCTTGTCTCTCTCCCTCTTTCTCTAGTGATTCTGGCTCCTCTCTCTTTCCCTCTTTCTCGCTCTCTTCTCCCCTCACACTTCTTTACAATAATCGTCTTCGTTTTCCCATTGACGACAAATATACAAATGAAGAAAGGCACACTGTTCTACTCTGTTGCCCTTTTCTTCGAACAGTGCTCGTGGTTCTAAATGGACAGTTCTGGCCACAGTTACGTCAACTTTTTTCCTGCCGAAGCGGTCATTCATCGGACACCTTGGGCAACGAGTCACCACGGACAACACAGTCTTGGTCAGATATACAGTCAACCAAGTGTAATACAGCAGCCAGCGTTCCCGTCGCTCTACAGCCACAGTGGCCTGCAAGCTGTTCAACAACACCAGCAACAGCAAGCAATCAATTCTAATTTGGTGCCAAACAATCCTCATAATAGCTGTCGTGTACAGCAATCAAGTTTCAGCCAACAAGCTAGAGGTCCGTCCTCGTCGTCGTCCTCTTCGCACCAGCAACCCGGACGCTTGAACCATCCGCAGCCAGGCCGTGTGAACCATCAGCAACCAGGTCGTTCTAACCACCAGCAAGTCCCTCAGGTTGCAAGTCGAAGCCAAGGAACCAACACTTCGGCTCCGGTCATGGCTAACAAGAAGAATGCCAATGCGGCCGCAGCCCCGAAAAAGAAGCGCAAAATGCTGGAACCCTTCTCCAAGATTCCGTACAACTATGTATGCCATACATGCAAGTCCCAGTTCGATGACAAGGCATCGCTGGCTGTCCACAGTCCGTGCTACTACAAGATGAAAGGCATCCCTGAGCCTCTTGTTCACTCTAACGAAAACAAAGATGGCCACAAGTTGACCTGTGATGTCAATGGCTGTGGTAAAGTGTTCACCAATATCTATATGCTTCGAAAGCACATAGGATTTCACTTCGACGACTACAATTACCAGTGTAATACGTGTGGACACCAGAGTAAAGTGAAGAGTGACATGGCAAAGCACGTCAAGAGACACTCAGGTAAGGCCCGGTATGTTGGTGATATTACTTGACATGATTTTCGAATATGCAGCTGACCGTCCCTATCGTTGTCAAACCTGCGATAAGACATTTCGCGATGCTCGTTCTCTGACCGTTCACAATCGCATTCACACGGGTGAGAAGCCGTACAAGTGCACCTGGCCTAATTGCGGTAAGGCTTTTGCCACCTCGTCAGAGAACAGTGTCCACCGAAAGCGTGTCCACACTCACGAAAAGAACTTCAAGTGTCCTGCTCCTGACTGTGCCATGGCGTACATCACACACAAGGAGAGAATGTCTCACTTGAAGTCGGCCCACCGTGACTACAGGCCCACAGTGGCCCAGTTGCAGCAAGGCTTCAAGAACAAGCGTCGGGATCAAGATGCTTCTTCCAATGAGAATGGTTTGTTCTCTGAGGCCACTCAGTTTCTTGTGCAAGACGTGTACAAGAAGATCGAAAGGGAATACCAATGCGAACTGTGTCACCAGAAATTCGGCGACAAGGCAGGTCTCTACATCCACCACCCTTGCTACTTCACGAAGCGTGGCGTAGACGCCAAGAAGGCGGAGGCGCGAAAGGGTTCCTACGTTTGCGAAGTGGAAGGTTGTGAGAAGGGCTACGATCTGATGTACTCGCTGCGCCGTCACATGATGTTCCACTTCGACGAGTTCGCCTTCCAATGCAACATATGCGCCCACCAGACCAAGTCGAAGTCGGACATGAACAAGCATGTCCGCGTCCACACTGACCTGCGCCCCTACAAGTGCCAGTATTGTCGCAAGGGGTTCCGAGAGGCCCGGGCTCTGACTAATCACATCAGGACTCACACAGGTAACCAGAAAAGTAACAGTACAAGCACAAACAAACAAACGCATACACAGTCTAGGGGCTCAGCTGCAGCTGGCTCCTCTTCCAGCGCCGCTCTGGGCAAGATGGTGACACTGGTGATGCCCGGAGGAGGGGGAGGAGGAGGAGCAGAGCACCAGGTAGCTACACAGCCGCAGCCTCAGCAGCAGCACTCACAACACCAACAAGCAGTAAACCAGTCGTCTATTAGTTCACTAAGTATGACGGCTCATCTTTTCGCACAGGCGACAAACCATATGAATGTACATGGCCTAGCTGCAACAAGCGCTTTACATCATCTTCGGAACTGAGCGTCCACCAGAAGCGTGTCCATCGTCAAGAGAAGAACTTCAAGTGTCCCTTCGGCCTCTGCAAGGAGGCTTTCGTGACCAACAAAGAGCGCCTTGACCACCTCAAGTCGAGCCACCCCAACTACCAGCCCTCTGACGATGACCTGAGACAGGGTTTCAAGGGCAAGGCCAAGCTGCCCACTGTGGCGCTGCCCGTCTACAATGAGTCTGACCTGTTCAAGGTGATGATGTAACAACAGACCGACACACCTTGCAAAGATGAATGTACATATATTTTGTAGTTCGAACTGTCCTCTCTATGGCCTGGTTCGTCTAAAGAGTTCTATTATTCGACTTTGTCCTCATTCTGTCTTGATGCTTTATTAGGACAGACAATCTGGCCACTGACAAAGCAACTATTTATACAGCAATTAGTTGATTGTAAAATTATATCCACTGCCGAACCTGTACTTTTCGAACGGCATTTTTTCTCTTCCTTCGATTATATCAATCTTTAGTTTTAACTGTATATCTGACTGGGTTCAAAATGAATGTATTCAAAGCGTTTCCTTCTTTCATTGGTTGCACTTCAGCGCCGCATCCTTCCATCTCTCTCCCTCTTTCTTTCTACTCTCGTCTTCACAAAAATCATCCACATAAAAGAAAGCTATACGACTTCATCATCGCTGTCTCTTCCTCTCTATCTCTTCACTACACATATACACAAATTTTCTGGGATTACTGATTAATCTCATCACAGTGAAGTCGATCTCAATGCCATAACTGATCGAATGGTGTTGTTCGCTAAACTATGATCAACTTGATCACAATTTGACAATAAAGCCAGAAGCTCCTTTGATGCAAAATGGTTTAGAGCAACGAAACGTCACTTGGCTTCAGTACAAAGTATTGTTTAATTGCAATTAATAAAAACACCATTCTCTCCTGTTTATCGTAGCTTTTCTGATCTCACTCGGAATGCTCTCTCCCTCTCGATTTCTCCTTCGCTCTCTCCCTCTTTCCCTCTCTCTCTCTCTCTCTCTTGCATCTCCTCTCCCTCTCTCGTTCAGCTTTTGATTCTCTCTCTCCCTCTAACTATTTCATCTCTCTCTTTCCCTCTCTCTCTCCCTTCTCCTCTCACTCTCTCGATCAGCTCTTGCTTCTCTCTCTCTCTTTCGCCCTCTCCCTCTTCTGCTCTCTCCCTCTCCCTCTTTCGCTCTCTCCCTCTAACTATTTCGTCTCTCTCTCTCTCTCTCTCTCTCTCGCTCTGTCTCTCCCTCTTTCGCTCTCTCTCTCTTCCGCTGTTTCTCTCTCTCTCTCTCTCTCGCTCTTCAGCGCTCTCTCTCTCTCTCTCTTCCTCCATTTCTCTTTTCGCCGCTCTCTCTCCCTCTTTCCCTTCTCTCTCTCTCCCTCTTTCCCTTCTCTCTCACTCTTCCTCCATTTCTCTTCTCTCTCTCTCTCCCTGTCTCTCTTCCTCTCCCTCCCGCGTACTCCTCTCTCCGCTAGTCTCCCTGTTCTCTTCCTCTTCTCGTATCGTTTTCTCTTCCCTGCATATTCCTCCTCTTTCTCCCCTCATCTCTCGTCCTCTTTCGCTGTTCGCAGCTTCTAAGGGCCAAGAATTGTCTCCGCATTTTGAGCCCTTTCCAGCCGGACTGGACAGTTCGCTCTCCATAACTTCTGCAGCAGAATTATAAAACAAAGTGCATGACGGAGAGAGAGAGAGAGAGAGAGAGAGAATTTTACTGTCCTTCACTCTCGGTTCTATGCATTCATTTAGCTGTTATGCTGAAACTTTTTCCCTTCGATTCTGTATCGTGAGCCTAGTCCCTCAGTCTGATCACAACAGTTTTGCTCTCCCTCTCTTTATTTCTCTCTTTCGCTCTCTCTCTCCCTCTCTCTCTCTCCTGCACTCTCCCTCCCTCTCTAGCTTTACCCAGCATTCTCTCCGCGGTGTTCTCGCGCAAATTCTCTCTCGCTTTCTCTCTCTCTCTCTCGCTTTCTCTCTCTCGCTTTCTCTCTCTCGCTTTCTCTCTCTCTCGCTTTCTCTCTCTCTCGCTTGCTCTCTCTCTCTCGCTTTCTCTGTCTCTCTCTCGCTCTCTTTCGCTTTCTCTCTCTCCCTTTCGCTCTCTCTCTCTCCCGCTCTTTTTCTTTTTCCCTCTCTCGTCTCTCCCTCTCTTTCACTTCTCTCTCCTTCTCCCGTTTTCTCTCTTTCGCTTTCTCTCTCTCTCTAGCTCTTTTTCTTTTTCCCTCTCTCTCTACTACTTCGCCTCACTCTCCCTCGCTCTTCCTCTCTCTCTCCCTGTCTTTCCCTCTCTCTCCCTCTCCCTCTATCTCTCTTTGCTTTTCTCTCTCTCCCTCTCTATCTCCTCTTTTGCTTCTCTCTCCCTCACTGTCTCGCCTTCCATTTCTCATCGCTCAAGCTAGACTAGTTTTATAAATCTAAGTTAGAACACCGCCCTCTACTAACAGAGTCTGAAGCATCAGTTGCAGAAAAATGCGATAGATGTCGCTTTAAACTCATCAGCGATAAAAAGGTGAACACTTCTAGTTGGTCTTCCGAAAATTCAAATGATAGAAAGGCGACGTCATAATGCTCTAGTTTCGTGTAGTTTAAAAAGTTCTAGAACTGAAAGCCATTGGCAATAAAATTTTATGACTTCTCCTCTCTCTCTCGGCTTTGCATTGGTGATAAAATTTGCATAATGTTCACGCGTTTGGACTTTGTTTTTGACTCTCGCTTGATGACATTTGAAACCAAAGTTAAAGCAGAACGAACACGATTGCCTAATAAAAGTTTTCATATGACTGAGTTTAAAATGCGAACATCACGCATTCACAGTCGATTGAACAATTGGCGTCATTTTTGAACCGTTCAAAGTGTACAAGTTCGCGATTCAGCTATGTTCCCAATTTGCTTTTGTTTTACATACACTCTGTGTTTAGGAAATTGAGTCGATTTAAGTTTAAATTGCGTCACACTTTAAAACCTGATCACTTTGCATACTTCAGCTCGATTGGGAGCGAAGAGGGGGAGAGAGAGAGGGAGAGAGCGTGCTTCCAGGAGGGATAGATGAAATGACATACTTGGTTCGAATGTACATTGCGTAATGTTCAATATACAGAAATTGGTTTAACCAGCCAAAGAATGGTTTATGTACACAGCAATAGCTCACTATTTCTCGCCCTCTTCCTCCCTTCTCGCCCTCTCCTCTCTCCCTCTTTCCTTCTGAAAGCGATCTAGGACAGTTCGAACTTCTCTCACTCCCTTCGCCTTCCCTCTAGGCTCTCATTTAAAATTAATGCGTTATGCAAATGGTCCGGCCTGGAGCTCTCTCTCTCTCCTCTCGCTCTCCCCTCTCTCGCTCAAATATTCGGCCTTCAGCTTTTCAAAGTGATCTTAACGCGTCGTTTATCTTTCCTAATGGAAAAGGGGTTCAAATAGACAGAGAGGAAAGGGAGAGAGAGAGGGGGAGAGACCTAAAAATTGTCTAAAGTAGGCGAATGAGGTTTGGCAGTAAAACAGTTTGTCCTAAACTCGAAAGTACTTTTTAGAACTTTGGACTTGAATGACGGCGAGAAGGCTATTGCGGAAACTGTGCTGAATTTAAGTGATATACAAGGAATTTCTAGTCACTGAAAGGCATGAGAGGAAAGAGGGAGAGGGAGAGAAGGAGTGAGAGCTAAGCTTTTTACGGCAATAAACACTAGTAGTTCTAGGACATTTAGGACATATGAAGAACACACTTTTATTGCCTGGGAAAGGACATTAGCGAGAAAAGCCATTGTGATTAAAGGGCATAATTTTCACGATACCCTCTCTGCCCGACAATATACATCCTCTCTCCCCTCTCGCCTTCCCTCCAGCCTTCCCTCTCTGCCACTGGCGACCGACAATGTCCCATTTCGTAAACCCTTTAATGTCCTCTCAGTACTTTAGAACTCGAGGATTACGGTTCATAAGAAAGCCAATGGCAAGTGCAACTAATAAATTTGAGTGCCTA
This sequence comes from Halotydeus destructor, assembly GCA_022750525.1. Lineage (NCBI taxonomy): Eukaryota > Metazoa > Arthropoda > Arachnida > Trombidiformes > Penthaleidae > Halotydeus > Halotydeus destructor. The sequence continues at coordinate 64,484 of JAIUWE010000025.1, forward strand.
CTAATTGCATTAGGCAGCTAATTGGGTCTCATTTGTGTCGCACAATGACACCTCGTGCAAGGGGACCGTCTAGTAAGAACTCAACCGGAACGAGGTGTGCCCACTCGTCGGCCGCCATGACACCCATAGATCAGGGGGATAACACACTGAGTGCCGACTGTCAAATAGTGAGAACGCCATTTTTCACATCAATTGCAACTTGATTTATTCGCAGCAATCAAGAAGCAACTAGTCAGCTATAAATATTGGCTCTTGCTTTCAAGTTCTCACGGCTTTGCATTTTCAAGCCTATACCTTCCTCTCTCCCTCGCTCCCTTCCTCGCTCTCCCTCTCTCGCTTTTCTGTTTCGGAATCAAAATGAAGAGAGAAGAATCAAAATGTGCATATCAATATGTTGTTTCCCATGTCTCTGTGCAATCTGTGCTTCAGTGCCGATTTTGCACCTGTTCAGGTAGAGGATGAGAGGAAAAGAGAGAGAGGGAGAGAGAGAGCGGAAAGGAAACTGAAATATGTTTTTTCTTCTTGTCAGGATGGAAAAGGCAAATTATTACCTGTGTATGATGAGCAGGTAAGCTGTTGCCTGTCGGCGGCCAAAGACGTGAAAGTGCCCATTAAACACGTAGACCTCGGTGGGCCGCCATTTGACATGACAGGCAAAACCAATGTACCGAATCGCCCTCTCCCTCTCTCTCTTCCCTCTCTCGGCCCACAACTCACAATAACCTGAGTTTTGCTCGTGCTCGCAACTAACCGACCGGACTTAGGCTTTAGGATGTAGACATGTGTCTCAAACAGTAATAGCTCTCGTATATGAACCAACAACCACAGAGATTCGAAGAGAGGGAGAGAGAGGGAGAGGGAGAGACGCGTGGCTTCGAAAGAAGAAGATGGTCAAGTAGTTTGTATGCGGTGATGACCATTAATGACCAGGGACAAGGTCAATACGCCCTTTGTGTTCTCTTGTTCGCCCTTCGTGCCAATTACTTGGCCACCGCTTTCTCCCTCTCCCTCTCTTCCTCTCGCTCTCTCAAGAAATCGGTTCTGCTTCAGTTGCTTTTTACAAGTGTTTGTGGTGTTGCATAATAGAATATCCAAAGTAATTGTGTGTCTGAAAAAGTCAATTAGTTGACGGCAAAGAATGAGCCTGGCCATTATTAATCACACCGGTCATTTATTATCTGTCGCGAAGGAGAGAGCGAGAGGGAGAGATTAACACAAGGGAGTAACCGAGTTTGATGAGAGAGATTCTAAACCACAGGAAGCCCAGATAAGATGAAAGAGAAAAGAGAGCGAGAGAGTGAGCGAACTCTTGTCATTATCAGCCACCAGTGAGGAAAGGAGAGAGTGGAGAGAGAGAGAGGGAGAGAGAGAGCAGTCAGAGCAGTTTTTCAGTCAAGTAGCCCAGGTCACGTGTTCATTGTTCTCTCTACTCTACAATATAACCAGTACAATAGATGAGGCTCCGCATACTTAATTAGCAGTCGGTTAGTCACCGTCTCTCCTCTCGCCGTCTCTCTCTCCCTCATTTTGCTTTCTAGTTTCATTATAAATATGCATGAAGCTAAAAACAATCGTCAGAGACAATCAAAAAGCATATTGAAAAGTAATAAATCATCATCTAGTTTCGCAGTATCATGTCACGTGAAGGCACCTGCTCTTGACATGTCCGCAATCTACAACTCGTTTCCACCGATTGGTCCTTTGTTTCGAACCTTCGGTTCACTTTGAACCAAGTTCTGAAATGTACTGACAGTGACTTGAATGGCTGGTTGAAACAATTGCTTCTCATCACAACTGAATATTTCCTTTCCCAGCTATTGTTATTCAAATTAAGGCTCGATTGGAGTGAAATATTGTTGTATCTGCCTTTGTTTCCGATATGAACATATAATTCGAGTCATTCATATTCAAATTTTCGGCGTCAATATTTTGCCGAAGTATCACTTGAAAAACATTGGCTAGTGACACGACCAGATAGGTTGGAGAAAGAGAAAGAGGGGAGGAGAGGAGAGGGGACTGAGAAACCCTACCTATGCAAATAGATGTCTAATGTATCTTTGAACCTTGTTAAGGAAGAATAACATAGATCATTATGAGAGGGAGAGGAGAGAGAAAGTAAGTGAGGATGAAAGTTTATAAATGCCCTCAGGCTCTCTCTCTCTCTCCCTCTCTCCCTCTCTGTCTCTGGACTCCCGAAACTTGAAACTCCTCCTTGCAGATTTCCAAGCAAGTAAATTATAGTCTAAATAGATGCCAGGGGACATTTTGAGGGGGCATCACCAAATTTCCTATTCTTACCTTTCAAGAACAGGTATTGTTCATCAAGATTTGAGATGATGAAGAAAAAGCACCCTAGATGGGAAAATGTCGTGTCCCCAGAAAAGAGGGGGAGACGAGAGGGAGAGACGAGAGGGAGGGAGGAGAAGGAGCGAGGGAGAGCGGGAAGGAGAAGAGGAGTTAAAATGCTCGTATTGCAGATCGTGATCAGCTCATTGCATTACAAAGTTAATTTGTACCATTTCGACATCCATTTCCTATCCTTTCGAATTATACACTGTGGTCACGAAGCATCCATAGCGAGAGGGAGAGGGAGAGAGACACACAGTAAGTCTCCAGGATGATGTAAGGTCATATACCGTAATGTGGCCAGTTTTCACCGCATGTACCTGTTGCACATGTCACCCTCTTGCTAGGCGCGTGTATCTCATGCAAATATCGCAGGTGGGCGTGGCTCATATATGGTCAAGGTAGACGGATTCCGGGCTCTTGCTGAGCCACGGGGAGGGAGAGGAAGAGCCAGAGCAACCAAATCAAGGCACGAAACAGCCACTAAGTATAATTTATGTGCTCGTGATCCTGGATGCGCATGTGCAATGCAATTAAGTAATAAAAACAACGAGCATGTTAATCTAATCAACAAATTTCCAAGATAAACATGTAGTTAAAGAATTCGAGCCGGGTCCGCTAGAGGGCGCTAGCCGGAAGTATGAGTGGTCAACCTTTGCCATGTAGATGGTAAGCTTCCCACTCTGATGATAAATTGATTCTAAATCCAGTTATGCAGTATTACACAGAAATGTCACTGTTTTCTTTCTCTGCGCCAGCGTGACAAATTGCGTTCTGCCGAAAATTCCGAATGCGTGAGTCGATCACGAAACTGTGTGTTGTTACACAAATGGTTCGCGTCTTTGCAGAGGATTACCACAACATCCCTTCGCAACTTCCTAATGAGTCGCATCCTCATCCTCTAGGGATTCGAAAACCATTTGCAAAACTTCGAGCTGTCTTCGGCTATCATTAGGACGCTGACAGAACTGTTCTATAAATAAAAACCTTCAAACAGCTGATGTGTTTCAAAGCCAATTGCAATTCAGATACAACCCCTGTTCAGGGGTCGGAATCGATTTCGAGGGCCAGGTTAATTGGGTTACAATGATTTATGTGATCACACCCAGCTGTTGCAGAGAGGAAGGGCGGAGAGGGCGATAGAACTGCATCACAATCCCATCGAAGGTGATTAAGTCAAATTTGCAATGCAATAATTTGCAATTTAGATCGTAATTGGATTGCTTAATAAACAGCTGTCATAATTACTCACGGAAAGAGTCTAACTTGTAGATTGAACTACAATAACGGTTCCAGTCACTCGCTCTGAAACGTTGACGCACTTACAAGTTAGTCATGATCAGGAAATGAGGAGTGATAACTGCAATACCTATAAAATAAAGAACAATTGACTCGATGAAACAAGGTGCGGATGTAGCTATGGCTGCGAGAGGGAGAGAGGAACAGAAAGAGAGACAGAAAGAGGGGAGGGAGCAATTTGTCGATTCTTTTCGTATTTGAATGGAAAGTGAGTCGAATGAAATGAGTTGAATGTCATTAACATGAAAGAAAGCCATGTGATCAGTCTGTGTTTAAAGAAGGTTCCTCTCCTCTCCCTCTCTCCCTTTCTATATCTGGTCTATCTCTCAGCAGGATGCCCGGACGTGATAATTTGGCTCTCCTCACACACCCTTTATGGTCTCTCTCTCCCTCTCTCCCTCCTTTGAGCCCGATTGATGGGTAGGAGAGTACTTAGCATAACGAAATCCCTTCTACATCATTGATAGGTTGACATTATCTTTTCCACAGTGAAGAAGAAGAAGCCAAGTTGCAAGTGAGAGCAAGAAAAGGAGAGAGAGAGAGAGAGAGAGAGAGAGAGAGAGAGATGTAGAGGCGGAATAATAATAATGAGTTATCCATCACTCTGTCTTGATTCTTCGCTTTCTCTCTCTCTCTCTTCCAGTTTCAAGATATAGAAAAGTAATAGAATCTTGCAAGAGGAAGAAAGCGTTTGATGCAAAGAGAAGGGAGAGAGAGAGAGAGGGAGAGAGAAGCTGAAAGTTGAGCAACATCAACTTGGACATGCAAAGTTAGCTTTTATAATGTATATACAGTTTACCACCGATGGAGAGAGAAGTTGCCGTATAACCAAATTGACGGTCATGTTGCTGCCCCGCTGAGAGAGCGAGAAGGAGAGAGCGAGAGGGGGAGAGGGAGAGAGCGGGGAAGCCAGGAGGTGAACGAGCCCGGCCGAGTCCCGGGCTGACGTCATGCAAACACAAAACTCCAGAGAGCGAAGCAAGCGCGCAAACTCGGCTCCATTGCTATTCACACTTGAGAGACGATCCCTTTTCTTGTGAAAACTAAACACAAATACATTAGTCATCCTTTAGAAGGACAACAGTTAGCTTTGACATTTCTCTCCTACTCCTCTCTCCTTCTTCCTCCTCTTTTCCTCTTTCCCTCTCTGCCGAGAAATCTGACACCCGTTTTCCACTTAAGTAGAACTAGTTTGCTTAATTGTGCTCAAATCGTTGGCGTGTCAATAATTAATTACCAGATCAGAGAGTTGCAATTGACAGCTGACTGGGCTCTGGAAGCAAGAAAGTCAAATCAATCAACAGCTGGTTAAATCCGATTGCTGACAATTTAGTGGGTGAGTGTCGACTTTCGGTTGCAGCTGTGACACGAATGTTTGCTTTGAATTGCGATAAAGGTTAAATCATGATAATTGCATACTTTAAATGTGTTCCAATCTGACAAGAGCAAGACTTGACAACAAGAGCGCCATTGTTTCAATTTGAAGTCTATGCAAAACGTTGTCGCGGCGCGTGATCAGCAGCAAGTAAGGTTTCACGTGACTTCTTGCGTGACTCCCGCCACACAGGCTACTCGGTGCCTCTCTCCCTCTCGTCTCAGCTTTCTCTCTTTGTCTCTTCCTCTAGATGGCCTTTCTTTGTCAAATGTTAATCCAAGCAAATCGAAGGTTCTTAAAGAACTCTGATACATCTCTTTGCATTGCCTTAAAATTGCACTTGAAGTAGATGACAAATAGTGATTTACTAGAGGCTTAGATCTCGCTGTCCGATTTGCGCTCTCCCTCCTCCTCTCCTCTCTGTCTCTTCGTGGAAGATATTCTGTTCAAAAGCCTCTTTTTGCTCATTTTGAAGCATTATTACTGATATATTTTACTGGAAGTCGCATTATTATGTCATCGTAAAGAGAGACCAATTTGATGGCCAATTTACTTGTGTTGGTCTCTCTTTCCAATCTCTCTCCTCTCCCTCTCTCCTCTTTTTTCTGTTGCTATCTTTCTCTTTCTGTCTTCACTGGCCTTTAAAGTTGGAAAGTATTGAATTTCAGTGGTCATTAAATTTTATATTTAGTTGACGAATGATGGAGTAAAGCGAGAGAGAGAGAGAGAGAGAGAGAAAGAGAGAGAGAGAGAGAGAGAGAGAGAGATTATTTCTTTAGAGACTTGTTTGCAGTTTGAGAGAAAGCCAAGATAAAACTCATATATGGACTCATCTTGTAAATCTATACATGGCTTGCAACTGAATTGTTATTCTTTGTCTCTCTCTCCCTCTCTCGCCCTCTCTCTCTCCCCACCGTGCCTTTCGCTCTGCCTCCGTTCCCTCTTCTCCTCTCCATATGACAAGAAAGCAAAGTTGATCAGCCAGGTCTTGTTCCTTTTCTCTATTCTTTGCATTGTAAAAGCTGAGGGGCGAGTAGCCCCGATCACCCCGGGGTTGCCCGAGGACACTAAGCCGATAGAGAGGGAGAGCGAGAGGGAGAGAGCGAGAGATTGCTCTACACCCATGTAGAGAAAGAACTAAGTTATCATTACTGGGCTCACTAGAAGCTGTGCACTTTTTTATATTCAACTTTTATCGATGGTCATGGTGTAGAATTCAGTTTGCAGTAAGAGCGAGAAAAGAGAGAAAGAGCGAGAGGGAGAGAGGAGAGAGGGAGAAGACGAAAGGATGGAGGAAGCGTGGAAAATTGAAGCCACGGAACCGCCTATGAGATAATATTGTTTTTTGCTGTGTAGACCTTGACCAGTGGCTCGTGTTGTTAGTTTGGCCGAGCGAAAAAAACTGGCCATCACTTTCAAGTCACGCGACCTCGGTCTTGTCTCTCTTCTCTCTTGCTCTCTCTCTCCTCTTCATCGCTCACGCCAGATAAAGCTTGTGGAATCAGAGAAGAAGAGAGCGAGAGAGGAACCTGGACATGTTGAAGTTGATGCATTATGCTTCTTGTCATATTCATAAAGTGCAATGTTTACTTTAGAAAACCATTAAGGCAGTCTCTGCTATATTAACAAAGGCGCCTCGGGCTTCTTTCTCCCTCTCCTTCTCCCTCCCTCTCCTCTACTCAAGCACAGTACGCTTTGTCTCTAGAAGGAGAGAGAAGGTTTGTTAGCTCTCTTAATGTCTTTAGGCTCATTTTTGCATCTGTATATTAATTAGTAGTCGTGGCAGTGTAGATCAGTTTGGCGAAAAACACACATTAAGCGAGAGACGAGAGCGAGAGAGGGAGAGGGGAAAAGTGAAAGTTTTGTCAGAGATAAAATTAGCCTTCATCACTCACGGTCCGTTACTTAATTTTTCCCTCTCCCTCTCGCGCTCTCTTCTCCTACTTTTAAGGAGTGTTCAAAATAATATATGCATAGTGCAAAATGTGATATGTTGCGGCCGCTGATGCGTGAAGTATCTCACTAAGAGTTGCAAGTAATCAGCCTTGCCTACTTAGGCCATCCCTCTCCCTCTTTCCCTCTCTTCCTTCTCTCTGGGCCCCTCTTTTTGTCCTCGATGTCTTTGTTTCAGCGGACATTTTTTTGTGCAAACATGTTCTACTTTCATGCAAAAATTCTACAGCTGTAGACATGTAGAAAATGTTCCTAATGTCGGTCATATTTTGAGCAAAACTTTGCATACTTGACATGCAAAGCTGCCATACATTGCGACGTATCATCAATACTATATTAGGTCTAATTCATGTCGTCATGGCTGACATCCTATGTAAAAATCAGCCAGATGTTTTCAGAATGGAATATCGGCATTCTTGGGATATGCAACTTGGCTCAAAAGATTGACTTATAAAATAAATCCAATATTAGAGACGACTGTTGTGACGTAGATGGTAATGTCACTAGAATCCACCGATGAATGTCGCGAGGATTTTCAGATTGATACTTGTTTCCGGTCTTCAGGTTGTGCAATTCAAATGATTTTGGAGTAGATGATGCTTTGCATCATTTATTATGCGTTAGCGAATAACTTGGAGAAAAGAAGAGGAGAGAGGGAGAGCGAGAGAGAGGGGGAAAGCGTCTATGATTGCACCTGCAGGTCGGATATTAGCACTCTATTCTTTCCAATGACTTTTTAAGGCCTATTTACCCAGTAGCCTCTAGCGGCTCCCTCTCTCCCTCCCTCTCTCTCTTTGCTGACATTACCATGGTAATTGTGAACCATTCCATATACAGAGCATTCAGAGGCAACTTTAAGGGAAAGCTTTCAACAATACGTTTCCGAGCCTCTTGTAAGTGATGTCCTCTAATTATTGAGAGATACGACAGATGTTTAACCTTCACGCTCTAAACTGCCGCAGAGAGGGAGGAGAGAGAGAAAGTAAGTCGAACCCTTTCGCGTCTAGCCATCGTATATTATTGCTCTATGGTCTCCCTTTGTCTCTCGTGTCCTTGATATTTCAAGTTTCGCCATATAAAGTAAACGAGGCGACATTAGCATCATGTTACATGAAAGTGCAGCACTGGAAAGCAGATACGTTTCAGCAATATGTTTCCACAATTTTGTATAAAGTTTTGCCTCTCAAGAGCACTGAGTGCAAAAAGAAGGGAGGGAGGAGAGAGGAGAGGGAAGCGAGTTCGACGAAATTTGGACATAAATATCACGACACTTCCAAGTGCGTTTCCAAATCCGGTTTACAGCGACCACCACTCTGGACCTTTATGGTCACCGTTAGGCGCCATTAGTGACCATTGTGTGTCCTTTCCGACTCGAGAAGGATAGACAGGGAGGAGGAGGGGGAGAGAGAAGGAGAGCGACTTTAAAACTCACTCTTCAAAGAGTCATACAACTTTTTTGAAAAGCCATATTTTTCACTTGGATGTCCAAGTGCGTTTTTTCATACTGAAAAGAAAACTTTTTAAGAACATTAAATCACAAGCTCTCGTCCCATTCATGCCGCCTCTACTCTCTGCCCTCTCTCTCCCTCCCTCTCTTGCTCGCTCGCCGCTGCCCCGGGTACGCCATTGTTGCACTCGGCTTCCTGCCCCAGTGGGTGGTAAAAGGCCAAAGAGGACAAAAAGCTGACCGCCTTGGGTGTGCAAGTAGTCCGTTCAAGGTGTTCAGCGTGATTGAACGATAATAATAGACACACAAGCCTGTTCGGCAATTAAGGTCAATATTTTATGGTAATGAAAAGATGGCCCCTTGAGAATGTTTGCGTCGGCCATTGGTGTCTAGGTTTGATTTGTATCACCACTCTCACATTGACTGTATGGTCAATATTTCAGCATTACCCGCCTAGAATGCTTTGAGTCTCTCTCCCTCTTCCCTCTCCCTCTCGCCTCCTCTACCTCTCGTGTATGATTGGACTCTTGTTCAGAAACCCCGAAAAAATTCGCGGTGCTAGAGAGGGAGAGGGAGGGAGAGAGAGAGAGAGAGAGAGAGAGAGAAGGAAACACGTGCCGCTAGAAAGTTAGTTGCTCTCGATATGTTATGCAAATAGCTGCAGCTGCGAGAGTGGGAGAGAAAGAGCGAGATAGGGAGAGAGAAGGGAAGCGAGAGATGGCTTGTAAGGAATCTCTCTAAACGAGTTATAACCCTGTTAAAAGAGGAAAAAAGTGACCCATTAAAATGACAAATGTCCACTTTAGGCAAACCGAATAGCATGGAAGAGCGAGAGAGGGAAAGAGTGAGAGGAGAAAGAGCGCGGCCACGGGGTTGCCGCACATCGGCTCTCTCTCCCCCTCTCTCTCTCGTCGCTAAAATCCCCATGTCGGAGTTTAGCCCACGAAATGGATAATGTTCGAAGGGTTCTTAAAGTGCATCTCAATGCCATCGTCGTAATTGAACTGGAGCGCAGAAGAGAGGGTGAGAGGGAGAGGGAGAGAGCAAGGGAGGGAGCTTGCCGTGATTCAGAACTTGCATACAAAGTAAATCGAATTATGGTCCATAAATGTGTATTCGAAATGTTCAGTAGTGTCCATCAAAGCTGACAGCTGAATGACTCTGAATTGCTGGGCAAGTGACCATTTCGAAATTAGGACATTGAGGACACACACGGACTTCGAGTCGCGGCTTAGAACAGTTCAGTAGACTGGACATTATGTTCACTGCAGATTGCAATGACCTTCGAAATGGTCATCATTAGTCACGAAATGTTCACAATGTTCGCATTTGCTACTTGTAAACTTTGATTTACAACCTATGTATTTAGTGGCTCGAGAGCAGAGAGATATTATTATTGTAAATCTTTGTTCAAAGAGATAGCTTTCCGCTCTCGGTGTGTTCGCAACTCGAGATGGAGAGACTTAGAGGGGGAGAGGGGGAGGGAGAGAGACAACTTTTATGGCCGTTTCCTGTCCGTTATTGACCATCTGCGTTTAATTGCTTCGCCATTAAATCTTGTAGTTGGGTAATTGTGAACCGTTAAGGACACAAATTGCTGGACATTGTGTGACGAACAGCAATTTGAAGGGCTGAACCAAAGGTTCAGAACTCGACGAGGCCATTGTGTGGACACAGTTTTTATGTCCATGTGAACCTGGACACATAGTTTGGACTTGACATAGAAGCGTCATCAAATTGTAGGGTTTTTCAAGATGGCGCCTGATTGAATCTCAATTGACCTTCATTAGAGTGTGAGGCGTTCGTGAGAAAGTGAAATATCAATAAACATTGTGCAAACATAGTACTAAAAGTTCGCAATGGCCAATTTTAGGACATAATCGTTAGCTTCGAGTAACAAGCGTTCGAAAAGCCAAAGATGGCGGCTTCTATAGGACATGTCTTGTCTTTTCTCTGTGTTGACTTGATGGACCGTGTCTTTTTATTTAAGACCGTTAGCCTGGCTTCGCTCTCTCCCTCTCGCTCTCTTTAATGCATCGACTATACTTAGTGACTGTGAAAGTTGTTTGTATGAGGGAGAGAGAGAGAGAGAACGCAAGAGGAGATTATGTAATATATTACATGGCTCATGGTCAAAGTTGTCTGGACTCTGACTGCAAAAGCGCTTCAGGCTCGACAAAATACACTCAGCTCTCTCTCTCGCTCTCTCTCTCTCTTCTCCCTCTCTCCTTCTCGCTCTCCATCTCTCCCCTCTCGCTCCCCTGCCCTCTGTCGATCGGTCTTGCCTCGTGTTTGCCCTCTGATTGCCACTAAGACTGAACAGTTTTCTTGTTCAGGTTTGTGTCCTCAAGCCACTGGCCATCATCCAAGACCAGGTTCTGGTCTACTAACATCTAGTAATCTCTCCCTCTCGCTCTTCCTCTCGCTCTCTCCTCTCCGAAGGTCTGTTTGCTTTTTCTGACGCTACTGTTAAGTGAGTTCATAGTATATTATTTCAGTATAAGCAGCTGCACAACATACACCATTGCCCGGTCTTAGTATCAAATTACAGCACTTGCTGTTATAGTTCATCATACATCAGTAAGAGGGAGAGAGATGGAGAGGGAGAGAGCGATAGATGTCATTTAGAACAGAGCTCACCACTCTTAATTAACTTTGAAATGTTGGCTCAAGTTTCCCAACTTTTGCAAAATAAATATCGCAAAATCTCCATCGTTCAGAACTTAAGGTAAATAGACACTGATGGTAAAATAATACTATCTGCGTCACAAGGCGACGAGAATGCAATCAAATGCAGAAAAGTTGCGCTAGTGCACTTGAAAGCACAATTCACCATCGGTTGCAAATGACGTCACAATTAGACTCCACTCCCTTGATTAATTTGCAGTCTCAATCGCAGAGATAGCTGACCGTAAAGGCAAGAGGGAGAGAGTCAGAGCAAAATTCGACCTATATTACTCAGGATACACTTTTGAGACGATCCCCGGCGCTATGATTTCTGTTGCGTTGTACACATAATTAGGTACGAGTAACGAAACATGGCTCATTAAGTTTTTAATGATATTCAATTTGTCGTGCTCAGTTGATGTAGCTCTGATAAGTTATGCTGAATCCACAATAGTCTTGACACTCTAATTATAATCAAATCGAATTGTTCGAAAGGATTAAGGAACCGTTAACTAAGTTCTACATGTCACGCGAAAACGACATTGTTGTCGCTGCCGTTTGAGTACGGTCCCTCTCCCTCTATCTCTCCCTCCTTCTCCCTCTCTTTCTTTCTCTCCCTCTTTTCTAATAGCATCTGTCGAACGCGTTTCTACAATGCTGAATTTTTCAATCAGCATAAAAAACTCCATAGGTAAAATTTCTCATGACCGTTCGTTTCCTTTATCTCTCTATCTCCCTCTCTCGCCCTCCTCTTCCCTCTCTTCGCTCAACTCTTCTAACCACTCAATCAGGCTTTCATTGTCATTTTTTATCGAGAATGTCAAGTTTTTTTCGCAAAACATTACGTAATATATTATCTTAGTGAGTGGGTGATAGAAGAAAACTTTCTCTCTCCTCTCTCTCTCCCTCTCTCTCTCTCTCTCTCTTCCCTCTCTCACGGCCGCTCTTTCAATCAATTATTCATCGTCGGTTCTAGAACCGTTCGAAAGAGAAAATATGAATACGTGAATAGCTTGAATGTAAATTCAAACATAGCTGCTCAGTTTTTATGGCGTTATCACTGAGAAGGACGGAATAGAAAGCGAAAGAGGAAGAGAGGGACGGAGGGAGAAAGAGGGAATTTTAATCTTCCATGACCGTTTATATGAACCGCAAACTGTACATTCTAGTACATATTCATAGAACATTTATTGAAATTTTGAACCAAGGATGGGAGAGGACATTACGCGCAAGAACCATTACGTAGGACATTTCGAACGGTTTCAGACATGGTACATATTTTTTTAATGGTGGGCTCAGTGGACTCTTTTTTCTTACTTGTAGATGAATGCTTATATGAATACCATTGTCATGCTGTGTACCTATGTATGAACTTGGGCCCGTTTTCGTGTTAACTTAGTGGGCATGCCCGTGAGAGAGGGAGAGGAGAGGGAGCAAAAAAGTTGCACGTGCAGTCATAAAAAGTGGCCCGACCTGGACACGGGGAGAATATTGTTATGGCTGCCCAGGTGTCCCATCTCTCTTTCTTGCCCTCCTCTCCTCTCCCTCTCTGTCTCCCTCTTCTCGTCCTTTCCTTAGATTCGCTCTGATTATATAGCAAAGAAAAACACTTAAGCATCATGTAAAAGCAATACACATACGTTCAGGGACCGTTTATAAATAGGGAAAATCTTGGGGGACTTTCGACCCTGACCTGGCCACAGGTTCTCTCTCGCCTCTCTCTCTCTCTCTCTCTCCCTCTCTTCCTTCTATTTACCGCTCCTCGCCTCCCCTCAGCCCTGAGACATTCAAACAAATTGCGTAACTCAGCCGCGAAACCAACGACGCATTGTCACCTAATGGATTGCTTTTAGACTACGAAGGGAAAGAGGGAAGAGAGAGGGAGAGGAAATAGCTGTCTACGGCTCAGCTATTGTTTCAAGAAGGAATGTAACGGACTTTGCAACATGACCATTACTCTTGTGAGGATCAAGTTCGAATATGAACAGTCCTTGAACTTGAGAACGCGTACTGATGTTAGCACATTTCACTGTCGAACTTAATGTCCTTTTTTAGGCTTCCAGAGTCATTAGTCTTCTCTCTGTCACTTCACGTTGTACTAGCCGTTGTACATTTCAGAACATTTCGAACTGACATGTTCGGCATATTTCGATGATAAGAATGATGATAAGTGAGTGAAAATTGTTGAAACGTGTAACTCGTTGTGTACATGTTTACCTCGACTTTGAGACATGTTTTCGAGCCGAAATGTTCTAAATGACTTTATTGACTTGCCTTGAACTAGAGGCTAGAGGAGAGGGAGGGAGGGAGAGAGATGTTATGAGAGCCTGGAAAGTCTGGACATTTCGAACTATTTGGGTGTTTGTTCTCTAGCCAAGCTACAGTGAAGCTTGTCAACGACTTTGGAATGTGAAGATTGATTACTTCGTCTAGAACTTCGAACTGCAGAGGAATTCCAAAATTTGCTCTCCTCTCTCCCTCTCATTCTCTCGGCCTATCTCGCCATCTCTTTCGTCTCTCCTTCGGACCCAAAGTCCAGACTAAACACGTTCGAATTTCTTGAACATTTCACAAGTAGAGGACATTAGTTAGGATAAAGTGCACGTCAGTCATTGTCATATTGAAAGTATGTGCAAGTCAGAGCGAACAGTGTGTCGACACCACGTCTCTACAGGGGGTTAATTATGACCATCATTAAGGCTAATCAACGGGCTGATTAAGGCCCAGACTGGTGGGCTGATGTGCTGCCATTTGCAGGTGCGAGTCTTCGAACTGTTTATAGGTTCTGAAATGTACACTCGAATAGATTCTAGGAAAAGTGAAACTCGAATCTCGACTGAAAGTTGATCTCTGTCTGGAAGTGAATCATTTTGCGACTTGATCATAATTTCTTAATTACGCATTCAACTTGCATTTGCGAGCACTCTGGGTCCCATTTATCGTTGCCCTGACTCGCCCGCTAATGGGCGACAAGTTTCTTTCTGCTCTCCCTCTCGTCTCTCTCTCTCTCCTTCTCCCTCTCGCAGCTAGTAGACACTCATAGAAATTCATATGTGAGACATTATCAAGTAGCAGCGGGTGCAAAGCCATCAATTTCAACGACTACTTCGCATATGGCTTTCAGAGTATGAAATGCTTAATTGCTTCTTACATAGTCTCCCTCTCTCCCTCTGCCTCTGTGTCTCTCCCTCGCTCAGTCAGTCTCGCCCTCTTTTCGCCGATTCTTAATGCGTATTCTCTCTTCGTCTCTCTCTCTCTCCCCCTCTCTCTCCCGCTCTCCGCATGGCTTCCTGCCGGGCATCCCTAACGCGGGCGAAGAATGTTTAAACTTGGCTATAAATAATATGTATATACGGTCCCCTGACCATCTATCGCTCCCTCGCTCGTAACTGTCACATTCAGTCCGCTCAGCGGACCCTTCTCTCTACTTGCTCTCCCTCTCCTCTCCCTCTCTCGCTCTCCCTTTCGATGCCACTCTCATGTTACGCTTGACAAACTCCTCAGTCCCTCTTCGGATATGTACAGTAAAAAATATCCCTCTCTCCTCTCCCTCTCATTCTCTTTGGCCCGAATTCTGGAACTAGCCTCCGTGATATTATTATTACACAAGGGGTCGTGTTAGATAATAAACTTTTAGTGGGCAAAACTTTAAAATGTGTCCCCTTTTCAAGCTCTCTTGCTCTCCTCTCTCTCTCCTCTCGCTCTAGCCTTTGACCACATTGACCACTTCCTGGGAAAGACTTTCCCATTCACTCAACCGGAAACACACATGGGCTTTGAGCCGTAAATTATAGGTCTAGAAAATCACTGGAAGGGCGGCCCGAGAGCTGGAGAGGAAGAGAGACGGAGCGAAGGAGAGAACAAGAGGGAGACAAAAAGTCATGACGTGTTGCATAAAGGAAGGCCTTGCTTTGCAAAGCATAATTAGGCCTTGATTAGTTGCATATGTCAATCAAGTCAATTAACCGTTAATTGTTTTCTCCAGCTAATTGCACTTTGAACTGCATTTTGTTTATTATTCTGAACCAAGTCTCTCTCTCTCCGTTTTCGCTCGCGCCGTAGAGAATAATCGTTAGCTTTAACTGCGGCCTGGCGTGTTTGGCAAGAGAGGGAGAGATGGAGAGCGAGAGCGAGAGAGAGAGAGAGAGAGAGACGCGGATGGGCCACTTGAAACTTTTCCTTGTTCTGTCTCGTTTTCTCTCTCAGCTTGCAAAGCAATTGAAAGAATTATCGCGCAATTTCGGGTCACTTATTTTGGCCCAAAATGGCCATTGGGGCAGTTTGCGGTCTCTTACTTTTTATTCCTCTCCCTCTCTCTCCCTCTCCCTTTCAATCTGTCTCACTGGGCCCGGTTTGAGAGAGGGAGAGAGAGAAAGATGCAAGTAGTTGTCGTGTCAGAATGGTCTCTCTTTTTGATCGCTTTGAACTCCGTGAGAAATGAAAATCTAGTTGACTACACCTCCTCCTCCTCTCTCCCTTTCCCTCTCTCGGCTCTCTGTCTCTCAAGCAATAATCATTCAGAAATGATTCGCATTGAATTGTAATTTTGAGAAAATCGGCAGCTGTCTATTATGTACAAATATTGTAAAACCTATCTCTCCTCTCTCTCCCTCTCGCTTCTCTCTCTCCCTCTCTTGGCGATTTGCAGACATTAAATGTATTATTTGTCGGATCATCACCTTCGTGACCATGAAAATGTCCGAAGGAAATTTGTCCGCCTATATTTTGCATAAAGCCAATAATCGGTTTGTGTATTTGAGCAAGAGCGAGAAGAGAGCGAGAGAGAGGAGAGAGGGAGGGAGGGATAGATGGAGAGCTAGAATAGAATCAGTATAACAATTGAAGTTTGCATAGAAAAGATCTCTGAGTATCTCTCTGAACGTTGACAGGCAGCAAGAGGGAAGAGAAGAGAGGGAGAGATTGCTTCGGTTACTATAAGCGTAGTGAACCCGGGAATCGGGAGTCAAACAGGCTGCTTAGACCTTGTCCAGGGCTCGATTATGGCGAGAGCAGGGAGAGCGAGAGCAGAGAGAGAGAGAGAAGCAAGTTCAACTTTCTTGTCTTTCTTTCAAGGAGGAGTGGCTCCATCGGGTCATTTAGTGGCCTTAGTCAAGGAAGAGAGAGAGGAGAGAGAGAGCAAAGTAGAAATTTAACCGAGGCCTCAAGCAAGGGACAGGCACGGACATGAGCCATGTAATATATTGCCATCCACTGCGAAAGAGAGGGAGAGAGAGAGAGAGAGGAACCATCACTGAATATTCTTCCATATTTGCTTTCCTTGTTTTCTCTCTCTCTCTCTCTCTCTCTCTCTCTTCCCTCTCTTGCTCTTCTCTTCTTTGCTCTTTGCTATTTTCTGACAAGTGACCAGCACATACACCATGAGCCTGTCTCTGCAATATTGTTTACTCAATAGGTTCACTTTCACGAACTGTTGAGTCAGTGGTTCATTATTGACTCTGTCTCTCTCCCTCTCGCTTCTCCTCTCTTTCTGTCTCAACAAGAGATGCATTCATTTTGCACCGAATTTCTCTCTCTCCCTCTCTCGCTGGCTTTGCCATAATGACCAGTTTTAATTTGCGAAGTTAAACAGCTTTAAGGCTCAAGTCAAAGAGAGTAATCATAGTCAAGCGCAACTAATTGTTTTGCGATGCTATGGAAAATTGAGAGAGAAGTTTGAAAGAGAGGAGAGAGAGAGAGAGAGAGAGAGAGAGAGCGAAATGAGCCTAGCAATGTATAACAGTTCGAGACTGACATGAGCTTCTCTTCTTACTGACAGTTTGTCCATTGTTTACACTCCGGGACCCTTGGATGCAGAGAGATGCTAAGAGTCCCTCTCTCCTCTCCTTCTCTCTCTCTCTCTCTCCCTCCCTCTCCGAGAGATTTCTATTATTAGCTCAAATGGTCCAGACAGTATTAGGAGAGACAGTAAGAGTGAGCGAAAGAGATGCAATTATTCTGCGACGGCCTGTCGAGAGCTAGAGGCACACTGAGAGGGAAAGAGAGAAGAAGGAGAGGAGAGAGAGCGAAAATTAGATAAAGTTTGATGGAAAGTGAATCATGGTCAAAATGCAACTTGAAAATGACACGAGTTGCAAGTTGGCAATCATCAGCATCACGATTATAATCACTGGATTATTTAACCATTCGTCAGTCTTTCCTAGGACCAGGTATTAGAGGGGAGAGCGGAGAGAGAACAGAGAGGAGAGAAAGAGGGAGAAGAATGAGGAGACAAGAAAGGAGATTATTAAATTGTATGTTCATGGACAAGATGCACTTGCTTACCAATACTATTATGCAATCTAGGAAGAAGATGGAGAGAGCGAGAGAGGGAGAGAGAGGCGTGAGCCCGGCTAATAACGAGTCGCGACTTGACTTGATCCCTCTCTCTCTCTCTCTCTTTCGCTCTTCCCTCCCTCCCCTCTCTTGCTCTCGCTGTAAGGTGCACATACAAGTTAGCAGAGTAAAGTTGATATTGCGTTATGGGACAAGCTTTGGCTTCAACGTTTAGTGAGATTGAGTGGAAAGTGATTGACTTTAGCATTAGGATAGAGAGAACTGAAAAAGTAGAAGAGCAGAGAGCGAGAGGGAGAGAGCGAGAGCTGTTGTTTCGATAGAGTGGATAATTGATGCTCCATTCCCGGGCTCTCTCTCTCCCTCTCTGTCGCTCATGTTGCTTGAATTAGTTTAACCATATGAATTGTTTTCTGCCAACAGCATTGTTGGCAACATTTCAACTTCCAGTATGACATCATGTGATAGAGGGAGAGAGGGAGAGGAGAGAGAGAGACGATGTAACCGAGGATACAAGCTCTCTTGCAGGTTACACAGCAATTTAATTCTGATTGATTTGAATTTATCGTCATCAGTCGAGCAGAGTCAATTATGCTCAGTCGCAACTCCTAGCGGGAGAGGGGGAGAGAGAGAGAGAGAGGAGAGAGCAAGCGGCGAAAAGTTCTAATTTCTGCGATATAGGGAAGATTATGTTAAGCTTCTTGTCTTACGCTCATGATTGCTCATCATTGGTCGCCTCTCATCTTTATCATCATACTTGACGAGCTAAATTTTTCCGTGA
This sequence comes from Halotydeus destructor, assembly GCA_022750525.1. Taxonomy (NCBI): domain Eukaryota; kingdom Metazoa; phylum Arthropoda; class Arachnida; order Trombidiformes; family Penthaleidae; genus Halotydeus; species Halotydeus destructor. Next base: position 82,643 of record JAIUWE010000025.1, read on the forward strand.
TTCAAGAAATGGAAAATGATAATTTAGACACGCGATCGATTGATTCAGTTGCCGCCGGTCATAAATTGCTTGTATGTGCAGTTAAATCAAATTATCATTTGCTGTAAATGATTTTGTTGTGTCTATTGAAGGCCCGACAGCCATTTAAGAATCACTTACTTGCTCTCCCTCTCTCCCTCCTCTCCCTCTCTTTGGCTGATATTAGCTGCGGGTCATTAAGAAGCCTGTTATTCAGAGCCGGTAATTAGTAATTAGCGCCGAGAGGACTTTCAGGGGAAACGGTGCCAGCAAACATGACTGCAAACTGAGCAGTAATGCGTGATCTCTTAGTCACACAGCGATGACCAGCTGGATGGCCATAAATGACACTCGCTAGAGAGCCTCTCTCCTCATCTCTCCCCTCTCCCCTCTTCCCTTGACTTTCTTCGTCTCTGCGGGCAACTTGAAACTGGTCACGAGTCAACCAAGGTCATGCATCCTCTCCCTCTCGGCTCTCTTCCCTCTCGCCGCTCCTCCTCCCTAATGAGCGACTGTGGTCAAGAGACTCACGAGGTGCAAAATGCGAAAGTGAAAGCTGTGGTCAAGTCTTTGAACCCTTTGGTCACGATGAGCAAAAAGCAATCTCTAGTCCAGAGTGACCAATGTCCGGCGCGTGTCCGGGCTACTGGCCCTCGACTTTGGCCATTTAGAACACATGTTTGTCCCCGTCTCCCTCCCTCTCGTGCGTCCATTGTTACGGTCAGTGGCGTGGGTGGGTCATCTCGGGGCCAAATCACTTTGTTGACCACTGGTGATGACGGGATACGTGAGCGAGATAAAGGGCAAGAGGGGGAGAGAGGGAAAGTGTTGAAAGTTATTAGCCGCCCGTGACCGGAACTGATGAGCGTCAACTTTTTTCGGCCAATGGTCAAGTTTGCGACTATTTAATCATTTTGACCATTAGTTTTGACCATTGACTTTTTCAATGACCGGACACTCACGGACACTCACGGACATGCACGTTTTGTCCCGTGGTAGGTGTGATGGTAATGTGCAAATTATTTCCGGTCACCATTGGCGCCCCTTTATGGAACATTGGTTTGTCGGGTGATTTGCGGGGAGGGAGAGAGCGAGAGGGAAAGAGGGAAGAGAGCGAGAGGGAGTTAGATTGTAAACCCGTTAAGCTGCAGACAGTTTAATGGCGCGTTCGCCAAATGACAATTAGCGACAGGACACTGGTCGTCCTTTCAATCATTGTGAAATGCTAATGGTCAACAAAGGCAGCGAGAGACGAGAGGGACCAGCTCTCTCCCTCTCCTCCTCCCTCTCTCGATTGATGGTCGAAGTGTGGCAGGCAAATAAAAAAAGGTAATCACCTTGAGCTGGAGCGTGAGAGTGACGAGCTGGTTAGTGACCACTAAGCCGCCTATAAAGAGAGAGAGAGAGAGAGAGAGAGAGAGAGAGCGGGAGAGGAGAGAGAGAGAAAGAACTTATTAGCTTGTTGAAGACGGTGATAAATGGCCACGAGCTCACTTCTAGCTGCCGGCAAAGGGTGGAGAGAGTGCCATTAGGGAGAGGAGATGCTCTCTCCTCTCTGCCTCATTTTGAGATGAGTAAAAAGTGAGAGATGCGTAGGAGGAAGTGAAGCGCTGACGAGTACAAGAGGGAGAGGGAAGGAGGGAAAGAGGGAGCCAACGGCCGGTCGCTGTCAGGAGCAGACAGCTGTTCAATTTGAAGTAAGAACACTTTCTGGGCTCTTTCAGTATGACTTTCTCGATACGAACACAGCGAAAGGGAGAGCAAGAGAGAAAAGGTTCGGGTGTCGACCTCTCTCCCTCTCCCCCTCTCTCTCTCGCTCTCTGCTCTGACTACGGTCGAAGGTGCCCGGTTAATAGGCGGCTTGAGCCCGGCTCCCGGTCTCTCTTCCTCTCCCCTCTCCCTCTCTTGCCGGGGTCAAGGTTTCTCCTGAGCCCGGCCAACTTATTCGCTCTCTCTTTCTTTCGTCGCCTTCTGTTCCTCTCGAGGAGGAGAGAGCAAGAGAGGGAGAGGGAGAGAGAAAAGCAAGATAGAGCTCTCACGGCAGCCACGGCAGCTACTCCTGCGCAACCAGTGGCAGCCCAGTTCTGTTTAGCCCTCCTAGAGCTCTCTCTCTCCCTCTCTTCCTCTCTCGGTCTCTCAGCTCTCCCTCCCTCTCTTTGCTCCCGATCACTCACTCTGGCTCTCTCGCTCTCACTCGCTCGGTCGCTATCTCTCTCAGTCTAGTGGTCCCTCTTGCTCAGACTAGTTCGCGACTCTCGCTCTCTCCTTCTTCCCTCTCGCCCTCTCGCTCTCTGCCTCGCTCTCTCCCCATAAAACTGGACCTTCGTTTTTAAATGTCTACTTGTCCGGGACTCGAGAACTACGTATAAAAGTCTAGACTCTACTCATAGATCTCTCTCGCTCTCCCTCTCCCGCTCTTCCTCCTCTCCTCCCTGCTTGAAGCCCGGTCTCGCGTATTTGCATATCGCTCTCTCGGAACGTCCTTCGCAAGCTTTGCAAAAAAGAGAAGAAAAGAGGGAGAGAGAAGAGGGAGATGATTTGCAAATCAACTAATTGCCACCGTTATCAGTGATGTCCAACTCAATCAGTTTCTTGTGCATCTTTAAATTAGGAAACCTGGAACTGTGCACCGTTCGACTGCAGCTAATTGGACGCCATTTTTACTGCAATCTAATTGCAATCTCGGCCCACTTTGCCCGACGCCACCTGGACCACTTGGCGGCCACTGTGGGCAAGACCCTGACTCCGGCCAACTTTGCAATGGCCCACAACATTGTCCTGGAAGGTGACAGTGACCACGATGACCACCTCCTCCGCTCTGTCCTGCAGCTGGACAGCGACGCCTTGACCAGTGGCCAGACTCGGGCCAAAACAAGATGGACGCCGGGCACCCCTATTCCGGACGTGATACCGCGATCTCAGTACATTGCCATCGGTCGCGATTTGCGCCGAATATCCGATTGCTTTGAACATTGCCACAATGGCCAAGTTGAACGTTCGAACCTTCGCAAAGTCGTGGCCCGAATTTTACTCTACATCACTGGTAAGTTCTTGAGGTTCAGACCTTGAGAACCTTTCATCTCGTCGAACTCTCGCAGACAATGATCTAAAGCAAATGGACGCCAAGGAAATGTACAAAGTGTACTTAGAACATAATATATATACATAATTAATTTCAGAGCATATTTGGTGAAGTGTAAATTGGATATGATGTATTTTTCTGTCCTTTCTTTAATTGATTGAGATGCAATTGTCTCACTAATGTCCACATAATCTAATTAGAACTTTTTCGATCTCTTGAACCTTTAGTCGAACACTTTTCTCCCTATTTGCAGTGATACACAACTTTGCCCCTCTTTTTTAAACCATTACCTTGAATTCAGTTTTGTACACGTTTTACTGTATCATCGAATCAACTCTCAAGGAGACAAAAATGACACAACACAGCCAATCAATGATCTCAGTGAGCCTAATTAACGGTGCAACACTAATTGGTCCGAAGTTGAACCTTTGGACATTTCGTGATTCTTGCATTTCAAGCTGTAAATTAGGTTTCAAACCTCACTTCTATATTTGCATTTTTCTAAAATATATACTATTTGCAAGGCATCTCTCTTTTTTATAGAATCTATATCTGAATCTTTCTTGCTAATGAATATTTTCTTTCCTATCCCAGTCAAATAATGTGCCTTCAGTTAATTGATGTAATTAATTGACCTTTTTATTTGATCATTAAGACGACTATTGGAAACTGCGTGCTGTCCTTGAAAGTATCTCTTTTAATTTGACTTACATTTGCACGACAATATATCGAAAAACGAACGTCATGTGACAAAAACCAGTCGCATATCAATTTTGTGAAAATAGTCGAAAAATAAATAAGAGTTACTTTATTGAATATGGAAAGAATTAAAATGAATATTCTACAATTTTCCGATTGTTTGACCATTTGGAAAAGTATCCATTTAAAATGATTTCTTATTCTACAACAATTACGGTCATCTTCGCTATGTTTAACTTGTAGGATGGTTCTCTATGACTTTCTGATGCAACATTAATTCTTCAAGGTTAGAACTGTTCGAATAATTAAGTTCAGTCACGAACTCGAGCCTCGGTAGAAAAATGTGTACATTAGAACACTTTTTGTTCATTCAACTTCTGGAACTCGATCAGTCAAGAACACTTAGTGCGTTCTTAGCTGAACATTCTCGAGATAATGTCCAACTGTTTGGCCGTAACATTTGTCCTACTGGGCTCCCTGTTCGCCATCTTGTACGTCTCATTTCCGGCCCTGATCGAAGCCGGCCTTCGAAGCCAGTTCGTTCTAGCCGAAGGCAATGAGTACATGAAGAACTGGCTCGACGTACCTTTGCCCGTTGACTACAAGTTCTACTTTTTCAACATTGAAAATCCCCGAGAAGCGGCCAATGGGGCAAAGGTTCGAGTTCGCCAAGTTGGCCCATATTGCTTCAAGTAAGTTTGTCAGTTGGACAAAGAAATCGCCTCATGCAGCGCCATCTATCGCAGGTACACCATGAAACGGCGCATCCTGGGCTGGGGTCCCAACAAGGCGACGGTTAAGTTTGAAGTGCTGCGCAAGTACGACTTTTCGCCCGAATTGTCGGCCCCGCTGACCCTGGACGACAAGCTGACCGTGGTCAATGTCCCAATGGCCGGAGTGGGAGCTGTACTGGGAGATATAGTGGCTGACCGGCTGCCCTTTCAGCAACTGGTCAGCCCACTGGTCTTTGCAGGCATGACCGGCTTCTTTGATGCCCACAATCAGCAGCTGTTCCAGACATTCAGTGTCCGGGAGCTGATCATGGGCTACCGGATCCGGTTCGCCGACACCCTGAACAGCGTGGTTGACCCGCTCCGCAATTTAGGCCTGATCCCTGACGGCCTGATGCCCGAAGGGGCCCCAAACAATACCTTCGGCTTACTCTACGGCAAGCACTTGCCTGACGGTCCCTACGAGATATTCACCGGTCAAGATGGTACCAGTTCTCGCTTCACCCAATTAGTTACCTGGAAAGGTAAAGCTGAATTAGATTGGTGGTCAGGTGACTATTGCAACGCCATCCGAGGCTCGGACGGCTCACAGTTTCCGCTGTTCTTCAAGAAGACTGACCGCTTGTATGCCTTTAGTCCGGATGTATGTCGAACTTTGTTCATCACCTACAGTAAGGACACTGATGTACGTGGCATACCTGTCCAGAGATTTGTGCTCGACAAAGGTAATTATGCAAATGCGGAAACGGAAGCCGCAAACGCTTGCTTTTGTCCAAGCTATCACAAGAAGAGGCCGAAAAGGTGAGGCTTATGCAATATGAGTCGCTTGATTAATTAATTGCGTACTAAGGTGTTCCATTGGCGGCTTGTTTGATCTGGGTGGCTGTGCCGGTGGCGCCCCCTTGGTGCTGTCGCTACCACACTTTGGAGAGACTGAGCCGGACATAAGCAAGTCACAAGTGGAAGGACTTAATTTCGATCCCCAGAATCATACTACTTACCTCGATATTGATCCGGTAAGTGAATTATATGCAAATCAAGTTAATTGTTTCCTTCTTGGTTCGATTCAGTACACTGGCAGTGGCCTTCGAGCGTCGAAGAAACTAATGTTCTCAGTTCGATTAGAGCGCAATACGCTGTTTCGACAATTCCAGAACATTCGTCCCGCCTACGTGCCCTTTGCATGGGCTGAAGAGGTAGGCAAGTTGATTGGTCTAGAACTGTTCTAAGATTTTGTCTTGTTTGAAGTCCGCTGAGCTCAATGAAGAGATCGCCGGTCAGCTGAAGACGATGCTATTCAATCCCATCTACTATGCCGACTATGTCTTACCTGGCGGAGCTGCAGTGTTCTCATCGTTGGCCGTAGTAGCCTTTTTAGTTGGAAGAATGAAGTCTAAGGCTAAGATTATCGATAAGGTCAGTTAATTGCTCCACTGAATTTGATTGCCTCAAGCTATTTCTGTCTGAATTAGGAAATGGTCAAGCCGGTGTCTCCGGTCTTCGTGAAGGTCAAACCAAAGTCATTCGAGATCGAGCGAGAAACTTCTAAGGCCACTGACCAGAAATTGGCGGACAGTGGAGTCAAGCAATCGGTGTCGACAATTCGATTTCCCAAAACCGGATTGAATTTGAGACAAGATCCGAATGCTGCGCAGAACGCCAGTAAACTGATTGATTGGCTGGGACAGGAAACCAAAGTGGATGCTGAAGACACCGAAAAGAAAGCAGGGGAAGAGAAAGAACCCGTAGTTGCTTAATTAATATAAGTGTTAACGAGATTAGAAGTCACAAAATGTATTTTGTTGAAACTTGCAAAACGTAAAGTGAAAAAATAAAATGACAACTGGCGAGTTCGTGTTTGGCGCACTTCACAAACGGTCCCTAGTGTGTCAATGCACATGATAAAGCAAATTTTCTAATTCAACCGGTTGTTGTGTTTTGTCTGTTTAAGTCATTTAAATCAAGTTAACAGCAATCGAAGATGAGTGCTATCGGAACAGGGGTAAGTGTGGACTGTAAATTGCGTATATGATGAAAGCTAATCCGAGTTTACCTGTCAAAACAGTACGATCTTTCCGCTTCGCAATTTTCGCCCGATGGCAGAGTGTTTCAAGTTGAATACGCTCACAAAGCAGTAGAGAACAGTGGTACAGCAATTGCACTGAGAGGCAAAGATGGCGTCGTGTTTGCTGTAGAGAAGCTGGTGACTTCGAAGCTGTACGAGCCTGGCACCAATAAGAGACTGTTCTCGGTTGACCGCCATGTTGGTGTTGCCGCTGCTGGACTGCTTGCCGATGCTCGAGCTGTCATCGAACGGGCTAAGGAGGAAGCAAGTAGCTACAGATCACAGTATGGTACTCCCATTCCTCTGAAGCACCTGAAGGACCGAGTGGCTTTGTACATGCATGCCTACACCATGTACTCGGCCCTCAGGCCGTTCGGCAGTTCGCTGTTGTTTGCTTCTCACGACTCTGTTGATGGTCCATCTCTCTACTGTCTCGAGCCATCCGGACTCAGCTATGGCTACTTTGGCTGTGCCATTGGCAAAGCCAAGCAGTCAGCGAAGACAGAAATCGAGAAGTTGTCGTTGAAGGAATTGTCCTGCAAGGATTTAATTAAGGAAGCAGCAAAAATTATCTATCAAGTTCACGATGAAATCAAAGATAAAGCTTTCGAACTCGAACTTTCCTGGGTTGGCGAATTCACAAATGGTCGCCATGAACCGGTCCCTGCTGCTCTTTTCACTGAAGCTGAGAAGTACGCCAAGGATGCTCTGAAGCAAGATTCTGACAGTGACGAAGAAATTCAAGAATAATCATCAAAGAATTTTCTTTGTACTGTTTTCCAAAGCCGATATTAAATGCTTAATTATACGGGATGCATTTTCTTTACGACGAACAGACAAACTACTTGTCTGAACAAAGCAATTATTGATTACGAGCACCGTTTCCTCGCTGTTACCAAACTGGCAAATTCAAATCAGTTCCAGTTTCTTGAACTGTTTAGTCATGAAAAGATACGAATCATACGATAGCAGCTCAGTTTATACGGATTTAAGTCTGACGGGCTTGACGTCATCGCTCGTCAAGTGACATCACGCATGCGCTTTACGTCATTCTCTCTCCCGTTCCTTCAGGCTTGTCTCTTGCTCTGTTTTCAGCTTTGGCCGAGTGTTGTTGGCCAGCCATAGTGAAAGACAGACAGCTAGGTGGGAATATGGTTAACGAAACCATGGCTTCGATGATCAACTCGACCATTTTGAACGGTTCCATCCCCATTCTGGAGAGGCCAAGGATATTCCTGCAAACGGCCGCAGCTCAGACCCTGGCTGGCATCTTTGTATGGGCTGCTCTAATCATTACCTGCCATCAGGTTAGTTTGTTGTGCATATGTGGACATGTGATTGACATAATTTGATGCTAATTGCTTTCTGCACTGTTGCTCAATTGTTTAGATCTACCAACACTTGCGATACTACACCATGCCGTCTGAGCAAAAGTACATTGTTCGAATCTTGTTCATTGTCCCTATTTACGCCTTCGACTGCTGGTTGAGTCTTCTCTTCTTCAAAGACAACTACTATGTATATTTTGACGCCATTCGCGACTGGTATGAAGGTGAGTCCTTGATTGTGGTTAAGCCAAACCGGATCTAAAGACGCCCTCTTCAGCTTTCGTTATCTACAACTTTCTTGCCCTTTGCTACGAGTATCTTGGTGGCGAAGGCAACATCATGTCCGAAATTCGAGGCCGACCTATTCGAACCAGCTGGCAGTATGGAACATGCTGTTTGCAAGGAAAGACGTACACCATTGGCTTTCTTCGATTCTGCAAACAGGCCACGCTTCAGTTCTGTGCCGTGAAGCCGGTGATGTCCATTATTGTTCTAATTATGGAGGCCATGGGCAAGTATCGTGATGGAGATTGGAGCATGGATGGTGGTTACCTGTATATCATGATGATATACAACGTCAGCATCAGTCTAGCCCTGTATGGTCTCATACTGTTCTACCAGGCTACAAAGGACCTTCTCTCGCCATATGATCCAATCTGGAAGTTCTGTACTGTCAAGTCAGTCATCTTCCTCTCTTTCTGGCAAGGTAAGGGGATTATGACTAATAATATAATGCCTCTATTGTATCTGTGATTCTATTTCATTGTTCAGGTGTAATATTGGCTGTGCTGGAGAAGATGGATCTCCTACCTGAGTTCTATCCTGAGGGTCAAACTAAGGCCACTTCCGGCACCGTGTCCGCTGGCTACCAGAACTTTCTCATTTGTATAGAAATGTTCTTTGCTTCTCTCGCTCTGCGATACGCTTTCCCGCATCAGGTCAGTAAATTCAGAGTGTTCTATATTTAGCCCCTTAATCAATTGCTTGATTGAATCACACTGTTCTTCGCGCAGTTGTACGCCGAATGCCACGAAGGACAAACTAGGACAGTGACGATGCAGAGCATCTCGAGCAGTCTCAAGGAAACCATGAATCCAAAGGACATCATGACAGATGCCATTCACAACTTCCATCCTCAGTATCAACAATACACTCAGTACGGAAGTAAACCAGCGGCATCAAGTGAGATGACCAATGGTGAACAGTTGCAAGCCAGTGGCGGCAGTACAAGTAGTGCTAACTCGCAGGTTCCTCTGAAAGGAACTGGAAGTGTCAATACGGCCGACATGAGTGCCGCTGCAGTCGGAGGAATAATCACGCTGGCCACCAGTAGTGATGATAGCAGTGTGGACAGAGGCAACAAGTCAACCGGAAGTGGGAAGCCACTCTCTGCGAAATACTCTGAGAAAAGCGGTCTCCTCGTTTCGGACGATGAGTTCCAGTGAACTGGATTTACAGCGTTGCTAAGCGTCAATCGAAAGACTCCACCACTACCAAGACTTGTAATTTATTTGCCATTGTTTCCAAACCTCTACTTCATTTCAAGTTGCATCCAACTTGATTGCTGCTCTACGAACTTGGTTGTCTTTCCTTAATCCTTATCCCCTAATTTGGTTCAATTATGCTCTCGCTCGGGCTCGATGGAAATCCCGTTGCGTGCTACAAAAAAAAGAAGAAACAAAGATGGACGTCAGTTGCGAAGGAAGCTACTTGTGTGCAATCGAAAAACAAAAATGTTACAAACCTCAATTGGCTAAATTGTTACGCATCAACATGGCAATTATCGGTGTTTTTTGAAAATGAGCAAACTTTGTGTCCAACAATTAACTTGTATCCGTTTGTAACTGGAAAGGAATTGAACCAAAGACCAAAACTGATTGACATATTATACAAAACCTTAAATTGTACTTGCTTGTAAATTTTGCTAAAGCATTGCGTATCCGTTAATTGTCTTCTATTTAAATCGCGATACACCGCGAATGGAATTATCTCAATTTGCTGTTAGTTTCACTTGAATGTAATGTTTTTTCCTTCTTTATGACAATTATCTCGCCACACACACATATGGACGTGAATCATCTTTTGAATCCTAGCACTAATTCAGTTTACACCTTGAATGTACATAAACGAAAGAACTGTTCTGAGTTTAAGAGGGAGAAGAGAGACATCACTAATTGTAAAAGGAAACACTGGATGTTTTACGTAATAAACTGGATTAGCTTTTGAACAGAAAGTTCCGTTGGAATTTGCCGAAAACTTTGCTGATTGTTAGTTTCTAAACTTCTAAGCTTATTGTTAAAGGTGATCTCGAGCATCAAGGTGTTGAAATGACAACGGTTTGCGGTTCTAGTGATACCAACGAACAGCTTGAAGAAGCTAGAACTGAAAAAGATGTCAAAGTCGAAGTCAGTACTGAAGAGAACAAAGAGAAGCCGCCCGAGAAACCGCGGCGAGCAGCAACTGTGTACGTTGACAACAATGGAACTGGATTAGTGCTTGGTGACGATTCCGGTTGAACTTCAGAACTGTTCCTGGACATGAAAAGGCTCAACAAAGCTGATCAAAGTTTTTTACGCAACTATATAAAATAGAAAATTGGCTTGTTTGATACTATTTTAATAAAAATAAGAAATACTGTTGAGTAGGACTTCCCAGAGCATGAGAATTAAAACTTTCTGCCCTGGATCACGTGACTAAGTGATCGGAAAGTTACCTTTCAAATGTTACTGAAAAAGAGATGAATACGCTTAGTTTCAGTTGGATAAGAGCAGTGCATTGCATCTCACATAGTTTCAACAATGGGACAGATTTTTTCGTCGAGTTCTGCTATGATTGAGCAAGATTTCTCCGCTGAAGCTCAATCAAGTGATCACGAAGCGCAAATCAATCCGGACAAGTTCGGTGGACTGACCGAAGAACAGGCCTTTCTTTACCTCAATACCGTCAAACTGAACCCTGCGGCCATTTTGAATCCTGAGTTACACCAGTAATTCAAGCTCAAACAATTAACAGATCTTTCCAAAATATCTGGTATTCAACCAAATTCAAAAGTAATCAGATTTTTCGCCATCTTGTGAAAAGTTTTGTGTTTTTCCAGAATGGAAAACTTCGGTAGAATCTGACTTCATCTCTTCGCTTCAGTGTGTGCTTGGAAGCAGTTTGAATCATGGGACAGTTCTTTTCATCCAGTTCTGACTTAGTTCAGCACACCAATCCAGAACTCCAGCAAGGCTGGACACTCGAGGAGAAGCAACCGTTGAACCAATCAGCGAGTGACCACGGACCACAACACAATGAGGACTATGGAGGAGTCAGTCGATTGCTTCACTTGAACACAGTTGGAATTGACCAGAGAACCATTTTGAATCCTGCGTCACACACGAGTAGCTAAATATTGGAATATACCATTCTGTACTTTGTCTAGCTAATCCGTTAGATTAAATGCTGTGGACCATAAACCACTTTGTGTCTTGAAGAGTCAGCTGTTGTGCGGTCTCAAGAGTACTTCTCGCTGTGGGGCAAGCTTTAGCAAGATTCATCAGAGATTATGTAATTTTTGACATGTTCGACAGATTAGTGGATTGGGTCCGCCCTTGGTTTACCAGAGAACCTACGGCCGACGATATGGCCGAGATGCCAGCGTCTATCTGGCCCGTCCTCGTTAGTGGCAAACGCGACAAAGCTTAATTCGCTGATCCTATCTGTCTATGTCTAAATTAAGCAATAAATATTTTGGCGGCAAAACAAAGCTGAGTGTAAAGCGCGCGAAAGGGAAATTCTAGTCACAACACAAATACGTCCGCTTCTTCAACTCGATCAAATTAGGGTGCTCATGGTTTACTCATAGTTGTTGGCGTTCAGCAATTAGTTTCAAGGCGGAAAGAGAATGCCGCCAACTACACCGCCGAAAGATGGAAGCCATAAGGAATCAGGTACACCGTCAACCAGTACACCACCAAAGAAGAAAAGCCAGGACACACTTGGAACAGTTACAATTAGAACAATTGAAGACAATCCTAAATACACTGATGAAATTCACGATCAGGATCTGGACAATGAATTATGTCCACAGGCCGTACAAGACAAAGGTTACAAGATTGGCGAGAAATTGGGCGAAGGGGCATTCTCGCAAGTTTACTTTGCGTCCAAAAAGGAAAAAGATGGGCCCGAAAAGCGACTGGCAGTCAAGTTGATCCGGTTCGACAAGGTGCCGGAAGAGTGGAAAGAATCAAGACTCAAAGAAGAACTGAAAATAACGAAGAAACTCGATCACAGGCACATCGTAAAGGTTCACGAGGTAATCAAGACTCGTCGGCGAGCTTTCATCTTCATGGACTTGGCACGTGGCTCCATCGAGGACCAGCTCAAAAAGCATCCCAACGGCTTCCCTGAGCGCATAGCTCGAGTGTGGTTCTTGCAGCTGGTGGAGGCCATTACCTTTCTTCATTCCAAAGGAGTCGCCCACCGAGACTTGAAGACAGAAAACATTTTACTTGATGATGACAACAAGATCAAAGTGACCGACTTTGGGTTCGCTTGCTTTTGCTTCGATCGAGCCACCAAGAAGGAGAAACTGGCCACCACCACTTGCGGCACAAAGGCCTACCAGGCACCGGAAACATACTCGCCGCCCTACGATGCTCGCATTTCGGACATTTGGTAAGATTGCTCGAATATGACTGAAACTGAGTCTTGTTCTATGCCTTGTTTCCCTTTCCCCAGGTCAATCGGAGTTATCTTGTTTGAAATGGTCACCAATAGACTTCCATATCCGGACCGAATTGGTCCCAATGCTGAAGATGTGCCAGACAAAATATTTCAGAAATGGATGCAGAAAAAACAATACAAATTCGATGACAAGTCACCAGTGACACCTAAAGCAAGGGAACTGGTTAGTAAACTCTTAGAGCCTGACCCACAGAAAAGGTTACCTGGAGAGGAAATATTTAAGCAGCCATGGTGTACAACTAAGTGAAGATGAAGGGAGAGACATTCTAGAGTAAATCTTACTGTAGTAAGTGAATAAAGTAAGATGCAAAATCAACAACTGATGAATACCAAGGTCAGACTTGTTTTGACATTTTGAATTGAGCGCCGTTCCGTAGATGGCGCCACGACTGGGCTCGGTTCAGATGGATTTGCCAAACAAAAAAATCGTTTGTCTCCGTTGAATTTTTGTCTTCATTTTCTGTGAAAAGTAACTGGATTTAGCCTTAAATCCAGTACTTGTTTCGAATGCTTTTCATTATTAGCCTCTATAGACCTATGGAATGGTGGACAAGGAAGATTTGACGTGGATCAAACTGTGGCTATCGTCTTTTCCGTCTTCATCTAGACCAGTTACGCCTTGGCATTTGTCTTCTACGGCAGCCGCTGCAGCCCAGCCTGGTGCTGTCAACTCAATTAAATCTGAGCCCTCGATTAAAGCTCCTGGACCTCAAATCAATCACCATTTGAACCACCAACTCCATTTGAACCATAATCCTCATCACCAGGGTCATTTAGGAAATTCAGTTGGACATAACAGCCTAACCCCTTTCGCCGGATCTGGTTCTTCCTCTCTGAGTGGACAATTAGCACTAGGCGGTTCTGTGATGCCGCCGCCAAATATGTCTCACGGCGGCACTAGCAAGAAAAGTAAGAAGAACCAGAACAATCAAGTGCCTCAACAGCAGCGTCGGTCATCAGCTTCGGGGCTATTCAGTAAAATTATCCATGATTTCAATTGTGACTCATGCAATACCAAGTTCGAAGACAAAGCTGGTGTGCTGGTGCACCATCCTTGCTATTACAATAAGCGTGGTCTGAACAAGGGAGCCATGGAAGGAAGAGGCAAACTGTACATCTGTGACATCTTTGGCTGTGGAAAGACATTCAGTTTACTCAACAATCTACGAAATCATACTAAGTTTCATATTCAAGAGTACAATTTCCAATGTAATTTCTGTTCACACCAAACGAAAATCAAGGGAGACATGGTGAAGCATAGTAGAACACATACTGGCGAGCGGCCATTTCCGTGTCCGTATTGTGGCAAAGACTTCCGGGAATCCAGATCACTGGACAACCATATCCGTACACATACGGGCGAAAAGCCATACCGCTGTGACTGGAAGCTGTGCACAAAAAACTTTGCCACCTCATCCGAACTGAATGTTCACAAGAAGCGTGTCCATACAATGGAACGAAACTTCCGGTGTCCATTCATTGGCTGTTCAGCGGCCTACGTCACAAATCGTGAGCGGGTAGCTCACGTGAAAGCCAGCCATCCGGGCTTCATGCCCACAGACGAGCAACTGAGACAAGGTTTCAAAGGCAAAAACAAGCTGGCCAAGTTGGCCGGTCAACAGCAACAATTGGCGGCCCAGCAAGCTGCGGCAGCGGCTGCTGCCCACCAAGCCCAGATGAACATGATGCACGGACAACCGGTGGTTCAAGTACAAGTGATGCCCAGTTCTTCGCAAAATATACTCGCAGCTTCGGCCGCAGCTGGACTTCCCAATGCAAGCACTTCGACTGCAACACACGTTCTTGTTGGGGACCTTGTCGCCAATGCTGACCCTCGGCAGCAAGTGTTCAGGTTTCCCATCATAAACTTAATCTAAGCACACGGTACCTTTTTTCGATACAACTGATTAACAATATTGCGTGAAAACTATAGTGGGTCATTAAGTACATTATCCTCTCTATCTCTCTCCCTTTCTCTCTCTTCCTTCCCTTAATGGAACTTATAATCATGAATTCAAGAAGACAAACATTTAAGCCAATTCACGCTATCAAGTATTTAGCTATGAAAAAATTGACAGCAAATCATTTTGTACATCGCATATTCGAAGTGTATCTCTCTATCTCTTCCGTTCGCAAGCAACTTCAGTTAAATCTTGTCTCTCAGTCTATAGTTCAAAAAAAAGATGTTCTCTAGCTCTTGTACTGAATCGTCAGATTTAAAAGTTTTTTCCAATAACAATAACATTAATGGTAAACAAGGCTAAGGTTCAATCACTCTTCTCAAAAGTTCAAGCTAATTAAATATTTGCCTTTTACAATATAGCAATAATTAGTTCCCTTCAGCGCATGCAAGTGGCCATGAGGGACATGAAGCGCTGGTTGTCATGGTATCCGGTAGCTGTTCCAAGTCACGAAACTCGATACCATCATTTCTCTCCCTCTCCCTCTCTCCCTCTTGGCGTGCCTCTGAATCATAATTCAGTAAACAGAATCATTAATTTGATTCCGATCTCCAAGTTCATGTTGGCATTTCCGAATTGAAAGCAACAAGAGCAAGATGCGTCTCCTCAACTGCCTTCTCCTCATCATGGTCACCCTCACCGGTAAGTGGAACAAACTACAACCGCCAATGAATCTAATTTACCTAATTTGTTCCATGACAGTGGCCCACTGCAGCCCACCCGAACTGTGCACACTTCCCCTGGTAACTGGTCCCTGTCGCGGTTACTTCCCAATGTTCGGCTTCGACACCAAGTCGAAGCAGTGCAAACAGTTTCCCTATGGTGGCTGTGACGGCAATGACAACAAGTTTGCCACCGTTGACGAGTGCAAGGCGAAGTGTGAAAACAAGTGAATGCAAGTTGCAATTCGTTCTGGATCGAGTGTTTGTCCAATCACTCGATTTGCAATTGTGTCCACGACGTGTTGAAATGTTCACTTATTCAGTTTAACTTGATTTATTGTCTGAACAATAAAATGGACTCACGTGCTTTGAATAGCGACGGTGACTTCATGCCGAGCTCCTTCATTATTTATAAATTTAGTTTGTCTAGTCTTTGTGTCCACTCGATAGCTGATCAAATACTGCACACTTTTAAAAGTGTAACATAGACTCTGACCCGTAGGGAGAAAGTGCGATAATTTGAATTCCAGCCGTCATGATTAGCAGTGCGATATTGGTTTTGCTTAGTTCACTCTTGATTTCGTACCAAGTCTGTGGTCAAGGTTATGGTCCACCCTCAGGTGGATATGGCGGTGCTGGTCCTCCGCGGCCCGTGATACAGGACAATGGTTCTGGTAAAGGCAACGGAACCGGAAATAGTACTGGCTATCCTGTCAAGCAAGATGGTGGCATCACTAAAGGCAATGGCACAGGTTTCCCTGCCAGGCCGGGAAATGGCACCCAGGGACAGAATGGTTACGGTTCACCTAATGGTGGGCAGGGAGGCGGTGGTCAAGGAGCTGGTGGTCAAGTTCAAGTCAACACAAAACGCGGTGGACAAGGAAGTTGCGTTCAGTGCAGCAACAGCCAAGGAAGTGGTGGCCAGAGTTACGGCGGACAAGGCAATGGCCAGGGACGAAATGGCCAAGGAAACAGTGGGCAAGGATATAATGGGCAGGGCTCGAACAGTCGGTCAAGCGGTGGTCAAGGCCAGAATAATCAAGGATATGGTGGGCAGGGAAGGAACAACCAAGGGTATGGCGGACAGGGATACAGTGGACAGGCTTCGAATAGCCAATCAAGTGGTGGGCAAGGATATAATAGGCAAGGACAAAATGGCCAAGGCTGGGGCGGTCAGGGAAACGGGTCAAGGACGCAACAACCAGGGAAGCAGTGGGCAAGGCTATGGCGGACAGCGTTCGAACAGTCAATCAAGTGGGCAAGGTTATGGCGGACAAGGATATAATCGTCAAGGACAGAACAGTCAGGCAAGTGGCGGCCAAGGAAGAAATAACCAAGGAACCGGAAATCAAGGATACCGTGGCCAAGGATATGGTGGTCAAGGGCGAGGTGGCCAAAGACGCGGTGGTCAGGGATATGGTGGTCAAGCAAGTGGAAGTCAGGGCAACTGTGTGCAGTGCAGTCAAGCAAGTAGTGGACAAAGCCAAAGTGGGCAAGGACGAGGTGGCGGAAGTGGTCAGGGTATGGGAGCTCAAGGCCAAAGAGGTGGTGGACAGGGAACCAGTGGACGCCAGAGCAGGAATAATAATAGTCAAGGCGGAAACGGAAGTTCACGTAGATCGGGCCAGTCAGCAAATCAAGGCTCCGAGAGGGAAGAGAGCAGCAATCAAGTTGGAACCAACCGCTCTGGATGCGGCAACAAGAGTGGCTGACATAGTTGGGCTTCCGTTTCCGGTGTGAGACGATCAGATATCTAGTTAAATGGAATGTCTATGTGTTCAGAGATGCGATTAAACCAACAATTCTGTTGCAATTTCGAAATGCAATGAATGCACAAGTTTGCATAAGAGAAGGCAGACTTATCTCCTAAAAGTTGGCCTTCTTGCAGCGCAGGTTAGCGTCTCTCTCTCTTCCTTTGCGTTCCTCACTCTCTCGCTCTCATGGCAACGGATATTTGAAATATTCTCATCGTCTCTTGTTTTCATCGTGCTTTTCTGATTTTAATTCACTTTTAGCCTAATTGCGATCTTAATTCCGTAAGTCTTGGAATAGTATTCCATTAAGTTTGTTCCATCCTCAAATTCCTCATTTCAAACCAGATTTAACGATGGTCAGAGCGTATGAGGACACCGATGGTAGTTACAGAATATTTGACGAAGGCGGCAAATTCTGTGGCACAATTAGCGTCCCTAGATCATCACTCAATGTTACTAAATTAGATCTGTCAAGTAAAAAGGGAAAATTAAGCAGGACGAGCATCTCAGAACAATATCTTCATTTCCGGACTCCAGAAAAGATGCCAAAAGCGAAGTCTCGTCAAAGTGCACGCCTTCGTCAACTCAGGGTTCGAATTGTTGATCTTCCTAATCTGGTTGTAGAAGCAGCCCTGAAAGAATTAGAACCTCACCAAGAGCTCATTACGAGTGCACCATCAAGTTGGAGTTGCACAATAGTATGACAAATTTCATGTAATACTGTTAACCGTGATTTAATGCCAATTCGTACGATCAATCATCCTCATGAAGTTAAAGACCCTGTTGTGCAAGAATGAAACTGAATCTATTGAGTGCAAGAAAATGAAGCAAAATTAGACCTCATGATTTGTCCTGTTGAACTTTCAAGAACTGTGTAAAAAATGCAAGAAGCAAAATGCATCTATTTCCGAACCATAACAATAACAGGAAGTTGTCACGAAACATTGAACTGTTTGAATGTTGAGAGCTGCTCTAGAAGAGATCGATTTCTGTTACATCTCATTTAGAAACCTTTCTCTTAATTAGCTCAAATTAGGCAATCCTTTTCTCTAGTTACCTCAAGGTTCCACGACAAGGTCATCTCGGTCACTAGAGCTGGACTTTCCTAAATGAACGTGAAACGGAGCCTTGAATCATTATCGAAGAGCGACAGAGGGAGGGAGAATGCATTTGCATGTGAAATGTGTTCTACTTGACTATTTTGTTTGCACAACAAAAGTGGCGAACGTAATGTACATGCTGAACGGTTCGAAAAAGGAGTTCTTTAGCGAAAGGTATGCACTTCGCTTTGCGCAGTCTACAAAGTTCTCGCGGTTCGATAGGCAGACCTTACTGACCAAGTTCTTGTTTGCCATGTTCTACCTGTCGAGTTCTAACCTTCGGCTTGTTTACACTAATGAACCAACGGAATGCTCTTGACATTAAGTTGCAAAGTTCTGGCTCCAACTTGGCATGGTTCTGAAGAGAGCCATTTTCTGAACATGTGTACATATCGAAGGGCACTAGAACCAGCCTTGATGCAACTTCGACGAGACTTTATCCGGAGCCAGTGACGGGCTGAACATATCTCGACAAGTTGGACATGTTCGTGATATCGTCGCGACTACTTTTAGCTCGTGATTGATCGAAGGAAGCGTCTTAATGCGATTGAATGTGTTCTATAAATGTTCTGAGTCCAACTTCGGCCAAAGGGTGGACCTTTATCGCTGATCTTGAACCGAAGTACCTTTGTTTCAGGTCTGTACATAGCCTCGAAGTGCGTCACATGAGGTTCGTGCTTCGAACATTACCTTCGATCAGTTACCTTGTGTCATCATTTTTCAGATAGGTCCGTAAATGAAATGGGTGTCACCGACAGAACTTTATTTAGATCAACGCACGTCCGCCCACTCTGTCTAGCTCGACAAGTTCGAAGTTGGACCATTCGGAAGGTTCGTTATAGACACAGAGAGAACTTAGTCCGCAAAGGTTCAAGTTCGAGCCTTAGTCATTTCTGGACCCAAGCTGTGTGTGTGCCTTCGAGTCTCACGCCACAGGACGTTGCTTTTCGTGCTCGAGATAAAGTTCTAGAACTATTTTTGGTTCGATGAGCAACGTCACCCGTGAGAACGTCAGCCAAATGCCAAGCCCTTGGACATTTCAAGAACGTCGACTTGACGAGCCCCAGTGTACATTTTGTGCCCGATAGAACATTCGCTAAAGTGACCCTCAAGTGAGAACATCCCAAGTGACCAAGTTCTTAATTAACTAGTGGCCACCAGAGCAACCCCAGAACCAGATTCGAAATGTTCGCGTTCGCGGTTCGACTTCGCCGGAAACGGGCTCCGGCGGCCGAAGTGAAAAAGAAGGACCAAAGTTCGACCAAGTTGGTCATCCTTGGCGTCATGTGTACCTTCTTTGGCGGCATCTTCTTTTTCTTTGAAACCGTCGGCAAGTGCAGCTGCAAGCTGGACTACATTGGCGGCTTCATGATGACCTTCGGAATGGTCATCTTGACCTTCAAGTGCATCGCTGACCTTTGTCACTCTTTGGACGATGATGAGGAAGATGTCGAAGACATGGAGACTGGTTCTATAGCCAGCTCTTACCTGTCGAACAAGGAGTTTGGTGGCGAAGTTTACAGTATTTTCAAGCCAGTGCTCATTAGTCGAGAGCTGAGTCCCGCTAATTCGGATTTGAAGTTAATTGGCAAACAGGACATTCGGGTCATCACGTGCGCCGGCAAAATTAATTCCAAGCTACTCAAGGAAGGCTACAACTTGCCCGCCATTGTGGTGGACACGTGACACACCTTGTCCGAAGTTGGCCACTGTGGCTGGTCTGGATGACCATTGGAATGACAAGTCATACTGCGGACATACCTTGAGAGGAGGAAAGTTCAGGAAACAAGAGGAGAGAGGGAAAAAGAGCGATTCAGTTCAAGGTCATGCACGAATTGTTTGAGAGCTTCGTGAGTTCTAGAACTGCTCCTTGAAGTTCGCAAACATGCAAATGGTGACTCATTAGCGGCAGCTCTGCCTCCACACCTGACCATGTTTAACTAATGAGTCTAGAACTATATTTAAAGGCATGCTGGACGTGATTTGCTCATTTACAGGCAAATGAATGAACCTTCCTTCTCGTGGGAAAGAGAAGAGACGCAGAGATAGACGGCTAGACAAAGTGCATGAGGACATTCGATTCGACAATCTCATGACATACAATCCCGTAATACTGTGAACAGAAAAATATTCGGTGTCTTCTCTGGCTCAAGTTCAGTGAGATACTCTATACATAGACAGAAGCAAAATGCTTACATCGGTATACCTGTAAATAAGAACTTCGCTGACATATTCGCCATTGATTGTTTCGCAGACCTTGTCTCCAGCTCTCACTCCATCTCAAGGCGAGCCGAGATAATATTGATTTCATATTCTATGAAACCGCAAAGGCTTTCTTTTCTTTTCCCTCACGAAGAGAGAGAGGGAGAAAATTGGTATCGTGCAAGGGTATAAAATGACTAATTTGCTTAACAATTCAAGGTGCAATTAGAAATGTACGGAATCATACGTCAAGGACAGCTCCAGGTGCGGCTGGACAAAATTACTGTCCATGCCTATAAAAGTGTCACTTGAGATAATAATAGGATTACGTAAAAAGGAAACCAAATAAATGCGTCTCTCTCTCTCTCTCTTCCCCTAAAGTGGGCTTCTCGCGTATCTACCATTTGATTCATCTACGGGTGGGCCGCAGAAAAGCCGGTCCATGACGTCACTTCTAGTATGCTGGCCACGCCTACTCGGTTCTCTTTGTTACCTGTGCAAAACTTTGAATTTCTGCCACTTCTACCGTCTCAAATATTCACCACTCGAGGGCGCTTGTTAGCTGCAACTCTCAAGTACAGCTTTGGTCTGGAACACAAGCGGAACCTGGCGGCTCCAGACAAAAGCTCAGCCTTTGAGCTGTCAAGCTCGTCTACAAACTGACTCATGCGCACTAAAGCAAAAATGTCCAGAAAAATGCAACCGCTCTCTCCCTCTCTCGCTCTCCCTCTCTGACTGTTGTCGGTTGGCAGCATCATTAAAAGTTCTCCCTCTCTCGCTTTGCTCAGCTTGCTACGAGTCTCGTAAAATTTCTCTCTGAGTGGTTCTTACTATTACCATGAGTTGTAGTAGTGGCATTTTTACGATACCTGAAATTTTGTTCTCGATTGCACTTCCGGTTCTTCATGTCCACGGGTGACCGGATGTTGTCATCGATGGTCAACACCGTACCAAGACAGCTTTAAGTATTTTCCTTTGACAGCAAGTTTCTTTTTGCCAGCCATTATTTGTCATCCATTCATCCACTTGTTGACTGTTTAAGTTTGTTTTTTTTGACTTCAAAATTCAATTGCGTAAGAGATTACACAGCAAGTTGTAATCATGTTCAGTAAGAAGAAAAAGAAGCCCACAATATCAGCGCCGAGCAACTTTGAGCACCGTGTCCACACTGGCTTCGACCATCGAGAAGGCAAATTTGTGGGCCTGCCGCCTCAGTGGGCGTCCATAATCAAGGGTGGCGATCAACCCCAGCCCGAAAGTGTACATAGGCCGAAGCCAATCATTGATCCGTCCAGCATAACGAATACAGAAATGATTGACATGAAAAAGGAGTCCATCGTGCGAGGGTCCGCTGTCAACATGATGGTCAGCATGAGGCACCAGCAATTAAGTCAACAAAGCCAGCAACAGCCGCCATTTGTAAATGGGACGCCGTTGTATCATCTTGGACAGCAGCAGCAACATCAGCAACCAATTAGAGCTAATGTAACCCGAAGTAATTCACTGAGGAAAGCCGACTCGCCTCCGCAGCAAATCAGATCGCATCGCATTCCGCCGCCCGTGCCTGAGAATGATGTGGCCGAAGTGAATGGTTACCAGCCTTCCTCTAACCAAGGTTACCCTGCTCAAGCTTATCCCACGCCAATCAATGGAACTGCTACCGTTCCTCAGGCAATGCAAAATGGTAAATCGCAACAGATTCTCCCCTGGCCACAGCTATCCCGGTCATCCTCATCACCAGAATCAACATTCTCATCAGTCTTCTCACCATCAACACCATGGCCATGGGAACCAGCAGCAGCAAGCTCTTCCACCTGTGCCTCCTATGAAGCCGCCAAGTGCCATGCATCCTTCGCTGCAAAGTCACCAGCAACCTGGACCGCTGACATCGCAGCAGCATCAGGCAATGACCAATGGCCATCATGGGTCACTTACGCACTTGCCCCCGGGACATCCGGGAAATGGAACGATGGGCCAAGCAGTGCCTTCTCACCTACAGCAGCAACAGCATGCATCTCAGCAGCAACAAATACACGCGATGATGCCCGGGAAACAAGGACCGTTTCCGGTTAATGGTTCACATAATACTCAGCATCCTTCGTACCAACAGCAGCAGCCACAGAATGGAAATGGATTCTACATAAAAAATGGCTTCCCTCAGCCCAATGGCCAGGTGGCTAATCAAATTAAGAAGCCCCCACTATCTGGGCAAAGCCAAAAAATGGTGCCTCAGCCAAACCAGATGTCAAGTCTTTACATGTCAAACCAAATTCAACAGCAGCATGCCCAGCTGAATTCGCAGTTAAGCCAACAATTTCAACGCGGCCAAGTGCCTCAACCGTCGCCCGACCAGCGTAACCAGAGTCCCACCGAAGTACAAATACCTGCCCCACAGGTGCCTCCACAAGTGCCGCCCAAGTCATCACCACCCGGCCAGAAAGGTGGTCAGACCCAGGTTTCGCATGAGCAGAACAATGGCGACACGGTCTCTCAGAACGGAAGCGAAAACAATAATCAACCAGCGGTAGCCGGCCAGAGCAGTCAGCAGCAACAGCAGCGGCTGTCCCATGAACAGTTCAGAGCCGCTTTGCAAATGGTGGTCAGCCCGGGCGACCCCAGAGAGAACCTGGAAAACTTCATGAAAATTGGCGAAGGTTCGACGGGCATTGTTTGCATAGCAACCGAAAAGAACACTGGTAAACAGGTGGCAGTCAAAAAGATGGACCTAAGGAAGCAACAGCGAAGGGAACTGCTATTCAATGAAGTTGTTATCATGAGAGACTACCACCATCCGAACATTGTGGAAATGTACGACTCATTCCTGGTCGGCGACGAACTCTGGGTCGTGATGGAATTTCTTGAAGGAGGAGCCTTGACCGATATTGTTACTCACGCCAGGTACGTTTTGAAGCTTTCCTCTCTTTCCCTCTCTGCCAGTAATTTTGATGCATTACATGAAGCTCGTGATACTCATAACAGCGCTAATCGTGATTCACTTTGTTAATTAGAATGGACGAAGAACAGATTGCCACAGTTTGCAAGCAATGTCTAAAAGCTCTCGCTTTCCTTCACTCTCAAGGAGTCATTCATCGTGATATCAAATCAGATTCCATTTTGTTGGCCGCCGATGGCAGGGTAAGTCTAAATCAAGCTGTGAAATTGATTCTCCTTAAACTGTTATACTGATTGACTCTAATCATTTGCATCTAACTCTAACAGATCAAATTGAGCGATTTCGGCTTCTGTGCCCAAGTTTCACCCGAAGTTACGCGCAGGAAAAGTCTCGTAGGGACGCCATACTGGATGGCACCGGAAGTGATATCGAGGCAAGCCTATTCAACGGAAGTGGACATATGGTCCCTAGGCATAATGGTCATAGAAATGGTGGACGGCGAGCCGCCATTTTTCAACGAGTTGCCCCTGCAAGCGATGCGACGCATTCGAGACATGCCACCACCTAAGCTGAAGAATGTAAATCTGGTGTCTCCGCCACTTAAGGACTTTTTGTGCAAGATGCTGGTCCGTGAACCGGGCCAAAGGGCAACTGCCCTTGATCTCCTCAATCATGCCTTCCTTCGAGCTGCAGGACCTCCTAGTGTCTTAGTCCCTTTGATGAGATCTTCTCGACAGCAAACTGCGAATCCTTAGAGTGAACTGAATCAAGAAATATACTTTGATCACCAAGTACTTAAATACGAAGCTTCGTCTCCAAAGTCTCGAGTCTCTCTTCTCTGGAAACTTAATCTCTTGTACATGATTACTAGGAGTCGATCTGGATAACTGGGTCTTACTTGACATACTTGAACATTCCTACTTGGATACACATCATTGATTTGAAACAGAAACTAAGATGAGACCAAGATAAGCAAGTCAAACGACTATTTACATTTTTTAGAGTTGGATCAACTTCTCAGCCTGTTAAATTTGATTTGTTTTTTACCTTTACGACTTTCTCACTCTCCGTCTCTCTTGTCTCTCTCCCTCTTCGCTCTCTCGTCCTTTTGTATAGTAGTTAATTGTGCAGCTGTGCTAGTTATTTATTCAAGCTGCTAGAGTGGAAAAAGTAGAACCATTAATTTCTCACGGACACTGGAATAGACATCTCTTCATCATTAACACTCAAGGTTGACAAACATAGATAAGGACAATCAATTATGGTCATGATTAACTAGAATACTTTAGACGGAAACAGCCTCAGAAAAAGAAGTGCATTAATTGTGATTTTTAAATTTTTGTATGTTTCATACTTTTTGATCCAGACAACAAGTATTGTCGACGAGAGAAAATGTTGATGCCAACCTGTAAAACTTCCTGATACAACTATTGTACTATTAAAAGTATCTAGGGTCCAAATATATGCCTTTCTAGTTGATTAGAGTATGTTGGCTTTATCGTGCGAAAAAGAGCGAAAGTCTAGACTCAACCTATTATGACATTTAGTCATTAGTTTTTTCAGTCACAGGAAAACAGTCAAGTGTTTAGGAATGACACAATGAGAGGAAAGAGAGGGAGAGAAAACAACGCCCTGCCAGTTACTAGCCTGCTATGAGAAAAAAATTACGAAATAGACAAGTCTATTTTTCTCTCGCTGCCTCTCCTTCGCTCTCGCATTTGCGAATAAGTGAGTGTGAGAGGAAGAGCGTCTCGCTTTGTCATGGCTCGCTTAGCTTCCTTTCTCTTTCCCTCTCCTCTCGCTCTCCACTCACAGCGATGACCTGTTGATGTCTTTCAGTTTTTCTCCTCACAATCAAGGCTACTGCACACAGGAGGGAGAGAACAAGAGGGAGGCACAGCAGGTGTCGACAAAGCCGACCATCGAGCGGAAGAGCGGGAACTCAAATGGGGGTTCAAAAGGGGAAGACTTTGCTCTGGCCAATGAGAGGCGAGTAGCCGCCATTGGCGGAAAGAAGCAGAGCGGGAAACGTTTCCGTTTCGTTTTCGTATACCTTCCATGCTGTTCCTTTAAAGTCTTTCCTGACTCTCGTGAGCCTTTAAATGTTTTCTGTTCTCTGGTGACCAAATTCAAATCCGATTGTTTTTGAGAATCAAGATGGCAATCAACAGTGAACCAGTATCACCCGTTTTATCGACATACTGTCAAGAGCACCTTTTGACTGCCAAGTTAACTGCAGTGACCCTTGCATCTCCGCGCATGGTATGTATGCCTTCATTAATGGCGGCAAAATTTGGCGCATTGCATCATGCTATGGAAATCTTCATGTTTTCGTAATTTTAATCTAACTTTGCAATTTTTATATTTTTGATTCACCAGCCAACTGAAGTTCCTTTAATTGTGGTAGCAAGCGATCTCCTTGTTTCAAGTGAAGGATCACCATCCATGACGCCATTATCGCTTGACACCCGAGAAGTAAGCACAGTGAACATTTCTACTTCTTTGCGAACACCTAGAAAGTGTGACCCTTCGCCGCCGCTTCAAAGAGACCCTGGTCATGCCAAGAGAAGACTTGTCTTCTAATCACATTGCCAACAATCAAGTTGTGTTTTTATTGTATAGAAAGAAGCTATTAATTTGTCAAAACGTTACAACCGTCGTCTCCATAGTCTTACATTCCAATCACGAAAGCTGATCACCTTCCAAATACGATGACATATCTGGGATAGTATACGCATCTCCGACAGAGACCATTTCTCAAGCGACCGCAACAGCATCTTCGAACTGTCGGTGAGACGGTGGCAGCACCAGCTACGGCAGTAGTTACTGCCTGGCCATCAACATGTTCTAGAACTATCCACACTAAGGGAACCAAAACTGAGAAGCATCGAAAAAATTGCCACTTCATAGTTCGCTCAGAATCCGGAAAATCTGTGCCGAGAGCGAAAATTGCATCATAGTAATCCTTTTTTCACTTTTCAAAAACCTTTCCCGATCTGTTCAAATAGTTGCTGTTTACTATATTCAATGTCATATCTTTACGTAACAGTTTTATATTTTTATCTTTAAAACCCAACTGATCAAATTCCTGAAGTCGAAGATTATAAGTTGCGTTAAAAACTTTGTTAGTTATGTTTGTCTAGATGTCTTAATTCTGAACTTGCAGAACTGAATCAGCCTGACTAACTAAGCATTTAAGAACTTGGTTCATTAAAAGAGAATATTTTAGTAGGAACTTTTAATAGTTGGACAACATTGAGCAGCGGAACATGTCAGATACATCAGAGAGACAATGATGTCCACTCTACTTGCCGTATCTTCCTCCGCGGCCACGGCCTCGTCCTCCTCTTCCTCTGGCCATTCGGACAGCCGCTGACCCGTCACTAGGTCCGGCACGGTAGCCATCTTGGACCGGATTCTGGCGACCAAGGAAGGCAGCCATGCCTGCGGATGGCATGGCTTGACCATCCATGTCCTGGGCAAGAACGACTTGGCCGATGACCAAGATGACTGTGAAGAAGGCGAGAAGTTTGATTGAATTCATGATGAAGTTGAACAGATTGAAGCAAGACTGTACCTTTTCGAATTTTGGTGGCTCCTTAAATATGGAATTTTCCTCTCCGTCAACCTTGATGTCAGGACATAGAAAAGATACTTCAAGTAGCATGACGCCATTTCTCTTTGTACTGACTGACGGCTACATTGGTCATTGTGTGTTCGTGTAATTGGCGTCGGAATTGCTTTTTGCCATTGAAAGCTTCCAAAACGGGATTGCCTTAAACGCACTAATTATCGTGAGAGTAACAAAAAATAAACCATTGTGGTCGAATTATGATTGGCGAAAATATTTACTTGACCAAATTGGCGATAGCAATCACTTTCGAATTCAAGGTTATCGCTCGTCTTACTGAAACTCCGGCAGAGGGCGCTGAAACGCATGTTTACATTATGTTTTGAAAGTTGCACAGACTGCACAGTTCTGTGGGTGACAAAGGCTTCCATTGAAAAGTCAGTGCGAGTGAAAAAGTGACTGATCAAATTAACGGCATGATTCAATGACGCATCGTCATGCAGCTTTGGTCACGACCAGTTGTTGAAATGCTCTGTACCAGCGGAAACATGAAATCGTTTAATTGATACAACCGTCGAAAGGCAGAATAGTATGCAAAGAGATCGGCGTTTACTGATTACAAGTTCAAGTTATGTTCAGAGTAGACAATTCCGTCATTCGTTCACTTGGTTGAGTTTGAATCCCATAAACTAAACTTTCAAACATTTTCCACTGTTTCGGTAGCACTAGATGGCGACTCGGTCGAATTGTCACCTTTGTCCTTGTTCCATTTCCCTCGGCCTCGACCTCTGCCTCTACCACGGCCGCCATTTCGGCCTCGACCTCTGCCCCTGCGTCCACCTCGTCCCTTACCAGGCATAGCAGTGGTACTCATGGGACTTTGACCACTGGGCTCCTCATCGGTCACAGCTTCCGAAGGCACTTCCGGCTCTTGACTGGCGATCAGCTGGACCACAAGCAAGATTACGAAGGCAAGAACTATGATTTTGCTAGGTGTCATGGCTGCGGCAACTAGCGATCAAATCGAAACTGAATCTAGATTGTTCCGAGTCGACAAGCAAGGTGATCCAGTTGAAAAGACGATCACTCTTTGTATTTATTTGTTGATTCAGCGGATTGCCAAATGCCAAAATAATGGTTTGCTAATTCAACTCATTTTATTTGATCGAAAACAAATTGATTCATGACAAAGTCGTCACATCACTTAGCTGCAGGGGCAGCGGGAGCCTCGCCACTGGGAGGAGTTCCGGCAGGGGGACCACCAGCCTCACCACCGGCCGACTTGCCGGCACCCTTGGCGCCACCGGAGGTGGACTTGCCGGCACCTTTGCCCTGCTTGCCCTTGCCAGCTGGGGGACCGGCAGCGATGATGTCCACCAAGAGCAGCACCACCAGGGAGAAGGCGAGAAACTTGATTGAGTTCATGATTAGTGAGTTGTTCGAGTGGTTGACTTCGATTGACTCTGATTGCACCTCTTTGCGTCTTTTATACTAGCCTTTTCATGGACTTTAGCATTATCAGTTTTACACCCGGACGCTAATTTTGCTAATCACTTTGATCAGCTGAATCCAAAGTATATTTGGAGCGTCACAAAACAGCTGAGTTGAATTGCTGATTAAACGTTTGCGTCATGTGGACTCAACCTATAACAAGCACCAAGCAAACACATTTAAATCAGTTTACTCAGTAATTTATTCAGTTATAAAATTGACAATTAGAATTGCATTTAGCTTTTCTTCGCATCGATAAACACGGCGAAGCCTTTTTGGTACAGTTCAGTATTTAGGATACAAAGGTTGTCAAAGAATACGGTGCAATTTTCATTGGTCACTAGCTGGTCAGCTGGGTTGAACTGGTTCACTGGTTGACTATTGGCAAGCTTGACGGCCATCTTGAATTCGCGAATGTTGCTTCTTTGAGACACTATCACGATGATTTTAAGTCGCCTTCTCTTTTTATGCCTATTTGACAGCATTTTCGAGTCGATAGAGATTAGATTGAAAACCAATCATTTACAAAGCTCTCATTACTAGCTTTCCAATTTAATTACTCTCCGATATTGTCTAATTATAAATATTAATTAGCCATTGACAAGACAATAAGACCGACGAGCACCCGGAAGACAAATATTGGGTGGTGTTGTACTTTATTGTTGTGAATTGCAACATCAGTGTCATTTATCAGGACATGATTCCTTAGTAAGATTGGTCTTTCGAAAGCAGAGGCGATTAATGACATAATTAATGGTTAAGTAAGTCAACACATATGTTTTAATTCAAACAAGCTCTGATATTCGCCGACGGGATAAACTAAAAGGAGAGGATCAAGCTTGACAAAGTGACTTTAGTTCCATCGCGAAACATACTTCCCACCAAGAGTTGGGGTTTAAGTGGCCAGGTGACCTTCTCTTGACAGATTGCATCACACCGAGCGGCTGCCAGCTGACCGCTCGAATCGAACCTACACCTGTTCAGAAGCTCCTTCCTGGAAATGAAACAACCTGTGGCGCCCTCTTGTCTGTGTTGACTACAGGTGGCTGAAAAGTAAGCTACTCACTTAGGTGTCGCAACAGTATTGTCGAGCGGACCAGTAGACGAGAGTTAGGTTCGAAAATTGCAGCTAACATGATGCTGGCATTTTAAGACGACTGTCATAGCATTAGATTCGACGCAATTCAGGTTAAAGAGTGTATTTTTATTTGGCGCAACTTTCAAAACAGCGTTTACATTAGAACTTGTTCGTCGAAACGGAACATTCAGTTTGTTGATTAACTTGGACTCAATGACAAGTAGACGACTTGCTTCGCGTCGAAATTACTCTTGTCATATAAGCAATCGGAGCCCAGCATACACTCCGCATTGACCATCATTGGAAATCGATTGGTCCAAAGGTCCGTAGGCGTTCACCAACTGGTCACTCGGGACAGCGTTACTTTTGACGGCCATTTTATTTTGACTGGGGATCGCTGACAAAGAAATTCTCTTGCAATAGTTTTAGTGTAGTTGCTTTTTATACCAAGTCAATCCTGACTCGATAATAGCTCCCCCTCTTGTTTGATTTTTGATACGATCTACTCGAGGCTGGAATCTAGATGTTGAGGTCTTTGTCAGTCTTATCAACATCAAACAGTAAGGACACTGATATAAATTGGTATAAAAGCTTCGCAGATGCTATTCGACATTTCACTGAGACCAAGATTAAAAATGGTTGCCATACACGAAGAAGCTCAAGGAAAACTGGTCAACTCCTACAATGCTGACCAGCAAGTGGTCAACGACGGATGTGCGCTATACCTGTTTGCTGACTGTAAATTAGCGGCCGATGGTGGAAGTGCAACACTTGATGTAGTTGTTGAATAGTCCCTTTTGCTAAATAAACCTGTTTTATCGAATAATAGCTCAATTATTCTACCAGCTTAACGCAAGCTCCGAGTTTGGCCACCCGTAACCACCTGACCCGCCGGGCGACCGTTCGGCAGAAAGCTTCCGTAGAATTCAATTAGAATGAAAAAGCAAAAATGTTCAAACTAGAGTATTTCGAGTTCTAGGACTACTTTTCCGAATCAGCTGACGCCATCTTAAGACCAAACTTTGTGATACCAGTCAAGTAGCTGTACTCATGTCAACTACTAGTGTCTACATGGGCCCGGCTCTGGTCGATGCGCTCAATTCGAATGGGGTTGAGACAATTCCAGAATTACTACGCATGCGCAACTTGCACTTCGTTGTGTCACAGAAAACAAACCCTGACTCCGGCCTGCTTGTGGCCACGTGTGTGCCGATCACCATGAACCGGGCGACCTTAGGTGCGCATTAGAAAAGCCACAGTCGGTTAGTTGAAACCGTAATGTACACTCTAGCTCCCGAGGGATGTTCTCGAGTCCAAGTGGTAACGGTTCTTATTCCTTTCGAATAGCTAGTAAGACCGTATAAGCTGAACATACACATACTAGTACTACTACATTTTTACGATTATCAAGATAGGCATCATACACACCGAAGTTGATCAAGTACCTTCAATTGTATCGTGTTTTTCAATTAGCTCAATTCAGGTCATGAGGAAAGAAGAATGCTTCCTGTTTGCAACTCAAAGTAATTAGCCGCAGCTTAATTACCGCGCCATTGTGATTTGATCAGCGCTGGACAAAGTGGTTCACTGAACTTTATGAAACCGCTCTCTCGTCTATAGAGACGAGCGATCAAGTAGCTATAAATGAGCAAACTGCTCGCAGAAAAATTTTAATTGTCACCAGTTTTTGAAAACAAGATGGCTGTCACCAGTGAAACCCTAGTCAACCATTACGCCCCTGATCAGCTGGTCACCAATGATGACTGCCTTGTAGGCCTGGCTGACCGATGCCTACTCACTGGCCAGCAACTAACTGACGGCTCGAGTGTCTTCATCAGCGTGAACGTAGCTTGAATATGAATCAATATTAATTTAAGTACCTTTGAAAGAGTGTTACCCGAGCGCAGTTGAAAATGTATGAACTCTGAGAGAACAATAAAGTTGACCAATTGAAAGCGAGATATGCAGTGTATGGCTCCTACTTCCGGTTTGCGAAGACTATCTGAAGGTTCTATAATTACAACCAGTAATGCTGATACCCATGCTCTATTTCATTTATGAAACCATATACACGTACGTTCAGCTTCAGTGCAGAGAACTGAAGCAACCTTCGAGCCATATCAACGAGGAATTAGTTTCATCATGAAAGATCTGAGTGACTTGCTGTACATTAGTAGGCCAATCAAGTACATAAGGCCCATTGTATACTGCACCGTTTGCCAGTTAACGACTTGCCACGTTCTGGCCATTCGGGCGAAAAAACAAAGCCACTCGATACGACGCACTTATACGCGAGCTTAATTATTTTATCATGTGAGGTGCCCCACCTGAATAATTAATTCACCTGCAAGTTTGTATTATTCATGAATAGCCTGGATACATGTACAACAGGCTGATTGCGATCGATCCATGCTGCCATTGGAACCAAACACATGTATCTCGATGACGGTCAGTGCCTGTATTGCGTCAAGTATTATTTTCAGTGGTGTGACGCAATCTGCAACATCTTCAATTGTTCAGAGTGCTGACATGGCTGAAGTGAACGGATGAAAGTACGTTGAGCAGTGTTCAGATAGAAGGATGGACCCAACTTTGAGATTGTCTTACTATCGGGTGAGTTCGGCTTCCGTTGTTTTCAATGCTGCAACTTTGTCTTTCAACTCAGTTTACAGGACTCATACAGCAACACTTTCAAGACGATGCCGAAGAGCTAGGGTTTAATGAGACAGGTACGAGTCAAGAACTAGAGGGTACCTTTTCAGCATATCCTAATTATATCGTGAAATACTTCAGACAGCGGTAAGAGATTAGTAATCAACAGCTAAGTCGCAGTAACCTTGAACTTGCATCTTAGTGGCATTAATACAACCCTCGTGAGACCGATAATCAAGGACGACATGCTTGCTGCTATGGGAAAGCTTGTCAGCGACAACGTAAGTTGACTCTAGCTTCGTAGCGACACTTGATACTCCGTTCATACACCAGGAAGCTGATGTAAGTGCCTATCCGTTGATGACCCACCAGCTTGACGTCGAATACGGAGCAAACTTGATCGAAGGCTCTGGACGCTTGCTGCAAATTGTCTACAACGACTCCAAAGTCCCAGTTGACTTTTTGCAACAATATCTTCAAGTGTACGAGTGGTACTATGTGATTATTTTTCTTGCTTTCATCACCCTTATCTCATTCGCTTTGACCGATAGGACAGAAGCAAAATGTCACAATAGGCCTTGCTTTGAAAACTTTTTAGCGTGTTTGCGCATGTTCGTTGACCAGTATGACTTCAAGTTGACCTTCAGAATTGCTCAGAGATGTCTACTCGTCATCGTCATAGTCAGCACCATGTTCCTGGCCTACTTTGCTGAAAACTGCATCGGGGCCACATATGTTTACAAAGACAAAAACCTGGTCAAGAGCTTGAAGGACTTAATTCACAGAGACCCAAACTCTATCTACGTTGCATCATTTGCTATCGAAATGGATCTCTTATCGGCATCGCATGATATCAATAAGAGAACTGTTTACGATAAGTTCTTTCAAAGAAAAGAATCCAAGCTGGTTTTTAACGAAGGTATGAGCGTATTCGATGAGTTCGTCAAGTCAACCAGCGATAGGAAAGAGTGGCTACTGATTGCTGTTGACTTTTTCCTGGACTGGGAGTCGGCCATTTTGTGCAATCTGTGTGAGCCAGATTCCAAGTTCAAGATCACGAACCTAGACGGCATGGTGATGCCAATGGCTTATGCACATGGAAAAAATATGACCTGGGAATGGAAGAAGTGGGTGAACATAGTGTACGTATGAAAAAATACTGATCTGAGTGATATTACACTAATTTCTCCTATTCCAGGGGTACGCGTGTCCAGGAAGCTGGTTTCAACGCCCAGATGTTAACTGTTTACCTACAAACAAAAGCTGATTACTACTCTCTTGGGTCGACTTATTGTCTCCAAGAGGCTGACGAACTAGAACTCTCAAGACAGATCGGCATAGACGATATTGACATACTTTTGGTGACTAGCGGTACAGCAATTGCACTGGCAGCTCTTGTCCTTGTCATGGAAACATTGAAGTATTCTTCCACGAAGAATTGCAGAGTGGGCGGTCCCACGGGTGGATATTTCGTCACAAGACCCGCACGGAACCGTGAAATTTCGATTAGGCTACCCAAACCCGCCCAGTTACGTACCTTTTGATACTGCGTATTCCACCGACCTGATTTAGCATCTATTGCAGAGAAATGTGTGCAAACTTTTCAGCTCGAAGAAAACAAAAACAGTGATACTTGAATCAAGTTACGACTTTAGACAACAACAGGTACTGAGAGGGTCAAGAAAAAGTATGATATGCCATAGGTGGTGGAGGCATAAACATATTCCAGGCCGTTTTGAAAAATGACGTATGCTCTAAAATTTTGGCTTATCGAGCAAAAAATGAACGATTTTTACAAATCGCTGAACATATGAAAGGACGTTGCTCGAGCTCAATTTTTGCGGCCCTACATGGATAGAATAGCTAATCACGGTCACCTACAGTCAAAAAGATGTTCATTCTCTGAACTAATTTTCTCTCGTGATGGCCTAGTAGTGTTTGCGACTTTTGTAAAAGTGTCTCGGGTGCGAGCCCTGGTACTGGCATATTAAATAGTTATTTTCTTCGCAACCGAACTACACTAATGCAACCATAGTACAAAAAATTGCAAATTTCATGGCGCATCAGCTCTTTTCAAGACATTCTGGACAGTATTTTTGACATATGTCGTGGTCCATGCTTATAAGCTGAGCTCCCTGCTTTCATGAACGCCTGAGTCCAACCCCCGGCACAAAGAGTAAGCAACGGCAGGGGATGTAAGTTGACTGCGAAATGTGAAATCAAAAGCCACTCTGTAACAGCGCTCTTGGTTGTGACGTAGGACCGTTTTTGAACTGCCAATGTTTAAGGGCTCATTCACGAAGTGCATTTAAATTAGATTTTTTAGAATTAGATAGAACTATTCGACTATCTACGATGCTCTCCAACACACACAGTACTCGGCTAGATGAATAATTTCTAACAGATATAGCAGTGAAATACTAGTACAGCCAAAACTCAACAGAAACTCGACATGGCTGTAATGACTATCTTACATGATTTAGAGTCGTGATGAAAAACTGAGTCAGGCGTTTCATAGTGAGATAAGCTGGGTGGTACTACAGTCGACTTTGGGTCAAAAATGACAAGATTCGAATAAACCTGTCACGCTTGGATACTGGTAGCTTGATTACTTGTAGGTAGAGCGAGTTAGTGTTGAGAACATCGATTCGAACATCAGCAGTCTAAAGAATACTTCGATAAGATGTTGAGAAAGATTGAAGCCATTTCCATAATCTAGCATGCTCAGCTGTTACTGTCATTATTGGAAGACTTCGAGTAAAGACTCAACAAGCCACTGTGCACTCAAGCGTGGACTGCAGCTAGTGAACAGCAAGCTTGACAGAGTAACTCTGATCCCGTAAACTGAATTGTGTGATATAATGAAACATTCAGAAATAAGCTGTACTCCCACTTTATTGACGTGGTCATATTGAACAGTGAGCGATGCTGGAAATCATCCATAACCTGGTTGGTAAAGGCAATATTGCGTTTCAAGTCCCATAGTAACCTGACAGAACTACTTCTCGTAGTTAATTTCAGTGCAATGTAACAGTGAGACCTGTTTCAGCACCAGCCGAGGCTCCCGTAGCACTAACGAAGCCCCACACCTCTTCGTCATCTCTGTCTTGGGAGATTGTTTGATCAAACAATCCAAAAAATTATGCGAGTGCTATCGGCTTTGTGCTTTTGCTTTCGGGGTGTTCTCAAATAGTCTTCAGATCAAAGATTTCGTGAAATTTGGTACATTTGTTCTGATATGTTCTGGTCTATTTCTAACTCGAGTTCGATTCAAGATGAAAGTTCCGTTTTCAGGTGTGACGATGCTGATAAATGTCCATTACTTTTTATCCAAACACCAAGATGTGATCTCGCGTAGTTCCTTCGTGAATGAGAGAGGGTTTCCTGCGAATGGTCGCACTTTAAGAAACTGCCCTTCAGCACGAGCAAGGCGAAGCTAAATAGTTGCCCGGATTTTGACACATCGTGATCAACTCACCTCCCCGTGTGGTTATCTACTTCTTGCGCCAGGCGGTTGCTCACCTGAACCTCAACTAGATGTGACCGGTTACAAAAAGGTTGCATGACTACTGCTACCCCAGCGCCAGTCCAGAAGCTACGCTTTAAACCAGCAAACCGTTTCGTCTACAGCAGGGAGCAGGAAAACTGCTCGCCTGCGCGGCTTCGATCAAAGCGCTGTAACAAGATGACACCAAATTCAAATAGAAAAACCCGCGAAATGTCCCACGCCCAACACTGTAAGTGTCAAGAAGGCTCTTCAAATTAGGTTCATCACCTGTTCACAGAACAACAATCGGAAAATACTTGACATCCATGAACATCACTCGAAAGTTGCCGAAGAGTGCCGTTCCTCAACGACCGTCGAATTGGACTCCGTCGCAAATGGTGTCACGAATTCCGACACATCGACTGGAAGAAAGCATTTTTCACTGACGAGTCCATGGTACAGCTCTATTCCAACATTCGTAAGCTGATTTGCAAGAAACATGGGAAGAGGAAAGAACACAAAATGCCGAAACATGGGCTCAAGCAGACACTCCGGGGCGGAATCTCTTCCAAAGGCTCGACTGATTTAGTCGAAATAAAAGGAAGTGTCAACTCTATCGTTTATCAAGATGTTCTGAACCGTAATCGTCGGAAGATTAGCGAGAAGTTGTACAAAAGCGATCGCATTTTAATTCAAGACGGCGCACCCTGCCACACTTCAAAATCAACAAAAGGGTGGTTGGCGAGCAGCAAAGTGAAGACAATTTGGTGGCCACCGAATAGTCCCGACCTAGATGTTATCGAAAGATATGAGGGCTGATGAAAATGAGGTTGTCTGAGAATGTCTACAGAAACGTAAAAGATTGGAAACAGCGTATTCAAGAATTGTGGGTAGAAGTGACTGACCAGTTCGGCAAAGTCTTGATTTCGGAAATGAAAAGAAGAGTTGAAATGTGTATTGCTGCTAATGGGGGTCGAATTAATCGCTGAAAATTGTTAATCTCATCACATGGGTATCATTGAACAAAATAACACTGATTAGAACCATGTAGCTTTAGACATACTCATAAAACAGTTAATTCTATGACGAGCCGTTACCCTGCTCCCAGCTGTAATTTTATTCGTCTAAAATTCGAAACCTCCGTCTAACATATCTCCTCTCAGGCTACTGAGTCTAGACAACACGTGGCCACATGATATTTTGTGGTAACTAGTTGACTACCAGGTTCCGCCCGTCATAATCATCTCATTCTCCCTTTGTGTATGGTAGTGAGATCATTAGGTACTGGGAAAAGGCCATTAAGATTAATGATTTAGCAAGTGCTACACTCGTGCCAATGTAGAGGCCAAGCCAGAACCTGTAAGCTTACTGCAAGCTTGTCACAGTGTCAGTTGAGTTCTGATCTCCTATTCGGGAATCAACGGGAAAAGAGTACCGTAAGTCTGCTCATGTTTGCCGAGAAAGCTGAACCCTAACCCAGGAGACTTTCCGCAGCCATTTTCTACTAACAAGATACATGGTCTCGAGAGAAACAGTGGACTGAAGCCCGTGGCAACTACTGTTTCCAAAGACTGCCACCATCCACCAAAACGTTTATTATTATCTTCTTATCTACTGCAAAATCTGTGCTGAATTTATTAACTATAACGAGAACACAGGCCATAGCTGGAACCAAGTATACGTTTCATTCCAAAGTCGGTTCGGGGTCGTTTCAACAGTGCGACGTTGGAAAGAGCAATTGATTTAAGGTTGTCGAAATGAATAGAACCTTTCGATTTGCTTATTTTCGAGTGAGTTCAGTCAACAAGCTCAACTGACTAATTCAAAACTTTATCAGTTATATGGATTCATTCACCAGCTGTTTTCGGAGACACGTCACGAACTGGAAGCCAACATTACCGACACTAACTTTCCTTTATTCGGTTTTTACAACGGCATTTACACTTGCCTGCTACGTAAGCTAAAGAAGAGGTAAGTGAAAAAGTATTACAATTGAACACAGAAAAACATGGCTATGATTTTTTCTCTCAGCAATATAACTTCCGTTTTAGTAAGACCGCATGCAGCGGCTCTTGGTAGTCCAAATGGAACAGGTCACTACGATGGACTATTAGGTCTACTTCAAGAAGATGTAAGTAGCCTGGTGTTGACAACGTCCTTAAATCTACTGTATACTTGAAAGAAAGCGGATGTATCGGTGTTCCCCATGCCTTTCAATGCAATTATTGAAGGAGTCGGCTATACGGACGTCATCAACGAGCGCGGTGCTGCCATGTTTCAAAACTACAATGTCACTTTCGGCGAAGAGATGGATATTTCGGGCCAGTTCATAGGTGTATACTCGACAAGCGCCAATATGCTCATACTTTTCACAGTTATTACTTTAGCTGTCTCTCTGAACACCGTCGTGGCTTTCTTGAGCCCTGTAATGCCTCGAGTTCGACCGATAGGTACAAAGAAGCCTGAAAGGTTTTCTCTCTGGAACTTGATGACGAGTTTGCTGTTGCAAAGTGATTACGACCCAGTTCATCAGACTCGACGTATCTTTTTCGCGACATTCTTGTCCCTGGTGTTCATCTTGTTTTCGGTAGCCTGGAATTGTGTCGGAACAGCTCTTGTCGTCACTCAGACTGACCTGTGTAAGTCTCTGCAAGACGTCTACGAAATCAATTCGGAAGAATTTTTCTTGGACAACCAAGACTGGCCAGCAGCGAAATTCAAGGACCCTCGCAAAAAACTAGCTAACAAGATCTATGTGAAACACTGCAAACCACGTGAAGCTGACTGTATGATGAGGACAGGTGGCACGAACAAAATAACTTCGATGTTGTACGTCAAGTTCAAGATCGTCAGCGAGCAAGAAGCAGTCGAGTACGCTTCAAGGCATTTTTGCGCTGTATCTATGTGTATGGGAGACCAGGAATACAAGCGATATTCCACGCTGGTTCTCAACGAACTCACGGAGCCTTTCTCACTAGCTTTCAACTCACGACTAAGCGACGTATACAGCAGCATCGTACACTCAGCCGCCAGACAGATTTGTGAGACCGGATTGACCTCTGAAAAGTTGCTGAGATCTAGCACAGATTTCGATACTGATCAGACCTACTCGGACAGAACGTGCACTATGAAGGACACGCTGGAAGAAATAGCCGGAAATTTCAGAGCCATGGGCTTCAAAGACTTTCGCTTGGTATTTCAGTTTATCACAGTGTCATTAGTCATGGCTCTAGTTGTCCATCTAAAGCATGTTCTTCGCCAGTTTTGGGTTGCAAGCAGGGAACGTCAAGCACAGGCATACCCTCGCTATCAACATACCATCCGTCGGTTCAAAATCGGTGACCAAATACCGACAATGTTCTCCGAAACAATTCGCTAGACGTTTTTTTTGCGCTCAGTTTAATGCCATCACATTTTCTGCTTATACTCACGAACTGTAGCTTCGAGTCTTTCTTTGCAGTAGTCAAAAGCATTGGTGCACCTAATGTGTGAAAAGAATGGATCTTACGTATTTTCGAAGGAATACCTGTGATATTGCGCATGCGTGAACGGCAGCTGCTAGTCTGCTTTCGAAAGCAGGAGAAAAGTTTCGCGGTCATCTCTCAGTAGCTAACTCTGTTAGTGAGCTCTCTGTAATTAATGGCTGTTTAAAGCTTCACAGGCACAGTTAATTGATCCATGTATCTAGAGCTAATTGATAGTCTATGGACCTCAAGACCTCTCGATCTACAACTTATCGCAGTTCAGAAACATTTCAGTTGTGACTCAGCAACTGGACTGCGAGTTCTATTCGCTCAAAATGGCGAAGAAGAATCTTTCTATGTGTATCTTGCTTGTACTCATTGGGTTCACCGTGCATACTTTCTACATTGTCCGCCAATTCTTGCTATTTGAAACGGTGACTCATGTCAGCTACCTTCCTCCCGCTATGATAAGAGTTCCCAAGCTGGTTTTCTGTGAGCCCATATTCACTCATATGCTGCGCAAGTCTCTGTATTTTTCATCTCAAAGTCAATACACTCCAGCTGACATCTTGAACAGCAGCATCAATGGGATGAAGATGGTCGAGTATGTGAAGATTGTGCATGATGAACGAAGGATTACATATCATCACGCAAGAGACAGCTACGAGGCGATGCCTTTCGAGATTGAACGGTTCACTAAGCACAACATGGCGTGCATTACTTTGAAGCTCAAGAATTATGGAGAAGTGAAACAGCCCAATGAGATTAATGTGCCCATGAATGATTACATGTACTCGATTAGGGTCAACACTATCTTGTCGCCAGTGTCGCACAAGGGTAAAACATTTGCTGTGCCCTGGAAGATATTCGCTCACGAACCTGAAAAGACATGTTACGGCAACTTTGATCCCTATATTCATCGCTTTGTCAGCGAGCCACAGTACCTACATATTGGTTTGACATTCTCGTACAAGCGATTTCAGCTGAAGGAATGGCCACATGGCTCTGAGTGCATCGATTACAAGAAAGATACAGCGTACGAGTCACAGGCTCATTGTTTCGAAGCATGTTACAAGGCGAAAGCACTGAACAAGATAAATGCACTGCCGTCAACATTATTGGGAAATGGAAGAGATAACGTCGCCATATCTCAACCTGGCTGTCGAGAAGCAAGAGCACTTGACGACATTCGTGAGGATTGTCGAGATGTTTGCCGCAATCCTGACTGTATACTGGAGAGGTTTGTCATGGAACAAGTGTCAGCCGCAGTATATCCTATGAAGTTCAACAAAAGTAAAACTATCATAAATCTCCACCTACCACACAAGCCGATGACAAGTGTCAAAGAAGAGCCCAAAGTTTCAGTAATCGATTTCCTGAGCTTCATGTTGGGTGCTGTTGGGTTTTGGTTTGCCTTTTCACCGCTAGTCTTCTTGACAACTAGCAAGAATGCTGAGAAAACATTTGGCTTAGTCAGGGCCTGTATGGACAAATATGGTGGCCGCCTACTGAAGAAACCCATAAACATCCCTGAGGTCGGAGATGCCATGAAGTGTTAGATGTCAGATGACGAACTGTCTCACAATAAGGCACCCTGATAATAATTATAATATACTGATTTAACATGTTTGAAATGAACTGTTTGTTATGTCTTGATCAATGGTTCACTAATTCAATGTAGTATCACATTTAATCTAACGTCTAAAAATATGTTACCAACAGCAAACACAAAAATAAAGCACATTTTACGAAGCCAGCTGATCGCTGCCTCATTATTGCAAAACAGTCTGATAGATGGCATTGACGCGAGCGAAAAGTTGTTGCACACAGCTCCAGCTGACGCAGAGAAATTGCCTGAACCACCAAAATAGTCAAGTAGATTATTAATAGGTGGATATCAACAGAGGAAATCTCATATGCCATGCCACGATGCCAAGGCCATATTAAGTCTTCTCTAGCGCGTATTTACACTGCTCTCGAAAATCTGTAACTGTAATTGTTTCAGCCGCTAATGGATAAAGCTTCAAATACAACAGCAGCTGGCTTCAAAGTTTGACTGCACACGAGCGCAAAATGGTCAAATTCGAGCTAAATCAGTGAACAAGTCAACTCTCAATTAGTCGACATGAAGTTTTTTAAAATGAAAAATGCCAATACTTTGGTGTGCTTTTTTCTGGTGACCATTGGATTCACAGCACACACTTTCTACATCGTTAATCAGTTTGTATCCTTTGACACGGTGACTCAAGTTAGCTATCTACCGCCCAAAGAGGTCAAGGTACCAAAACTGGTGTTTTGTGAGCCAATAAAAGATCACTTGCTTCGACTATCCGATGCCAACGCCCCTATTGAACGCTACACACCGAAAGCGATACTGGAGTCGTGTCACGATGCAGTTGGCATGATTGTAAAAGTTGTCACCGACATTGACGACGAAGTCACGGAGTATCTGGGTAAGGAGAATCCTATTGAAGATTTGCCCTTCGAATTCGAAAGGTTCACAAAGCACGACAGTGTTTGTCTAACGTTGAGGCTCAAGAACCTGAGCTTAGTTAGACAACCCACAGATGTCAATATACCGATGTTAAATCGCTTGTACGAGGCTGAGATAAACACCATATTGTCGCCGGTGGTGTTTTCTAATCGAAGTAGCAATCAAGTCCGCTGGAAATTCTTCGCGCACGAGCCAGAGAAGAAGTGTTATGGAAACTTCGATCCCCATATCACTCGCTTGGCCAAGAACCCTCGTGTCCTGGATATTGGGCTTACATTTTCTTATACAAAGGTTGAGTTGCACAAGAGTTTCTTCTGGTCGAAGTGTACCGAGCGTGCAAATGGGAAATTTGAATCGCAGGCTCATTGCTATGAAGACTGCTACAAGACGGCAGCATTGAAGAAAACCGGATCTTTGCCGTCAACGCTTCTTGGTGAAGTGACCGACACATTCAACGTATCCCAGCCCAGCTGTAGCGAGACGATCGATTTGAAGAACATACGACTCGAGTGTAAGACTAAATGCGAAAGTCCAGATTGCATAACAGAAAAGTTTGTCCTCGAACAATTATGGGAAGAGTGGTATGTAGCCGAGGACGTTGTGAGCAAGACAACCATATCGCTGCTTCCTCCTCAGATGCCCATGACCAGTGTCAAGGAGGAGCCAAAGGTGTCCATCATTGACTTCATCAGCTTCCTGCTCAGCGCCATTGGCTTCTGGTTCGCTTTCTCGCCGCTAGTCTATCTGGCAACTAGTGCCAAGGTGCAGAGAGCCATTGGTCAGCTGGTGCTTTGTGCTGGAAGGCTTCAAGGCAAACTGATTAAGCCTAACAGTGACCTTCACGAAACTTATCACGTTTCCAAAGTGTGAGACTCTTTGCTTTTCGAACACAAGGAATATCGTATCGCCTTAGTAGAACACACAGCTGTAGTTCAATTTGAGTAGTAGTATGATAATATTAATGAGCACTTGCAGGACTATGTTCTATATTCTCTGTGTACTTCAGAACTGCGCTGCACTCCGTGGGGTTGCTTATTTCAAATTAAATTAAATTAGAGATCAACGAAATTCTAATTGATTAGTCCAATTAGTCGTACCGAAGAGAGCACTGTACAGGCTATTATCAACTTCCGTGCACTAAAATCAATACCCCGATAGTTTTAATGCAAACAGTCTCAAATTCACTTCTCGAAGGCCGTGAAGTTGAGGGATGTCGTCACTCTGACACTATCGTCAGTTTGTACTGGAAGTAAACACATAGCGAAATGGAAAGTAACCTTATCTTTTAAAGCTGCACACAATATGCCTTCTAATGCGACAGAAAATAAACTCACTTTAATATGTCACCCAAGGTTAGCTCATTGTTCTAAAGCAAGTGTCTTGTCTCGGTAGCATTTCATATCCCATTTAAAGTCAGTGGTTTGAACACGTGTTCACATTTAGATGCAACATGTCGCTTATTGAATCCGCTAGTTTTAAGGCGACCAGATCTGTCCGACTGGGCAGTCGGTCATTGGTGGTGGACAGTGAGCTGCTGACTGACCATGTGCCTCTGGTCAACCGGAAACGGAAACTCTTCGCACTGGCGATGGTGAATGGGTGTATCACCATGGCCTTTTCCATCATGGCGCCTTTTTTCCCGAGAGAAGCCGAGCTCAAGGGTCTTACATCAACTGTGTCCGGCCTTATATTTGCCTCCAGCCCGCTGTTCATGGCTATAGCGTCCCCGCTGGCGGGATTGCTATTGCCCAAGTTTGGAAGTAGATTTCAGATCATATCCGGTCTCGTCATTACCGGTGTAGCGCAAATCGTATTTGGAGCCCTAACTTACGTTGATCAAGGTCAAGCTTTCGCCATTTTGTGCTTTGTGGTCCGGTCGACGGGGGCCATCGGGTCAGCTTTGGTCTTCACAGCTACCTTCACAGTCATGTGTCAGCTATTTCCGGACAATATCGGCTTCGCCTTGGCCTGCGGAGAGACCCTGGTTGGTCTTGGCGTGTCCATTGGGCCCGCCCTTGGTGGCGTTCTCTTCAGCGTCGGCGGCTTCGGCCTGCCATTTTACTTTGTGGGCATAGTGGGGCTGCTGGCCATGCCCATGATTTGGATCCTGCTTGACAGCGAGGAATTCGGTGCTGGAATCAAAGATCTGCAATCAAAGAATGCGCCGAGCAAGTTGTCAGCCCTGCGAGTTCCCGCCGTACTGATAACCATGATATCTCTCACCATTTCGTCCATATCACTAACCTTCTTGGATCCAACTCTCGAACCTCACGTGCGAATATTCGATTTATCGTCCTCTCAAGTGGGCTTGGTGTTCTTCACCGGAGCCGCAGTGTACGCCATTTTGTCTCCCGTCAGCGGTTACATATCTGACAAAGTTGAAAATAACTTTTTACAACTGATTCTTGGTCAGTTGTTGATTGGTGCTGGCTATCTCTGTTTGGGACCGAACCCGATCACTGGCATCAGTCAAACCTTGGTGTCCGACATCTTGAGTTACGTCTTGATATGCATTGGTGCAGCTGCCGCCATGATTCCAAGTTTCAAGATGCTACTGGGCGCTATGACAGCCCACGGGGCGCCGGATGACACAAGTACGCACAGCTTCGTTTCCGGTCTCTTTAGCTTCGCGTTCTGTATGGGTGAAATTTTGGGCACATCACTGGGCGGCGTCTTTGTGGACAACTTTGGCTTCGTCTCTGG
This sequence comes from Halotydeus destructor, assembly GCA_022750525.1. Lineage (NCBI taxonomy): Eukaryota > Metazoa > Arthropoda > Arachnida > Trombidiformes > Penthaleidae > Halotydeus > Halotydeus destructor. Next base: position 126,806 of record JAIUWE010000025.1, read on the forward strand.
TTCATCCATTGTGGCCATCTTCAATTTCGTCACTGTCTTCTTGTTAATCGTCGCTTGCCTGACTACAAAAAGTCAACCTGAAAGACATGTCACTGACGAAAGGTCTCCACTGTTAACCAAATAACTTAATCGCTTTTTCTGAGCATCTCATCAATGATGAGTCATCATACTTAAACTCTGCGAAATAAAAAGTTGTAGCAGAGCGTGGTTTCGATCCACGGACCTCTGGGTTATGGGCCCAGCACGCTTCCACTGCGCCACTCTGCTTCCATAGATTCATTAGCTTTAAGGTGTTTCCGGTAAAATTCAGAACTGGAAACAGACTTTGATGTGAATTCTAGTAGATCATATCTGTGATAGCAACAACAACCAACTTGGAATCTTGATTTGAAAAAGACTTGTATCAGCAGCGTGCCGCATCTGGCGTTAATCTTGAAAATACTACAAGTATTAGTGAGTCACTGGAATCATGTCACCCATGCGATGCATAGAGATGCAGTACAGGATAGGCTACAGATGGTGTCGCAATATGCCCAAACAAGCCGCTAGGCGGCTGATTTAAAAAGAAAACATGTCACACTGGGAAATGGCACACTTTCATGCACTGCATTTGAAAGGTTTACAAAAATAAACCTTTTAGCCTTGATCTTCAACCAAGCTACCGAGTCATGCGTTTGTTTCACGAAATTCATATTACGAACGGCCTACGAAATTGAATCAAAACCTGTACTACTGATTTTCTCAACAGCCAGTAAGCAGAACGTTTCAAATCTGATTTACCACCTACTGTTTGACTTGCTCTCGAATATTAAGCATTCTCAATGAGCTATTTATAAGGCTGAAATGTCAACTTGACTGAGTCACAAGTTTTTTCTTGCCCAGCTGTCCATGCAAAAGAGTATTGAGAATTCAGTTCCTACGGAACATGTTTTTTAGTATATCATTCAAAAAGTCGGCAGTAGCACCTATTCTATAACATTCAACATGAAGCTTCCCAAAGTTAAAAGCCCAAACACCTTGATCTGCATAGTGCTGGTGCTTGTTGGTTTCATAGTACAATGTTTTTACATTGTCCATCAATTTATGCTATTCGATACGGTGACCCACGTCAGCTACCTACTACCTCAAAACATCACTATACCCAAGCTAGTGTTCTGTGAGCCAATCAAATTTCACTTGCTGAGGATGCCAGTAAACAGCCAGAATATTGGACAGTACACACCGAGCGCCATCTTGAGGGCTAGCGACAACTCAACGCACATGATAGATTCTGTCATTACTGACATTGAAGACGTTGTGAAATTTTATAACCGTTCGAAAGACCCCTGTCACGAAATGCCGTTCGAAATTGAACGGTTCACGAAGCATGGCGATGTATGCATCACATTGCGGTTCAAACCGGCATCTGAGATCCGACAGCCCACGGATACTCACATACCATTGTACCGACATATGTACACGACCAAGTTGAATACCATCCTGTCTCCAGTGGTTGCTGAGGACGGAAATAGAACGAAAGTCCGCTGGTTATACTTTGCTCATGCGCCAGAGAAGAAGTGTTACGGAAACTACGACCCTTATATCACTCGCTTTACCCAGCAACCTCATGATATTTACCTCGGGTTGACCTTCTCTTATATGAAAGTGAAACTGATGGGCTGGCCATACAAGTCGAAGTGCATCGACTATAAAGTAAAAAGAAATCTTGAATCCCAGGCTCACTGTTATGAAGAGTGCTACAAGGCGGCAGCACTGGCGAAGACAGGGTATTTGCCATCGACACTTCTTGGCGAAGAGTCGGACACCGTCATCCTTGCCAAGCCGAACTGCAATGAGACGATTTGCTTCAAGGATATCCGATTCCGCTGTGGCGAAGAGTGTCAATATCCGGATTGTCTGTCGGAGAAATTTGTTATCGAGCAACTGTGGGAGGAAGCTAGTCCTTCAAATGACAGTACTCGGAGAAGAACCGAAATAGCGTTGCATCCTCCTCAGAGACCCATGACCAGTGTCAAGGAGGAGCCAAAGGTGTCCACGATCGACTTCATCAGCTTCCTACTTGGTGCGTTTGGGTTCTGGTTTGCCTTTTCGCCGCTAGTCTATCTGACCACCAGCGAAAAGGCAGGCAGGGTCATCGGTCACTGCTTGGCTTACTGGGGCAAGTTCGGTGGAAAACGTACCCAACTTCCTATTGACATTCAAGATGGAGACTATGTGGCCAGGGTTTAACACTACTTGTCATGCGAGTCACTACCGAAACTACTGGTAGTTCAAGCTTGACAGGTTGCTGTAGTTTCGGAGAAAATCAAAAAAGTGAAAGTCGAAGTTCTTAGCAATTTTATTTACTATATGTATAACCAGATTAGTATTTGTTCGGGTAAAATAACGAAATCACGAAGAATTAGTTAAATTTTTATGAAAAATGACCATTGGCAACAAGGTTTAACGTTGCGATGCTCGAGATACCATTCCCTAAATATATGGGTCAACTTCAAAGCTGCGCCATCTTTAAAGACTGATTGGCTGTCAACACCGTCGAATCATTCGTTGCTTCCGACTTCCGATGATTAATTCAGTTTACACAAGAAATATTAACTTTTAAAAAGCGAAAGCGTTGATTCTTTAGTTGTGCTCATTGATCCGGTTAATTTTGAGATGATTAGCAAATTGCGAAGTTCACTTTTCGTTCAACAAGTTGACGCTTTGCATGTTAGCTCGGTTTTTGAGTAGCTTGTTTCATTAATTACGCTCGGATGGCTGATGATTGGCTGAAAATGGTATATAAGCCGATCGAAAATTGTCTAGAGTCATCAGTTTACTTTCTCAACTTGCTTTGTTTCATTCAGTAAGATACAAGATGAAGTCACTCGTACTGTTAATCGTAGTTGGCTCATGCGCAGTGTATGCCAAAGAAGATCAATCAGCTGTGATAGAGGCTCCTACCGACTTGTTGACCGCGGCTACCCATGGTCACCACGGCAGCTGGGACCACGGTGGTCATCACAAGGACCACAAAGACTGGGACAAACATTCAGCCCACCATGGTCATCACAGTGATGGTCATCATGATGACTGGAAGGACTGGGGCAAGAAAGACTGGAAAAACTGGAAAGACGCCAACCACGGAGGCCACAATAGTCACCATGATGCTGGCCACCACGGCGCTCACTGGGGCAAGCATGGCGGACACAGCAACTACGGCCACGACAAGGGCGGTGGCGTCGAGAAGAAGTGGAACCACGACAAGGTGTGGGGCAGTAAGAAGAACTATGCTGACCATGGAGCCAATCACGGGTCTCACCATCATGATTCCAAGAAGAGCCACTGGGACAAGGACAACCATGGGTCACATGGTCACTCCAACCACGGTAGCCATGGTCATCATGATGCTCACCACAAGAAGTCTCACGGCGACCACTGGAAAGACCATGGTAGCCATGGGCATCATGGCGGTCACCACTCGCACAAACACTACTAGGTGAACGTATTTACTAGAAATGGAAAAGGAAAATCTAAAAACCTTATCAATTTTGAGATCAATAAAAAATTAATTCAAGTTTAAGTCAGTCCGCTAGGTGGCGCCGGGTGGCGAGCATATGTCTTCCAGTGCTTCAAACGTTTTTGTCTCGAGCGCCGATTTATTCGGAAGTTAGTTCTGTGTAATGACCGAATGTTTCGAAACCAGATGCTTTCTAGTAAAGACGAAGCCAGGGACAAGATGGCGCCTATTGAAAGGAACACGAAGACTTCGGCCAGAAAATGAAACGGCACAGTGAAAGAGTCTTCCACTCCAGAGTCATATTTGTCTTCGTCTTGATTTCGCGCGTAGGAAACAATGTAATTTGATTTCTTTAGAAGTGTAGTGTAATGAAAATGACGAAAGCTTCCGGTCTCGACAAGATGCAGCAAACTGGAAGAGCAACAATCAGATCAGAGAAGTCGGCAAGTGAACTCACAAGGGGTCGAAAAGTGGTTTGAGAACAGAGCCTTTCGGATAGCCTATGGCTAACAAGCCCACGAATACCGTGTTGTCACGTGTTTCCCGTGGAACATAAAGGAGCCGCTGATTGAGCTTTTTCTGAGCACATTTCAGTGGAATCTTGGCCTGGAACAGGGCATACCGTTCGCCTTGCAGTATTCTTTTTTGAATCTCTGTGTAGTCCCTCTCAGGGGTTTCAATCAATCTCTCGAGGAGAGCTTGAATAAGTGGATTAGGTATCGCCTACAAGATAAGAGTGAAGTAACAAGAAGATTGTTTCCATGAGCAAGTAACTCACCGCCATTGCTCTTTTGACGTAAGAACCCTTGGGAACCATTGGCTGAACAGTAGATGCCTCCAGTTTTGCTAGTGTGTCCATTTTATCGATCGGTGCGCTGGCAAGAAGCGATAGTACTAAGCCTCCCATCATGGCGATTACAAACAATCCCACTGATAGCCAAGTAAGAACAAGTATTCGGACCGTTTTCGAATTGGGCAGCTCTGTAGCATCGAGCCCTTTCTGTAGAAAGTTGAGAAACAATGTCCAAAACATGTTCAATCGATCGTCTACTAGAACAGTAGCTTGCATTTTGCGACCAATGAAAACAATGCTCACGAAGAAAGCGACAAGAATCGAAAAGAATAATTCGGTCTTGTCATCAAATACTGATGTTGCTGCTGGAGCTAGGTTCACGAACTTGGTGTTGATCATAAAAGTGATAGGCTCATATAAGTACGGCACGCTGAAATCAATATATGAATATCGTTTTGGGGTGATCGTCAAGTGAGACAGACAGAAATCGGCTTCCTGAAATGACAAGTTGAATCGAAATACAACAACTAACCTAGACGTACCTTGGTGACCAGCTGACCCACAAGACCAGTATAAGAGCCGTTGATAAGCTTTCCGAAGGTCATGTTGCAGTTTATCGGCTCTACTGTGAAGTTGAAGTATTCAGCCATGAAGTCCAATAGTAGTTTCTCACCACCAGTGCTCATGGATGAAAAGTTCCTAGACTTTGTTCCGTCATCGTTTTCATAGCCACAGGGATACTGAGAGAAGAAGAGATGATCACTTGTACATCAGGAATATGTTTACCGGAAAATTGACGGCAAGCCTGAGCGGACGTTGTTCGAAGTCATATCTCTCCAGCGCCATTTGCAATGTTGTGAGAATCGCCAAATTGTACTCTGTACACAGGATTGAGAAAGTACAAAGATTGAAGATCGTGATGGAAAGATCTACTAGTTGCACGACACATACTGTTCCAGGTGACTTTATCACGGAAAACTTGAGAAAGACATAGTCCAGCCCCTCACTTATTTACGTGTGCTCGACCGTGTGGGTTATCTGCAAATTCGAAAGTGTCACGAAAACAATTGAGGCCGTAGATTGTACCAACAAGAAATTTTCTACATGAAGCTGTATTTTTGTTTGCTCCTCCCCTACTTTCTACCGTAAAAGTCTGAATTAAATATGCCGGACAAGAACCGCCCAATAGTCCAGGAATTTCATGGAGAAATATTTAATGTTCTCTCAACAGCAAACTTCGACTCATTCGAATCAATAGTATATCCGAGTATATAGTGCTACTCAGCAATGTATTGCAGAATCCTCGACAACTCGACAAGATGGCGCTAGATTACTAGCGTATGTCTTCCAGTGATTCGAGAAACATGTTCGCTTCAGCAGGATTCTTTTGAAACGGCTTCGATTTGGTAACTTAGTTTTCGGAATCTTCTTCAGTCGAATGCTTTCCAAGATGGACATAGCGAGAGACAAGATGGCACCTGTAAAAAGAAACACAAAGACTTCGGCAAGATGTTCGACCGAAAGCCTGTTGACCTTTTGTGCTGCAGTTTCATCGCTGTTTTCGGCTTCATTTCGTGAGAACGAAGCTCGAAAATTCGCTTTCTCTAGAAGTGTCTCGTATCGGAAATGATGCAAGCTTCCGGTCTCGAAAAGGATAGTTAATCTGGGTGAGCCACCGTCGAATAATGAGAAAGTAAGGATTTACATGTAAGGCTAAACTGCTATGAACAGCAAGTGTCAATATCGGTTACTCACAGGGGGTCGAAAAGTTGCCTCAGAGCGGAGCCTTTGGGATAGCCAATGGCCAACATTGAGACAAAGACGGTGCTGTCGGGTGTTTTCGGTGGAATGTAGATGAGACGCTCATTGAGCTTCCTTTGAGCACACTTCAGTGGACCCATTGGCTGAAACAAAGCGAACCGTTCACCGCGTAATATTCGTCTCTGAGTGTCCGTGTAGTCGCTTTCAGAGCCTTCCACAAGCCTACGACCGATGGCTCGAATGCATCGGTTAGGCATCTCCTACTAGGGTTGGTCAATATCGTAGCCAGTGCCTTTGCCCAACTCACCGCCATTGGTTTGTGCAAGAAGGAGCCTTTGGTCACCATAGGTCTCAACGGGGACGCTTCCATCTTCGCTAGGGTGTCCATCATATTCAGTGGGGAATCGGCCAGTAGTGACAACACAAAGCCGCCAATCATGGCCAGCACGAAAAGTCCCGCTGACAACCACGTGAATACTAGAAGACGAAAGGTTGTCGAGATTGGCAGCTCTGTGCCAGTGAGTCCTTTCTGGAGAAAGTTGAGTAGCAGCGTCCAAAACATTTTGAGCTGAACATCCACTTTGACTGCAGCTTGTATTTGTCGGCCAATGAAAACGAAGCAGACAAAAACGGCGACAAGGATGGAAAGGAATATTTTGGTTTTGTCATCGAAAACGGTCTGCGTGACAGGAGCCAGATATGCAAACTTGGTGTTGACCATGAAGGTGACCGGCTCGTATGTGTACGGTACACTGTAATCCACAAGGTCGTATCTTGATGGGCGGAGCAAAAAATGGGACAAACAGAAATCGGCGCTCTGAAAAGTCGAAGAATTGAATTCCAATGCAATATTGCGTAATTAGTCTAACCCCTCGGACCAGCTGGCCAATGATACCAGTCCAGGAGCCATTTACCAGCTTCCCGGCAGTCATGTTACCGTTGATTGGCTCCACAGTGAAATTGAAATACTGCATCATGAAGTTCAGCAGCAACCGTTCGGCACCAGTGGTCATGTGTGAGAAATTTCGGGAAGGTTCGCCATTTTCGCTTTCATAAACACATGGATACTGACAAAAAAGATCATTATTTGAGCATTCAATCAGCTGTTTACCGGAAAGTTGACGACAAGCTTCAGAGATTGTTGTTTGAAGTCCCATCTTTGCAGCGCCATTTTGAACTTTTTTTATTTGCTCTGACCTCATGCTGAATGACAAATAACAAGAATAGAATTTCAGAACATAAAAAAAAAATGACAGAATGATTTGAAAGTTGCATGACGAAAATTGAAAATCAATAGAACTTCGCATGACGATTGTAGGCTGACCAAGCAAAGACGAAAGATGTTAATGGCGCGAGTTACGAAGGTCGTAAGGTCAATCAAGTTAGGCTTTGCGAAAGTTCCATTTTTCGAGCGCGATGTCAACCTCTTATCTGACTCCTTTTTTCACCTGGATTTCAATATCTTTGTTTATGTCTAGATTGAGTCTCAAAAAGCAAGGCCCTCCAGCCAGGACATCTGTGAAAAAGCTCGGGACCAATTGTATACTGAAAGTTGTTAAAGAGTAGAGATGAATTTTAAGTTGAATAGAGTTGACTCTTGCCAATATTACTGAACGGTCCCGAGCTTTTTCACAGCTGACCTCGCTGGACGGGCTTGTCAAAAAGGGTTCAGCTGCTCCATTCAGCTGCGAGACAGCTCAGAAGGTGGCGCCAGCAGGCGAGCATATGTTTTCCAGTGATCAGCGTAAACCTCTCGCTTCCACTGCTTCCTCTTGATTCGGGTGAAGTGAACTTGTTTAGGATTGCTAAGCTTCAGAAAATGAATACCTTCGACGACAGAGGTCATGAATGACAAGATGGCGCCAACGACGAGAAACAGAAAAACTTCGACAAGAAGGTCAAGCGGCACAGCATAGGATTCTAAATCGTCTTCGCTGTCTTTCTCTGCCGTATGCGAAAACGAAACGCCAAAATTGGTTTTTGCTAAACGTGTTGCGTGTCGAAAATGCTGTGTGTTTCCGGTTTCAAAAAGGAGCGCCAAACTGCAGGAAATAAGTTCACGGATGAGACCAAATTTTGAATCAGTTTCCATAGAAACCCAGAAATTCGAGAACACAATCAACAATCAAGATGGTCAGTCAACTCACACTGGATCGAAGATTGGTTTCAGAGCAGAGTGTCTCGGATAGCCAAGAGCTAACATCTCGTAGCTAAGTGTGCTGCCATGTGTTTCCGGTGGAATATAAATGAGACGCTCATTGAGCTTACTTTTAGCACAGTTCAATTCGCTCTTGGTCTGAAACAGTGCGAACCGCTGTCCTTGAATAATTTGTCTCTGAAGAACTGAGACGTCAGCTTCAGTACTCACTACGAGCTTGCTGCTGAGGGCTTGAATCAGCGGATTAGGCGTTTCCTACTTAAAACAGTTAGTAGAACTCATTGTTCCGTCACTCACCGCCATTTTGTTGATCAAAAACGAGCCTTTGACCACTGTCGGTAGAACGGGTGACGCTTCCAGTTTAGCCAGTGTGTCCATCATATTCAATGGCGCCCTGGCCAGTAGTGAAAGCACGAAGCCGCCAATCATGGCCATTACGAAGAGACTAAATGACAGACATGTGAACACAAGTATGCGGACCGTTTTGGACCTTGGTAGCTCAGTTTCAGTGAGTCCTTTCTGTAAGAAATTCAGCGACAATGTCCAGAAAATGTTCACTTCGTCGTCGACTCGAACGGCAGCTTGCATTTGCCGACCAATGAGAACGAAACCGAGGAAGAAGGCGACTAGAATCGAGAAGAATAGACTTGTTTCACCGTCGAAAAATGTCTTCGCTGTCGGGTTCAGATATGAGTACTTAGAGTTCAACATGAAGGTAACAGGCTCATATACGTAAGGCAAACTGTACTCAATGTATTGAAATCTTGCTGAAGTGAGCGATAAATGTGAGCAGAAATTGGCGTTCTGAAATTAGACGAAATTGACTGTGAGCGCAACAAGGTCAATCTAAACTAACCTTTTGGATCAGCTGACCTACGAGACCAGTCCAAGACCCATTGACCAGATTACCGAATTTCATGTCGCAGTTCAAAGGCTCTACAGTGAAGTTGAAGTACTCCATCATGAAGTTCAGCATCAACCTTTCACTACCAGTGCTCATGGAAGAAAAATTTTGCGACGTTTCGCCATCTTGGCTCTCATAGATGCAGGGATACTGTGAAGAACAGTTAATTCGATGCGCAACTAAGCAACAATTTACCGGAAAGTTGACGGCAAGATGAAGTGATTGTTGCCCGAAATCGAATCTTTGCAGCGCCATTTCAAACCTTTTTTTTTGTTGCTCTCACCTCACACTAGTTGAAAAATAACAAGAAAGCAAGCAAAAAATATCGCAACTTGGGGCAAAAATTGATTCGAAAGGTGCATGATAGAATTCGAAGATCAATATAGTATTGCGTGAAGAAAGTAGTCAGTCTTGAAGTTCACATCGCCGGTCAACACTCAACGAATAGCCTGAAATAACAAAACAAACTGTATACACAGCAGGAACTGATTGGTGAAAAATACATTCTTGACAATGTTGCAGAAATTTAAAAAACTTAAAAACGATTTCGAGCAATTGTCACTATGAACAGCTTAATTAGTTGCGGGCTAGATTCAGCCTGGACAAAACTTTCATTATTCTTGTGTTACAAGTTACGGCACAAGGTGGCGCCAGCGGGCGAGCATATGTTTTCCAGTGATCTGAGTAAACCTTTCGCGTCCACTGGTTCCTCTTCGTTCGGGTGAAGTATATTCGTCTAGACTTGCTGACCTTTAGCAAATGAACACTTTCTGCGACAGAGATCATGAGTGACAAGATGGCGCCAACGAAGAGGAACACGAAGACTTCGGCAAGAAGGTCAAACGGCGCAGCATAGGAGTCCACACTGTCTTCGCTCTCTTTCTCAGCCATTGGCGAAAACGAAGCGCCGAAATTGGTTTTTGCTAAAAGTGTTCGGTGTCGAAAATGACGCACGCTTCCGGTTTCGAAGAGGAGTCCTAACCTGTGGAAAATTAATTCAAGATGTATCAATCAGATCATGCAGAAATCGAAACGTCTAAGATAGCTGATACAGCCAACTTACACTGGATCAAAAAGTGGCCTCAGTATGGAGGATTTCGGGTAGCCAAGGGCTAACATGCCCATGCTGACTGTACTGTCACGTGTCTCCGGTGGAATATAGATGAGACGCTCGTTGAGTTTTCTTTGAGCACATTTCAGTGGACCCTTGGCCTGGAACAATGCCAACCGTTCGCCCTTCAAAATGCGTCTCTGAGTATCTGAGTAGTCCGTTTCAAAGCTCTCTACGAGTTTGCCGCTGAGCGCTTGAACCAGTGGAATAGGTGACTCCTAGTTGCCAAAGATAATTAGGAGTCACTGTGACGAAGCGTAACTCACCGCAAATTCTCCAATCAAATATGAGCCCTTGGTGACCATTGGCCAAACAGGGGAAGCTTCCAGTTTAGCAAGTGTGTCCATCATATTGAACGGTGCGTTAGCCAGTATTGACAACACGAAGCCACCAATCATGGCCATGACAAACAGGCCTACTGAAAGCCATGTGAATACAAGTATCCGGACCGTTTTAGACTTTGGTAGTTCTGTCCCAGCGAGTCCTTTCTGCAAGAAATTCAGTAACAATGTCCAGAAAATGTTCAGTTGGTCATCTATTCGAACAACTGCTTGTAATCGATGACCGATGACAACGAAGCCGACAAAGAAGGCGACAAGAATGAAAAAGAAGAGCCTCGTTTGTCCATCGAATAGAGTCTTCGCTGCTGGAGTCAAATATGCAAACTTAGTATTCACCATGAAGGTAACAGGCTCGTAAGTGTAAGGCACACTGTAGTCAATATATGGAAATCTTGCTGAAGTGAGCGAAAGATGAGATAAACAAAAATTTGCATTCTGAAATAAGCCAAAGTCATATAAAAATATAACAAGATCGAACTTGAACGAACCTTCTCGACCAATTGACCCACAACACCAGTCCAAGACCCATTTACCAGATTTCCGAATTTCATGTCACAATCTAGCGGCTCTACAGTGAAGTTGAAGTATTCAATGATGAAGTCCAGCAGCAACCGTTCACTACCGGTGCTCATGAAAGAAAAGTTTCGGGACGCTTCGCCATCTTGGCTCTCGTAAACGCAGGGATACTGCAAAGGAGAAAATATTATTCTCTGTACTGCAGCATATATGTTCGCGAAATGCAGGTTTCCTTGAAGTTGGCTTCATGGACCTGCTCTTTTTCGATTTTGAGCTGAGCTTTGAAAGTAGGAACGGTTATCTAGTTCAACTTGAGTCAACTTTCTCAGTTTGAAAGTAAAAAGTTTATCCGGTGAAGGTTAGATACCCGTTCTTAATTGTAAGCCAGGCTCAAAATCAAAAATTGAGTAGCACAACGTAGCCCGCTTGACGGCGCTCAGCATACCGCGACAATGTATGATAACAAGCAATTGTTTACCGGATAGTTGACAGCAAGCGTGAGAGACTGCCCTTCGAAATTGGATCTCTGAAGCGCCATTGTTAGGTTTCCCGATCACAAACATTGCCAATTTATACGGAACACATGGAATGGAAAGCAAACTAAACTCAGAAAAACAGTTTGATGTAACGACTCGAAAGTTGCATGATACAAATAGTTTAGCAGTCATCATGAAACAAAATTTAAAAAAACAAAAGCTAGCTCTTAAATATACTTCAGCGTCTTTCCGAACTAGAAATCAATGAAGGGCTGAAGGCCATCGACCAGGCCGACAACAGGAAGATTCGCATAGAGACTGATCGTAGAAGTAGAAGTGGCCTCGGTTCTCTTCTCCAGAATCGACTTGAAAATTACATTATTCACAATGGTGACCTGAAACCGACTGAGAACCGATCACTTAACGGAAAACTTCGAATCATCGATGTTGGTGATACTGCCTGTTGTGAAGCAATCATGTCCTGTTCCATTCAAGAACAAGATGTTCAACGAAAGGTCACTTCGCGAGGGGGCGCCAGCTGGTGAGCATATCGCTCCCATTGGTTTGAGCGAAAATTTCGCCTCCACTGGTTTATCTTCAGTCGGGTTCCGTAAACTGGAACCGTTTTCCGAAGTTGTCTAAATCGAAGATTTTCTAGCACTGAGATAACAAGTGACAAAATGGCGCCCACTAGAAGGAAGACAAAGACTTCGGCAAGAAGATTAAACGGCACAGCAGAGGAGTTTTCGGACTCAACGTCGTCAGGGGCCTCGTCTTCATTTCGTGACGATGAAGCGCGAAAATTGGTTTTCGCTAAAAGGGCATCACGCTGAAAATGTCGAACGTTTCCTGTCTCGAAAAGTAGCAACAAACTGACAGCACTGTTAAGAGATAAAGAAAACTTAGTAAGTCGATACTTACACTGGGTCAAAGAGTGGCTTCAGAGACGACCCTTTCTGAAAGCCGATGGCCAACATATCGGAGAAGACAGTGCTGCCGGGAGATTCCGGTGGCACATAGATGAGACGCTCATTGAGCTTTTTCTGGCCACACTTTAATGGGCCCTTGGATTGAAACAAGGCGAACCTAGCGCCGTGCATTAGCTGTCTCTGGGTGTCCGTGAAGTCCGCATCTTCGCTCTCCACTAGCCGAGTTCCAAGAGCATGAATGTCTGGGTTCGACATGTCCTACGAGACGAACGCAATTAAGAGGCCACGGCTGCCGTCAAACTTACTTGCATTGCCTTTTGAAGATAGGATCCCTTGGTGACCATTGGCCGAACAGTTGACGCTTCCAGCTTGGCCAGTGTGTCCATTCGATTCAAAGGCACGTCGGACAGTAGTGACAACACGAAGCCTCCCATCATGGCCATTACAAACAAGCCGACGAACAGCCAAGTGGATGCTAGGAGTCGAACAGTCTCTGATTGGGGCATTTCCGGCCCTATGACTCCTTTCTGCAGGAAGTTAAGCAAACATGTCCAAAAAATGTTCAGTCGAAGTCGAATTCGAAGAACAGCTTGCATTTGACGACCAATGAGTACGAAGGCGACAAAAAAGGTCAAAAGAGTCGCGAAGAATATCTTTGTCGGCATGTCGAAAACCGACCTCTCTTCCGGAGCCAGATATGCGAACTTGGTGTTGACCATGAAGGTGACCGGTTCGAACGTGTACGGCACGCTGAAGTCTATGATGGAATATCTCGCTTCTATCAAGGAGAAGTAAGACAAGCAAAAATCCGCTTTCTAAAAATGAACGAACGTTAATGAAATATCCTCGGGCTTATAGACTGACCCTGTAGACCAGCTGACCAACAAGACCAGTCCAAGAACCGTTGACCAGCTTGCCATAAGTCCTATTGCAGTTTATCGGGTCTACAGTGAAGTTGAAGTATTCCACGATGAAGTCCAGTAGCAACCTCTCGCCACCAGTTTTCATGATGGAAAAATTTCGAGACGGTTCTCCATCTTGGCTCTCATAGACGCATGGATACTGATAAAAAGGGGGCATTAGTTGCGCAATTATGACATCGTGTTTACCGGAAAGTTGACGGCAAGCCTTAAAGGTCGTTTTTCGAAGTCCAGTCTTTGCAGCGCCATTTTTCAGTATTGTGAACTCATTTTCGATCTCCTAAAACGTCAGGTAATCAAACACCACATGTATGTAGCGTGACGCCATGACTAAAAAAACTGCATCATTATAATTTCTCAAAGTAGCCGTTAATGAGGTTTGGTGCTAAACGACTTTCACTAGCAACTTGTGTAGTTGAACGTCTTGGAGATCGATAATGAGTCAAGTGTTGAACTACGTAGTATAGATCCAAAGTAGAACAATCACTCATTCTACGAACTCAATTCATTGCCAGCTTTCATTTCTAGATCTTTTCGAATAAGACGAATAAACCTTCACCTCAGTCATGTGTAACTACATGTACATTTCCCTATCAACTCATCTTTACCATTCGAACCTACTCTGGCTGCTACACGAAAACACGAAAGATGACTATCAACAAAATCCACGCTTTATCCGTGTTGATGAGTGTAATTTTCTTTCCTTTGCTCGTACTGCAGTTTTCAAATGAGATAATTATCATTCGACATTGTCAATTTTAATTTCTTTTTCGTAAATATACGCATGGTCTCAATGATTAGCCTCAACCACGATTCGGAGCTTGCCGTTGGCCGCCGTTTCGAGGCTGCGCACGTTGCTGTACTTGCTGACTAGGTCTTGGAGCAGCCTGAGCTTGCGGTGCTTGTTGTCTGGGCTGCACTTGACGGGCTTGGTTTTGCTGCTGACTAGCCTGTCGAGGCTGAGCTTGAGCAGCTTGTTGTTTAGGCTGCGCTTGAGGCACTTGTTTAACTTGATTTTGCTGCTGACCAGCTTGTGGCTTCGGTTGTGCTGGAGCCAACTGTTTCACTGGATTTGGTTGCTGACCAGCTCTTTGGACTTGGGTTTGCTGTGGAGCAGTTTGCTGTCGAGGCTGCGCCTGAGCCACTTGTCTGGCTTGGGTTTGCTGTCCTTGCTGACCAGCTAGTTGTCGAGGCTGCGCTTGCGCCACTTGTCCGGCTTGGTTTTGTTGCTGACCACCTTGCTGTCTAGGTTGAGTTTGACGGACTTGGTTCCGCTGACCTTGCTGGAAAGCCTGTTGTCTAGGTTGCGCTTGGAAACCTTGGCGTCCTTGCATTAAGTGCTGTCTAGGTCGGCCTTGACCAGCGTAACGTACCTGGTTCCCTTGGTGACCCCTCTGTTGCCAGGTCTGCTCTTGGTCAGCTTGGTCGTCGTCACCTTGATCAGGCTCATCTTGTCCTGATTGTTGTTCAGGTGGTTGCTTACCTGAATAATCTTCAGTTTGATCACCGCTGCGTTGGTCGTTTCCGTAATCATTGCTGGTCGTGTAGTCGGTGTCTTCATAATCTTGACAATTAGCCCATGCAGATATGAAGACAGTAAGTGCGAGAACCAGAATCCATTTCATGTTTATCTGATTGAATTTCAGAACAGAGTCAATTATGAGAACTGTGAAGATTTGTCATCTCTACTCGGGTTTTAAACTGAGCCAAAGTGATGGTTTCAACGTGATTTATCACGATACAAACTGATCTGTCCAGTGATGCCAACATGTGGCTGCCAGTTAAAATGATCCTGTTCGAGTTTTTTCACACTGCTGTCTACAGTTCATGGCCAAATATGCAGTTGAAAATGAATGGTCACTCAATCTTACTTGAGAGATATTCTTCACTAGTTCAGTTATAGATGCGAGCCTCGAACTAATAAACCGCTGAATAGTTCAAGGTCAAGAATCAAAGTGCACGAGCATGTCATTGAACTGTTTCAGGACACACCCCGGCAACTTTTTCTTCGCCCAGCAAGATGGCGTCATTAAGACTACTGCGCAAGCCCAAATCAATAGGGTGGAAGATGCCAACCCAAGTTGGAGTTCACCGAGACAAACCTTAATTAGCTTTCCGGATGGCTCATTATGACAACCGCGCCAGTGTTTGCCGATCCTTAGGTTCATTATATTCAGTACCAATTACGCCAAAAATTCTATTATCAATAGCTCGTTGGTATCACAAACTGGGAGAACAGTTTTACATTTCGTCCTAAAAGAATATTTTATTCAACAATAAATGCCTAAGGTTTCATATTAGTCAGGCATACTTGGGTTACTGATTGGCTATTCTAGACTTGTTGGCATGTCAACGTCAATCTCAGCCTCGATTTTGAAGCATTCCTTGCAAGCCAGTGGCCACTGTGCCGATGCCATCTATCAACTGCTGAACCGACTGCTGTTGGCCACCATTTTGATTCCGAGGTTGAGTTGCTGCTGCCCTCTGTCCTGTATTACGCTGTTGACCAGCCGCCGGTTGACGTTGAGCGCCATTCTGCTGAGTTCTGGCTGCAGGCTGTCTTTGGCCACCATTTCGATTCTGCGGCCGTTGTGCTTGCTGGCCAGTTCTCTGAGAACCTTGAGTTTGGCGTGTTTGGCCGGCTTGCTGTCTAGGTTGCACTTGACGCGCTTGGTTTTGCTGCTGACCAGCTTGTTGTCGGGGTTGAGCTTGACCACCTTGGCGAGCTTGCTGCTGGCCGGCTTGTTGTCTTGGCTGCGCTTGACCCCGTTGACGAGCTTGCTGCTGACTAGCTTGTTGTCGAGGCTGATTTTGACCCCCTTGACGAGCTTGCTGTTGACCAGCTTGTTGTCGAGGCTGAGTTTGACCCCCTTGACGAGCTTGCTGTTGACCCGCTTGTTGACGGGGCTGGGCTTGGCTTCCTTGACGTGGCTGGTTTTGTTGTTGACCTGCTTGTCTAGGCTGAGCTTGACGGGCTTGGTTTTGTGGCTGGCCGGCTTGTCTATTCTGCGGTTGGCTTCCCTGACGAGCTGGGCTCGGTTGTTGTCTATTCTGCCCTTGACCAGCTTGGCGTCCCTGGCTCGGTTGTTGACCCCTCTGTTGCCTGGGCTGCTGTTGGGCAGCCTCATCGGGCTGACTCTGATCAGGATCATAATCGTCAGATGGTCGCTGTCGATTAGGTGGCTGAGGTTTTTGGCTCGGATAATCGTCATCCTGGCTACCTGACTGCCCATCGTCACCTGGATTGCTGCCTTGGTCATTTCCGTAGTCTTGGCTTGGCTGATAGTCATTGTCGCCATAGTCTTGGCCATTGACAGTAGCAAAAATAAAGACACAGACCGAGAGAAGCAAGATGCACTTCATGTTCAGCTGATTGATGTTCAGAACACAATAGATTGCTTGGTGTAAAAATTTGACATTTTATATCGAATGAAAGCCATCGTTTCAGAGTGATTTATCACAAACCAAACGCTTATCCTTCCATTATTGCCAATAAAACCAGATGGTTGCCAATTAAAAAGATGGTGTTAACCTTTTTAGCACGACTCAATACCGTTCCTGTCAAAAATTTGCTGCATAACAACCTTACACGAGAAACGCATGTTTACTCATCGGACTAAGTTTCAAACTATTTCACCGCTAGATGGCATTGAAGTTTGTTTACGTCTATTTCTCGCTCGCGTTCTTCCCGCTTCTTTTAGTTTTTGATTAAGGTCGAAATGAATTAAAGAATGTTACGAGTGCCAATCAGTGAGTTGAATTTAGCATTAACACTGCCATCAGGACAAGCCTTTCGTTGGAGAAAAAGAGCAGTTACGAAACCACAGTGTAAACACGATGTGTGGCTCGGCGTGATAAACAAGCATGTCATCGAATTGTCTCAGGATGCGGAGAATGAAACGATTGGTTATGTATTTCTAAACAACTCAGTTTCCGGTGAAGCTGCTAAAAGGAAAAGAATTAAAATAGATGGTGAAGAGCTATTGATGGACTATTTTCAACTGAAATCCTCATTGAGTCAGCTGTACAAAACATGGTGTTCAAATGACACCACCTTCGCCTCGGTTGCCAACAAGTACATCGGAGTTCGAGTTCTAAGACAGCCACCAGTAGAAAACTTGTTCTCTTTCATTTGTTCCTCAAACAACAATATAAAACGCATCTCATCCATGGTTGAGAAGCTCTGTATCAATTTCGGTGACCATCTGTATGACGACGAAGAGTTCGGCCCGATTCACGAGTTTCCCGAACCATCAAAGTTAGCCGATCATCTAGTGGAAGCCAAACTAAGAGAATTAGGCTTCGGTTACAGAGCAAAATTTATTCAGAAATCTGCAGCTTATATTGTGTCACATGAAAACCCGAATTGGTTGTTTGAGCTTCGGAACAAGTCATACGAAGAAGTCAACTCGGAATTAACTAAATTAACTGGTGTTGGCTCTAAAGTAGCAGATTGTGTGGCTTTGTTTTCATTGGATCAAGCAAATGCCATCCCGGTTGACACCCATGTTTACCAAATCGCTGCGAGGGATTATCTACAGCATCTGAAAGGCAAAAAGACAGTGACCAAGCAAATGTACACTGAGATTGGCGCCTTTTTTCGTGAACGGTTCGGTGAGCGAGCAGGATGGGCTCACTCTGTTTTATTTGCTGCTGATCTGAAGTCAATTAAGGTGTGATTCAAATCAAATGGTAAACAAGATTACTCCCTGTGCGATCTATTGTGGCTTGAACAATTTCAAGTGATCAAGAATCGTGATTGTCTCACTGGTTATATTTAGAAGATGGAAACAGTTATCCTATTGTTACATAATCTGATCAATGGATTGATTAAGCTTTAATTGCCTTCATCAGACCATATGAACTGAGTACTTGTTTGCGCAAATAATTTTTCCTGGAATGGTTGAAACAATGGATGAAACTTTGGATGATAAGTTTTCTCAAATAGAGAAGACAACTTGGTTAAGCAGAGCTTATCGAACAAAATAAAAGCAACCAAGAGCAGACAGTCAACCAGTTAGTCATGAAGTTGTCGTTACTACTCGCTGTTGCCGCCCTGGTGGTGGCCGCCATCGCTGCCCCCTCAGGCAAGAAAGGCTTAAGGATTCCTCTGAAGCGCTACGAGTCGGCTCGATCACGAGCTGCAAGAACTGGCTTCGACTTGAAAGCTACCCAGAACGATCTTCCGGTTCCCCTGACCAACTACCAGGACGCTCAATACTTCGGTCAAATCGAACTGGGTTCTGATCAGCAAAAGTTCACCGTTGTCTTCGACACTGGATCATCGAATCTCTGGATTCCGTCGAAGAAATGCTCTGCGCTTGCTTGTCTCTTGAAGAACAAATACGACTCGAGCAAGTCGGACACTTACAAACAGAACGGTACTGCTCTTGACATCAACTATGGAAGTGGCGAAGTCAAGGGTTTCCTGTCCGCTGACGGGTTGACCATTGACAGTGCTACCGTCGTTGGTGTTACCTTTGGAGAAGTGACGAGCGAACCTTTCCAGTGGATTCTGTTCCAGTTTGACGGAATCTTTGGCCTCGGCTACCCTGGTCTGGCTGTTGACGGTGTCGCTACGCCATTTTCTCAAATGGTCGAACAAGGCCTGGTCGACAACTTATACAGCTTCTATCTCAACCGTGATGTCAAGTCTAGCGAAGGCGGGGAGCTATTTTTTGGCGGAATAGACGCCACCAAGTACACGGGCAACATCACTTACGTCCCTGTCATCGAGACTCTGTACTGGAAGGTGTCCATGGACTCATTCGCGGTCGGTGAAGATTCCTCATCATTCTGTAAAGGTGGCTGTGACGTCATTGCCGACACTGGCACTTCTCTCATCGCCCTGCCCACGGCCGAAGCTGACGCGCTTAATGCGAAGATTGGTGCCACCAAGACTGTCCTGGGCGAGTACACTGTGGACTGTTCAAAAATTGACCAGTTGCCAAGTGTCACCTTCACCTTCAGTGGCCGAAAGTTTGTCCTCCAGGGCAGTGACTACGTCATCGTTGCATCCTCTGGAGCTCAGAGTGAATGTATTTCCGGTTTTGCAGGCATTGACCTGCCGGCAACTACGAAGCCTTTCTGGATTCTCGGTGATGTCTTTATTGGCAAATACTACACTATTTTCGACTTGGAGAAATCTCGAGTCGGTTTTGCCGATGCTGTTCACAGCGGTTAAATACGATTCAGTTTTGTAGGGTGTCTCGTATAAGTAAAGAACATAGCAATCAAGTACATAGATTAAGCTCAATAGACCGTACAGTCTAGCGCTTGCGTATAAAGGCCTGTCGATTACGTCTTCTAGATTTTTTCCGACACCGGTAAACTTGCTTTTCCAGCAAGCAAATAGCCGGAACCATGGCCATCGACAAAACGGCCAATTTAATGAGTAAACCAAAATCACTGATGGCGATGGCTCTTAATTGTCCAGCTTTCTCACTCATTGGGTCCCTCATGGTGCACGTTCTCCAGGAAAAGAGGACCTCGTCGTCAAAATCAATACCTCGGGTCATGAGAGAACCATGAAACAATCCGGCCTCGAGGGTTTTCTGGACCGCTGCTTCGACCATCAGTCTATGGTGATGAGCTAATCGTGAATTGTAAGCTACAGCGAACGGTTCAGTGAGTTCGTCTAGAGTCAGTGCCGAATGTACCTCACTTTGGTCAGCCAGTGCTAGAGATGAGGCACAAAACAGTCTTGACAGTATCTCGGTTGACGTCTCTTCACTGATGATCATAAATCGGTTATTCAGGCCATTTCCCAGCATGGCCATGATATTTCCCGTTTCCATCTCACACTCTCGCACCCTAGGCTTGCAGTGCTTCAGGTAAACGTTGTGAGCCAAGGCATACTTTCTGTCACGAAATTTTGCTAGTGGCCAGTCATTGCTGTTGAGGTACAACATGCTGGATGACTTCATGGCATGAAGATCGCCCAATGACTTTGGTATGTCGCTCACAGTGACTACTTGTTTGGTGCCAACTTCGCTTGACGCAACTGTGAACAAGAATAGTACCAGCAACAAGTACGAGATGAAAACAAGTCGCCGTATCTTGTCTTTCGGGTCGTACTCTTTTTGGTTCATCAAGCTTTGCAGTGCTTTCCATGCTGAGAAGCCATTAAGCCTTGAATCACCTGAATATATGTTCAGGGACAAGCTCAAGACCACCAGCGTTGATACGATGAGACAAGTACAGTTTGTCGAATATGCGCTGATGAACTGGTTGAAAAAGCCTATTTCTTGTCCAAAGGTGAGGAAGTAGTTTTGAAAGATGGCAGCACTGCGCGTGGTTATCACATTGGTGAAGTTCACTCCTTCGACAGAACTGGCTGGCATGGGCATTACCGTAATATCCGCTTCCTATTTCAGAAAGATGCGTAAGTGAGCAAGTATGCATAAGTCCCATACTCACATTACTCTGTATGAGACCAATGGCGCCATCGTAGTGACCAGTCTCATTGGGACTTCCAAAGCCAGCTTTTTCCGGTCTGACCAAAATGGAGGTGACATTCCTGATTAATAAGAGTTCATCAATCAAAACGGCGTAGTTGAAATTCGATGGTTGCCTACCTGTTTCTCAGCTGATGGATGAGGTAATTGACGAAACTATTGAGGAAGCCAAGAAGCGGTACACTTGTGTCAGTGATATTAGCATCTAGCTCCTCAGTCTTGGTGTAAAACGGCTGGTATATGATGCCGTACATCTGCAATTTAGTGTTACGTGTAGAACCAAGAGATGCCTCTTTCGCTACTCACTCGAACGTATGCCAATCTTACAGGAGCTTCCATAGCTGCTGTCTAACTTTAGTATAGAAGACATATGCAAGTACGTGGCTGATTCGAAAAGTCATCTTCGAAAAGTCATCTTCGAAAAGGCGAATGTTTATTGTTAGAAGCTATGGAGCGATCAATAGTCATTACTTAATTGCATCTTGGTAGTGCTTTGTCAATGTGCAATTACGTAAATGCTTGAGGTATCATAGTAGAATTAAATATTTATGCAGCTGCTGAATTTAGCTGCCACTTGCCATAATCATCATTAATAGCGACAATAACAATGATATAGAAAGTGCAATAGGACAACCTAGTGGCACGAGTTTAACCTGATGTGCAATAACAAGTGTCAGCTTATCATGTTTCGAATTACAAAGTGTTCTACGCTTAAGTGAATTAGTCAGAACTGAAGGTCAGTTAGTGTCAAGGCCTCGAGATGAGCGCTAGCAGATGCCGGCGGGTGATTACGGGCCGTGAAATTCAGCTTTGTCAATAGGTGACGTCACACTTGCGCATGCGCAGTTTCCTTCACGGTCGGGCCGAGCATGATTTTTACGGGCCACGGTCGGGTCGGGCAGAGAAAAAGCGGCCCGCGCCGGCCTCTAACCGCGAGGTGTCGATGGACAAAGTGATGACGACGGTAGCGCCTAATTTTTCTGTATTGAGCACGACCACGGCGCTGACAACATGCCATCACATGTAGTAGCAGGGCGACGAAGAGCACCACGTTGACCAGGTTCCACATCAAGCTGAAGTCATTGGCGGTGATTTGTCTGAAATCATCGCCAATCACGTCCAAGGTTTCCGTCATAGAGCAAGTTCGCCAAGAATAGAGGACCTCGTCATCATAGTCGATGCCAAGTTGCATCAAAATGGCTGTACTCAAGCCAGATTCAACTATTTTCAGAGCCACTAAATTGAAGATATCTTTGTAGATGCGATCAACTCGTGAGTTGTAGGCTAGAGCGAGTGATTCCTGGATTTCGTTCAGAATCAAGCTTGAGAACAGCTTCCGCTGATAGGTCAGCTCCAAGGAGGCACCGCAAAAGTATCTTGATAGCATTTCAGTTGCCGATTGTTCGCATATCACTGCAAACTTGTGGCTCGACAAGTATTCAAGCATTGAAATCAACTGGTCTACGTCGAAAATGCAATCTTTCTCTCGCGGCTCGCAGTGCTTCTTATAGACCTTGTGTGCCATGTTGAAACCAGGGTCTCTGAACTTGGCAACGGGCCAGTCGTTGCCGTTGACAAACAACCCGGTTGACACTTTCAGGGCGTGAAGGTCGCTCAATGACCTAGCTATGGGGCTCTGGGTGACGACGCGTTTCGTGCCCACGTAATTCCATGCCACCGAATATAACAAAAATACCAGTAAGAGGTTATTGATAAACATCAAACGTCGTGTCTTATCAACTGGATCGTAAGCACTCTGAAGCATCAAGCATGTCGCTAGAGTCCACAAGGAAAACCCATGAGACTGCTTGGCGACCCTTCCGGTTTCGCGCGAGTCGGAGTTCAGCAACACCTCTGACCTGCTTAGTAGATAAGCGAAACCAGCAATGGTAGCCGTGATGAGAACCAGGCTGCCTGTAGTATACGAGCACAAAAACTGTCCAAAGAAAGCAACCTCTTGCCCGAGAGTGAGGTTGTAGTTCTGGAGGACGGCAGCACTGCGATCAATTATGGTGCTTGTGAAGTCGACCCCGCTGATGTGGACACTTCTTGGCAAAACCATCAATGCCACGTCGGCTTCCTGTTGATTTGTTGAGTTGAATACACAAGCAAGACGACTGGAAAGTACTTCTCAGTATCGGTGTACTTACATCGGCTTGAAGTAGTCCGAATAAGCCGTTGTAGTGACCAGTTTCATTAGGACTTCCGAAGGCAGCCACTTTGGGTCTAACCAGCACAGAGGTAACGTTTCTGGGAAAAGTCTGAACTAAGTATTCGAGCAGTGTGTCTCGTTTGTAGCTAAAGCATTTTAGCCAGAGTCGATTTATCAAGCTACATCAGTCCGCCATTACAACTAAAGGCTGGCCTATATGATTTGTTTTGTCTACCGAAGACCTACTGGACTAACCTGGCTTTAAGCTGCTGTAGTAGGTAATCGATAATGCCATTGAGGAACCCAAGAATAGGGAATTCCGTGCTTGTAATATTCGCGTCGAGCTCAAGGTCTTTAGTATAAAACGGCTGATACATCAAGCCGTACATCTGAATCGCCAGATGGTTAGTTGATTGTAGCGAAGGAATAGAAGAAGACATATCTTGAAGTTGGCATGACATTTTTTATACCAATTGCGGTTTCCTTGTTAACCATAGAAAAAACTCACCCGAAAATACGCCAATCGTAAAGGCATTTTCATCTCAATATTTGCGTGAATAACGCACCTGTCATGAAATACCAGGACCGTTTCTAACAATACTGTTGGAAGAGAGAAATTTTCAATAGAATCAATAGATTCAGATCATTGAAATATCACCAACGGTAACACACGTTCAAGTCGACTACAGCTACACCATGCCTCAAATGACATATTGGTAATTCCAAGCTGCACTGAGAGAATTCGCAGATACTACTTAAAGATTTACTAGTCTCACTCAGCCGTACTGCAAAAATCAATATCAAGCCAGATATTTGGAGGAAGTTGTTGCTCTCTCGACTGGCTGGTACACGAAGCCGTACATCTCATTCTAATCCTTCCATTTTGTGGAGACAAAAAAAACAAATAGTGCAGAACTGGTTTCAGTATAATGCGAAAATTAGTTCACACCTAAATTAAGGCAACTCACCCGGAAATACGCCAATCTCAACGGAATTTCCATTTCACTAGCATGCTCGAGGGACATACCTGCCATGTAATATCGTAGTTACAGTATTTTTCAGGTAGTCATAGAAGCCGTGGCAGGACACAACGTAATCATTAATATTTTTGTTATATACATGCAGTGGTGGTCGATCGGGTCGTATCCAACCGCGTCCATGACAGTTGGCTGGTCGGGTTACCGAAATGTGCTACATAGAACTTTATAAGGTGAACGACGGGACCTATGACCTTCTCTACTACGTAGTCAACTCATCAGCTATGCAACTGTTTTCAGCTCGTGACACACACTGTTTCACTCTACTGAAAGTGATCAAATATTCTCATATCATTGAAAGCAGATCATTAAAATGTCACCAACGGTAACAAAGGTGCAACTCAACTAGATGTACACAATGTACTGGACCATATGTCGAGAAAACAACGCGCTACTACATACTAGATCCAGAGACGCAGATTCCGTACCCGACGTGACGGCCAGTTCCCTCGTCAGTACTAGAGTCCGGCCCGGGCCGTTTTTCACGGCCCGACCCGATCGTGGACCGTAAAGAAAACTGCGCGTGCGCAAGTGTGACGTCACCTATTGACAAAGCTGAATTTGACGGCCCGTAACCGGCTGACCCGCGGACCGACAGTCGGGCCGCTCAGTCCGCCCGCAACAGCCCGGAACGCGCCGGCCTCTAATCAGTGCCCCCTGTGAGCTGCTGACTGATCAGCATAAGGTCACTGAAGTGAGACTCAGCAGGTCTTGCAGCTTGGCCTGTAGGTTCCCATGTTGAATGAATACGTCAAAATTTCCTAATGTCGAGTTCCCAGGGGTGCTGATTTTTGATCTGTGAATTCTAATTATTTTTAATTTATTTAATTCACTAATTAATGAATGCAGAATCGCTCAAATTTGGCATTGACATAAGTTGTGGAACAAATGCAGTTAGATATTTTTCGCAGACCTACTAGTAACTCGCCCATGGACAAAGTTATAGCGGTAGTAGAGCCTAGTTGGCAGTTGAGCTCGTTTACTCCTGCCTTGGTAGCAACATTGCTTCACATGTAAGAGCAAGGCAAACGTCAGCACCACATAAGCCAGCTTCACCATCAAGCTAAAATCATTAGTGGAGATTTCTCTGAATTCACCAGCTATTTTGTCTAAGGTATCCACCATAGTGCATGTTTTCCAGGAATAGAGAAGCTCATCTTCGTAGTCCATGCCTAGTTCCATTAGGATGTCGGCGCCCAAGCCGGCCTCAAGTACCTTCGTCGCTGTGAGGTCAATAATAGCTTTGTAAACGTGGCCGATTCGTGAATTATAGGCTACTGCAAATGGTTCGTTGATTTCGTTCAGAGTGGACTTGGAGAAAAATTTCCGCTGGCCGTTCATCGCCAATGTTGCAGCGCAATAGTATCTTGAGAGAAGTTCGGTTGAAATCTGCTCGCTTACCAGTTTGAATGTGTTGTTAGACACGTATTCGACCATTTCAGATAACCTGTCCAAGTCAAAAAGGCAGTCCTTTTTTCTTGGTTCACAATGTTTTTTATATACCTTGTGCGCCATTTTGACTCTTGGATCTCTGAATTTAGCAGCTGGCCAATCGTTGCCAGAGATGAGCAGCTCTTTTGACACTTTGAGGGCTTCAAGATCACCCAATGATCGAGCTATGTAGCTCTGAGTAACAATCCGCTTTGTACCGACGTAATTCCATGCAACCGAATATACTAGAAACACCAGGAGCAGGTAACTGGTGAACAGAAAACGTCGCATCTTATCGAGTGGATCGTAAACACTCTGCAGCATCAAACTTGTCGCCATAGTCCACACCGAAAAGCCATGAGGTTTCTGTGCATGTCTCGGACCAGCTCCCGGCGAGCCGGGTTTTGACAGTACTTTCGTCCTATCTAGCAGAAAAGTGAGACTAGCAATTGAAAGTACTATCAACGCTAGACAGCTCGTTGAGTATGCCGATACAAATTGCCCGAAGATATCAACCTCGTCACCAACGTTGCGCTTGTAGTTCTGGAAGATGGCAGCACTGCGTTCGGTGATGGTGCTTGTAAAGCTGACCCCGTTCACGCGGACACTGGTTGGCAAAATCACCACTGACACGTCGGCTTCCTGCAAGCCACGCTGTTAGCAAAAAACAACGGTGGTCAACATGGGTGTACTTACATCCCTTTGAAGTAGTCCAACTAGACCATCGTAGTGACCCGTTTCGTTGGGGCTTCCAAAGGAAGTCATCTTCGGTCTCACCAACACGGAGGTCAGGTTTCTGAAAATCAGGCTGGATTTAGTGTTCAATTGGAGACTTTCATGCTTTTTTCTCAGGAATATTCGTACTCTGAACCGTGATTCGCGAAAAGGTATTTTCCGCATTCAGATTTTGTATCGCTCCTGCTCGATTGCTATAGGGTAGCGTTGCTTAATTACCGTTTTTTCCAATATTCTTTCATTCAATAAATAAATCAATGTTAATTCTTAATTTAATTTAATTCTTGAGTTTAAAAAAATATAAATTAATTCGTAAATTGAATTAATTGATATCAAACGGAATAAATATATTAAAATTAAGCAGCCCTACTACAGGGTAGAAGCGGGAGCAGCCGCCTAGTAACATACCGTGGGTTACCTTTCTATTTTATCACTAACCTGACTTTGAGTTGCTGTAGTAGGTGAACGACAACGCCATTGAGATACCCATTAATCGGAAAATCTGTGTTTGTAATATTGGCTTCAAGCTCAAGATCTTTCGTGTAGAACGGCTGAAAGACGAGGCCATATAGCTGAAAGGACAGACAGAATTAGCAGCTAGACATCACAAGTTTAGAGGAATGATAACTTATCATTGATAAGGTTTAGCACAGACTGCTTTTAATTACTGACGCAGGCATTGAGATGCTCAAAGCTTCAAAAAGATGTTACTCGAGCTCGACATAGTTTATCTCCTCGAAGCTTCAAAACAGAGTTCTCTCTCTCTTTCTCGAATAATTCTGTCTCAATCGTTGGATCTATTTTTTGGCTTTATGAAATATGATATCAATGACGCTGGAACTCACCCGAATATATGCCAGTCTTAGAGGCCTGTTCATCTCGCCTTGGACTTTAGAAAGCCGTCTCTGTTACTAAACTGAAATGTTTCGAGACAAAATGAAACGTGGGTCTGATCCCGTTATGACGGAATGAGGAAAGCAGATTCCATCGAGTGAAGGGAAGTGATCTAATATTCTGCAATCATTAAGGTACAATCGTTAAATATCACCAGTAGAGGTGGGCACTGTCGGTTTCCTGCCGGATATCCGACATATTTTACCGCGGGTACCGGGTGCGGTCGATAGCGGTATGGCAGAAACGGTGTCGGTCGGTTGTCTCCCATAAAGATATAAAAACGGACCGCGGTTCTCAGTAGGGTTGTTTATTTTTCGGTTTCTGGTAAATTGATTCATAAATTAAATCTGAAAAATATAATAAATAAATTCCAGATAAATTGAAGCCATGAGAACAGACTGTTGGGCAGAATACCCATAAGCTCATTGTGCTGGGTTAGGTTCTGCTTTGGTTCAAGGTTACTTTTTCCACCGCTAGAGGTGCTGCATCTCAGTTTGACGGAGAGTTGCTGCATCAGTGAGACGAACTACTTGCTCTGATATTTGCCTTCAGCGCAATGTGCAGCTCGATTCACAATAGAGGCAGACACGGGTATTCGGCCGCCGTTACCCGGTTCATATGACATACCGATGGCCGAGCACTGGTAACTGTGGCCGACAGCGGCCGTAACCGTGCGGCTAGTTACTGCTGTTGCCGAGCTTGCACCCGCTCAATATCTGCCTCTAATTCACAATGCCTGGTTCAGAATCTGATGCGTTTGGCTTATCTTGTCACTAATCGAGGGTGTATCACTTTGAAACAATGAACAGCGAGTGCGTTGTTTGAAAGCCACCGTCGTTGCAATAAAATGGTTCGAGGTAGGAGCCGACTCTTCAGATAGATCAGTGAGAGGATACCAGACTTAAAAATGAAACTCTACATAGCTGTATTTTGCATCTTTATTTCGGCCGCCATTAGTGCGCCAACTGCCAAAGTTCTGAAGGTTCCTTTGCAGCGATATCCCAGTGGTGCATCCAATGGCCGAGGCTCAAGTGGTCAAGGCTCAAGTAACGCCGGTTCTGAAATCAAGGTCAACGACAACGGGCCAGCTGCCTTGTTGACCAGCTTCGACGACGCCCAGTTCTTTGCTTCGGTCGAGATGGGCACACCGGGCCAACCCTTCAACGTTGTCTTCGACACTGGGTCATCCAACATTTGGTTGCCTTCGTCCAAGGCCAAGTCGTTTGCTTTGTTTTTCAAGCAACAGCTTTACAACTCATCTTTGTCGAGCACATGGAAACAAGATGGCACCATCGTGACTATTCCGTATGCTTTTGGAAAGACTAAGGGCTTTGTTTCCAATGATATCTTGGCTCTTGGAGGTTTAAACACTCCTGTCAACTTTGTTGAAGCAACTGACCAAGAGCTGCAGTGGTATGCATTCCAATTTGATGCTGTCTTCGGAATCGGTTATCCAGCCTTGACGGCAGAGGGAGGTAGTGGTTTACTGCCTCAATTGAAAGAACAGGGCGTAATTTCCAACTTGGTGGCCACGTTTTCTTTCAAGGGAGACAATGGCCAACTGGGACTTGGGGGCGTTGACAGTTCACTCTATTCGGGTGCCATTACCTATCTACCCGTAGTTGAGCAGCCCTATGCTAAGGTTCACATGGACTCGTTTCGCCCTTGGAGAAGATACCACCTCTTTCTGCAATGGCGGCTGTGACGTCATCATTTCATCCGCCAACACCCGCTTCGCCTTGCCCTCTGCCCAGGTTGAAGCTCTAAACAAGAAGATCGGTGCTAAAATTTCGCCCGAGCTGGCCCCTGGTACCTACACTCTGGACTGTACTACTTTGTCCCAATTGCCCACTCTGACCTTCGTCTTGGGTGGTCGCAAGTTCGATTTTCTACCCACTGATTACGTCATTGTCGACTCTGAAGAAATGTATTGCATATCCGGCTTCACTGGCATTGACTCCCCTTCAGGAACGAAGCCATTCTGGGTGCTGGGAAATATGTTCTACTCCAACTTGTACACCGTTTTCGATTATGAGAACAACCAAATTGGCTTTGCTGATGCCGCTTGATCTAGTCTTTGATACTAAATTTAAACTATTTCGTTGATTATCTATTTTTGCTCATACTAGCTGAATTCTGAAGCTCATTTGTGGACCGGGCTCGGATTTCACGAAAGATATCGTAAGGAAAGCTTGCTCACTTTAATTTGAACTATTCGTACACTCAGCGAGACATGCTAGGGCGGAGCATCAAAACACCTGACAACAGCTTTGGCTCCTAGTAGGCGCCAACTGAGAAACGTCAATGTTTGAAATGAAGAGCAAAGGTATCCTTTGTTGTAGCGAACGATAAAAGCAACGCCTCGACAACCATTACATGATTTGCCAATTTCTCTCGTAGACTCGTGATTTAATTCAGTCGCACTAGAAAACTGAATCAGACAAGATGAAAACGTTTGCTCTAATCGCCATTTTGGTTCTTGCTGGAACTTGCTCTGCCCGACTGATTGGAGGCAAGTCCGACATCAAGAACACCAACTCGCTTCGGCTTCAGGAAATTTTCGAAGTCGCCCGCCAGTATGCTAGCGGCTTGACCGACTCCGAATTCGAGCCTAAGCTTACCAACGTCTTGTCTGCCCAACAACAAGTCGTATCCGGTGTCAAATACTTCCTTGAGTTCGAGATGACCGACACCATTTGTCGAAAGGGATCCAACGAGGCCAATAATTTGAAACTTTGTGCCATCGAGCCTAAGGTGAGTTTTTGTTTGATTGAATAGTTTTAAAAAATAGCAAAAATACCATGCTTCAGGCCACAGTCAATGTTTGCAACGTGGAAGTCGTGGAACAAGCCTGGCTGAAAAACACTCGAGTAGTGGGCGCTGCATGTGGCAAGAAGCAATGACGTAAGGACGCTGCTTGCTGAAAATTCTTCACGTGACTCAATCACGTCTTAAGCCGATCAATAAAAGTTTACTATTGAACGTTGAAAGTGAAGAGTGTTCCAGTTATTACAGTGTGGTAGGGTATGCGATGCGTCAGATAGAATGAGCTTGAAGATTTGATGTGCAAGGTGGTGCGTTGTATCAATCAGCCTTTCATCCGAATTATGAACCAAGTTTTTTGACTTCATCATGCGAGTTTTTCATTCTGGCTCTGATGGTGTATGAACGTCTAGCGCACGCGCAAAGAAAGCGTTACGTCACGCGATCAGCGGTTTTTTGCGGCCTAAAAGCCTGCTTGATAGATAAACAAGAACTGCAATTTGATGATGATCGCGTGTTTCTGACAACATCTCGTCCATGTAAAACCCAGTCTACTCAGGTATTGCAAAACAAAGAAGTAATTAGTATTTATCTCAGTTGACGTGAAACAGCCTCGAGATTAATTGTTCAATTGTTTTCCATGCAGTTATATAAATCAATCACTATATTAACGCCCCACACGGAGTGCTTTGTATTCAGTAGATTTCCACATCGACGCAACCATGAAGACATGTGCACTGACCGCCATCTTGGTCCTGCTCAGCTTGATCAGCTGCATGGCCATGCCCGGCGGACTCTCGGACGTTCAGGACACCAACTCGGAACAGTTCCAGAAAATTTTGAACCTTGGACGCAAACGCGTGAACAGTATGAGCAACTCCATTTTCGAGTCCAAGGTCACCGAGGTGTTGTCCGCCAAACAGCAAGTAGTGTCCGGCATCAGGTATGTCATCGAGTTCGAAGTGTCCGACACAACTTGCACCAAGGGTTCGAACGAAGCGAAGATGCTTGAAACATGTCAGCTCCGTTCTAATGTAAGTATGCAACTTAACTAGTCATGTTTCTAACCGAATTTTATCTGAACGCTAGGCTTCTCCAAACATTTGCACTGTCGAGATCGTCGAGAAGGCGTGGCTTAACAGTATCAAGGTAGTGAAGGCCAAATGTCACAAGAAAGTTTGAACACTGAACCACCTGATGTATTAGCTAACGATTTTTCCACCTAATTAGCTTGCTGTTAATTAAATTTGCTTTTCGCTCACAATTCTGTTTATCATCCATGATGAACTTACCCACTGAACTATGCCTTTCACTGCACAGTGTCTAAAATGGCGTCAATGGGCCGGGTCCGGGTGATGGAAGTTTCCCGGCTACAGGTTGGCCAGGGAGCAAATGGCCTCCCGTTTCACGCTCTATTTCTTATCTGCATGTGGAGCCCGTGAATGAATCGGGCTGGCAGCCTGGGCCCGGACTTTGACCCGATTCACCTTCTCTCGACGACCTTGTCAGCTCCAGTCTAGTCTTGCGATAACCGTTTTGCAAAGTAAGATCGCAAGCAAAGCGCATGCGCCTCGATAAAAAGGCGTTTAAGTACACTTGACCGATGCAGCATATGTTCGAGATGCAGTTAGATGAACCGTTTATTCAATCTCATTGTACTTTCTCCGTTTACTCTTGCAGTCATGTTTAATTCAACAGCGATGAAACTCAGCGCTGTGCTCGCAACGTTGGCCCTTATCGGGGCTTGCTCGGCCAAAATCCAAAGTGGGCCAATGTGGGACCTTCCGCCCACTAACACCACGTGGTACAGAGACTTGATGGAAGCTGCTCGCCAGCATGTCCGTACCTTAGTTGACTCTGACTTTGAACCCAAGGTGACCAAGATTCTGTCATCTCAGAAAGAATTTTTTTCCACACTGTGTCATCTCAAATTCGAGATATCCGATACAGTATGTAAGAAGATAGCGAAGAAACCACAAATATTTCCTCTTGCGATACTGATGCGGAGGTGAGTTCTAGTGCACTTTCGAGCCTCTGATTCAAATTATTTATCTTGTATTTAGGCCACGCCCCGCACATGCACTGTCATCATTCAACCTTCACGTGCTTCCAATCAAGTGATCAGTGCCGAGTGTACTCAGTGAAAAGGATTGCTATCAACCATTCAGCTTCCGCCGCCTAAACTTTACATGATTAAAATTTCTAAATTCAAACAATAGCTAGTATGAGTACATTAGCTATACAGAAGTTTTTCTAGCGATATCATATTCATCAAAATCAGATGGCACTCTGGTGACCATTACTAGAACAGGTAAAGATATCAGAACAGAGTAAAGTTTATGCTTTCAAATCACAAACCAGAAAGTTTGTTTTGTTTAGTTAATGCTGCTGCCAATCACATGAAACCGTGTGATCAAGGTCGAGATCATTCCTCATAATTTAGTCTATCAAGAATACGAAGAAGCGGTATGATGGGTGTGTGTGCCTTGGTGTCACTGCCATCAATGCGGTTAAACCTGTCCACTGAATCAGGTAGGTTTTGTTGGCACTGCTCAACTGTGCGATAGTTGCCACAGCCAAGGTCAATGGCATCTCCAGCCAAGCTGTTGAAGACGCCAAAGATGAAGTCAGTGATGGTGTCATCCTTGCGCTTTGTGCATAGTTTGTCAATGACGTTTCGAGCGTATATCAGAAATTGCTGGACAGTACAACATAAATTCGGCAAGAGGGCATCAGTGGGAGCCTTTTGTTCAACTTCTTCCAAGATGGCCGTCACTCGGTTAACCTCTTGGAACAAGATGGCAAAGTCTTCGTTGCGGAAGCATCTTAGCAGTCTCACTGTCCTCGTCTTGATTTCCCGTGTGCCACAGAATTCCTTGACGCCCTTGCGGATGCCACGAGCGACAAGATTGTATATCGTCTTCAAAAAGGGTGACATGCACTTCCGGATGTCAGATGCACACTTCAGGTCCGGTGTGACTGTAGCGCACAGAATGTTGTCCAGTTCCCTCACCGTTCGGGGCACGGTGACATTCTCTCGGCCGAACAGTAACAGATGCTTGATACAATTGTCTGACCGGTCGATGATACTTGAATCGCAGCTGAAGGTTGACCTGGCGCTAGCTATATCAAGGGAAGAGACTCAATGAATTACGCGATATTTTGTTACCTAGCTTACCTTGAGATACAACCAGAAGCACGATGGCGAGAGCTAAGGCGTTCATCCTGTTTCTCTTCGGCGAGCAAAGCAAGTGAAATAAATGCGAACTAGACTTCAAGTTTTATACTAGTCGATGCGATACTGGTCAGGGGTCGCCATTGACCTTCGTAGAGAAGGCAAGCCTTCAGGCAGTCCACTTGCAAGCCTTCAGGCAATCCACTTGCAAGCCTAGTTGATGGAAGCAATTCAAGGTCGCTCACAATTAAGTGCCTTCATGTCGAGCCCGTGTGTTATATGTTCGCCATTACTTCATGTCTAGATAAACAAATGAAGAGCAATTTATGACACATTATCAATGCATTCCTTTTGCATTAAGCAAAGAAAATGCCGGTGATCAGGGGAATGTTCATCGACAACTAATGGCAAATTATTCGCCACACTACTCAAAGAAAGTTGAATAACAATTTTTTATTCACGTGTTTGAATTTTGAAGGGACCGTTTGTTGAGTGCGTGTGAAAGTAACAGATCGGCGCAAAATTTGAATGTCAATCGAAAATTGACGTTATGCTCGCAACCAGATTCACGTGACTCAAGATTTGCGTTTAGCCAAACTGTACAGGTATTTGATTTGCTGAGCCAGTAATTCATTCTCAATCTGAGCCATTCGAACGTTAATGGTGAACTTCTTGATCACTGTCGAGTAATTGCCTTCCTTGATTAGTCGCTCCAATCGATAATGTGACGTTGGTAAAGTGTTCACCTTGTTGCGCTTATTGCGAACAGTTTTCACGAAGTTGTAGGCGTGAACTGGATTAAGAGAGATGGCATTTATGCCCAGCCAAGTGCCGAAGCAACTTAGAATGTACAGAATGAAAGCATTCAAAGGTACTTTAGTGTAGTGATAGATGTCAAAGTTGGGCGACCTTGGGATTTCCATTCGGTAGAAAATGGAGTCGGCTCGATTGTCACTGAATCTTAACTCGGTTAGAGTGAAAACTTCGCGACAATTTGGCATTAAGCATATAGAGTCGCACAATTTTTCATACTCGGACAGCTTGGATTGAACCTTCTCATCTTCAATGTCTTTGTAAGTTATGTGACGTCGATCGAAGTTGTAATCCAGATCTTCGCTGGTGATCACGGAATACGGAAACTTGTTCAGTCCCGTCAGAGTGTGATTAATTAAGCACTGTGAATAGCAGCCCTGTCTACTCTTGATGAAAAGTCCAGGTTCTTCATAATCTGAGCAGTTCGTGTCATACGGCGGAGGCTTCATGTAGTTGCCGATTGATGAGTAGGTCATTAGGAAATAATTAGTACCTCCAATATCGTTCCTGGTTCTGTCTCTTCGAATGATTTGAGGAGCAAAATAGATGCTCACTGCCGGCAGTACTTCGGACAGCTGGTGTATGACGGGTACCGTTAGATATGAACTATCAAATCGGGAGTTGTTGAAGCCAACCTCGTAGGTCATACCGGATGCCCACATAGTTGAGGCCACATTTTCATAATTATAATCGGTCGAGATGTTAGCCCTGGGAGCCACCTTGTAGCAGAGATATTCTTGGGTGAAAAAACGTGTCACTTCAAAGATGGCGTTACATTCGCGACCATAATACTCAATCCAGCCAGGGTCTCCAGTATATCGCATAGAACATGTTTCAAACATATCTTTCGTGCTGGCAGACATATTGAATAAACCCTGCAAGGTAATGAGCTGTCTGATATCAACCGACAGGTATGCTTCGTCATCCGTGTCCACAATGATGTCTGGATAGTAGTAGCAAACACTCAAAATAGGCATCTGGACATCATCGGCACTTTCATATAGATCATCGTCACAGTTGGATACTGAAAATAGTCTTCCGCAATCTTGCCCGCTTGGTACAAGAAACCAATGGAACAAATGAGAAAAAAGAAGACTTTGCTTATGTTCAAAATCTGGGCCTGAATGTACTTTGAGCAGAAAATGACAACATTTTATTAGTTTCGCCGTCATTATCAACGACCTTACCTTGGCTTTGTCTATTATTTCAACCATGTCCAGAACGCACAGTTCCTATATTGGTGTTTAGAACCAAACAGCACAACTTCGCGTGAACTTCTTATAACGTGTCCCGCTTGAACTGTTCTAGTATTTGAACCGTGTGCCGTGCTGTACATTAAATTTATCGACCTGTTTTTCATCATACAAAACAGATCATGGATAATCAATCAAAATATCGACCAGACTGGATATATTACAAAACATGGCCTTGAAGATGACAAGCGATTCAAAAGGTTTAGTTTAGATTTTCGCTGACAGGTAATCAATACTCCGTCAAAGGATGATAAAGCTTCCAACTACCACATTAACATCGACAAAATAAAGATAAGCGAAGTTGAATTATTCAAATATGGCTTTGTTGGTGAAACTGAGCGAGCCAACGATGAGATATGGAGGCGATTCATTCAGCAATCCGATATCGATTAGCATTAGAGATATGCATGAGAGAACCGTTTTCTGGATTTACAGCAACGAAATGACTCCCTTAGTCCAGAGGGCAGCACATGCTCTCTTGGTCGGGCTGACAACAAGTTAGCCCAAGGAATCTTCAGACGCTGAGTTGAGCATGCGCCGACAGTTCAAGGGCCGCTCTGGCCTCTCTGGAACCTTGTATAGTCTGTGATGACCTCTAAGAAAAAAGCTGGATAGCCCAAGTGACTGTTAGGAATTTTGTGAACATTTAGATACAGTGCGTGACGTAAAAGTAGGCGAATTTATCTTTAATTTCGGTTCAAATCGATGCCAAATGTCGACTTAAATAGCGCACTTTTATGTAAAGTATTATCTGATAGGCCTATTCTTGACTGCAGTTTGTGCACGTTTACACTACTACTGAACTAAATGCCCGTTGGTAGTATAAAGCATAGATAGGATTGCCAGTAGAAAGAAGCTTCCGAACAAGGGTTGGACGTTTGAAGATCATGTGACCCTTCACTCGACACGTTAAGAACGGTCACGTGAAAGATCACATGACTTATGAGAATACAGCTCCTGTTCGGAAGCTCCTTTCTACTGGCGATCATAAACATCAATGACTTATTACATAGCTGTATTATTTTACAGCTGTCTGTTTCACGCAAGTGATTTTTCAGATTAGATTCTGTCGATAAAATTTGCTGTGCACACAAAAAAATTATGTCACTATTTGCAGATTAAAGCGACAGACCGTGATTCCGTCAACTCTACCGTACTTCGAAATGGAAACCTTCGAACCTAGCTTGCCCGACAATCTAATCACGATTTGCGTTTAGCCAAGTTATAGAGGTACTTGATTTGTTGTGCAAACAGTTCATTTTCAATCTGAGCCAATCGAAGGTTGATCGTGAACTTCCTGATGACCGCTGAATAGTTACCTTCCTTGATTTGTTGCTCAAGTCGATTCTGGCGCATGCCCAGCGTGTCTACCTTATTTCTTCGATCGTTAACGCCTTTCAAATAATTGTAGGCATGAACTGGATTAAAGGACAGCACATTGAGACCGAGCCACGTAGCAAGGCAACTGAGGCTGTACAGTACGAATTCGTTCAAGGACACCTTGGTGTAGTGATGGATGTCGAAGTTGGGTGACCTTGGACTCTCGATGCGATAGAACACTGAGTCGGCTCGATTGTCGCTGAATCGCACCTCTGTTATCGTGAAAACCTCTTCACAATTCAGCTTAGAACACTTTTCGTTACACAACCTCTCGTATTCGGATACTTTGGATTCGATTCGCTCGTCATGGATATCTCGATAAGATATTGGACACCGGCTGTAGTCATAGTCTAAACCTTCGCGAGTGATGACAGAGTAGGGAAA
Source organism: Halotydeus destructor (assembly GCA_022750525.1). Taxonomy (NCBI): domain Eukaryota; kingdom Metazoa; phylum Arthropoda; class Arachnida; order Trombidiformes; family Penthaleidae; genus Halotydeus; species Halotydeus destructor. The sequence goes on from JAIUWE010000025.1 coordinate 163,688, forward strand.
TTTGTTCAATCCTGTCAGAGTGTAGTTAGTTAAGCACTGAGCAAAGCAGCCTTGTTTACTCTTGATGAACAGTCCTGGGTCGTCGTAATCGGAACAGTTCGTGTCATAAGGCGGAGGCTTCATGTGATTGCCTATCGATGAGTACGACATTAGGAAGTAGTTTTTTATGCCGTCAGTGCTCTGTTTGTGTCGGTCTTTTCGCATGATTTGAGGGGCGAAATAAATGCTCACCGCTGGCAATACTTCCGACAGCTGGTGCAAGATGGGCACGACGAGGTAGCCATTGTCGAAAGTCGACGCATTGAAGCCAACCTCATAGTTCATACCTGATGCCCACATTGTAGATGCGACATTTTCGTAGTTGTATTCCTTTGATATGTTTTCATTCGGCACTATTTTGTAACAGATGTAGTCTTGAGTGAAGAAGCGTGTCACGTCAAAGATGGCGTTACATTCTTGGCCAATGTATTCCGTCCATGCAGCTTCGCCGTTGTATCTCATAGAACACTGTTCGAACACGCCATCTTTGGTTGCCGTTAGATTGAACAAAGTCTCGAGGGTTGTCAGTTGCTTCACGTTATCGAAATTGCTTTCATAAGTGAAATTGGTGTTTCCTGGTATCCTGGCTGCCATTTTGACCTGTTCCACGTCAACAATATCAGTGTAGTCCCAGCATACACTGAAGGCTGGCATTTTAACTGTTATCGGTACAGTCATGTAAATCATCGTCACGGTTGGATACCGGAAGTAGTCTTTCGAAATCTGACCGGCTTGATTCAAGAAACCAATCAAACAAATGCCAAAGAAGACTACTTTGCTCGTATTTAGGGCTTTGGACCGAATGTACTGGACATCAATGATCAAATATTAGTGTCCACTTCATCTTCAGAAAACCTTACCTTAGCTATGTCAATAATGTTAATCATTTTTGTAACTACCGTATAGAACACACGAGCACCAAAAAACACGTAAACGCAAGATCTCAAAACATTCGTGCACAGCTCTCAAGGTGTCCAAGCAAGGTCTTTGGTGTGCTTCACATGAATTTATTTCATTTGGCATCGATCTGTTTTTCGTAGGAATAAATTGAGCATTCATAATCAATCAAACTATTGACCGAGGAGACATTTCATTAGTTCGAAGGGAAAAAAGCAAATCCATTTTCGAATGACAGGTGTTGAGAGTTCCATGCCAGTTTCCTCAAAGGTCAGGTTAGGTGTGGCGGTGTCGAATATATTCAATCGTAGTAGAAAGCAAGCAACCGCAGCCTGATCGGACCTTAATTATGCGCAGCAAATCCAACAAAATTACCGCATCCGAAAGATTGTAGAATGGATGACTTGGAGCCAGACGACAGCCCACAACTGAAAGACTAGTCAGTCGGATAGGGATGGGTAATCGAGTCGACTCGAGCTGCTGAGCCGACAGCTCGAGCCTTACGGCTCGGCTCGATGGCTCAAACAAATGAAATTGAGTCAGCTCAGGCGCTCAACCATTAGAAACAGACAGCTCAGCAGCTCCCGTTTGCTATTTGCTCCCATGGAGTTAACATGGAGCCGGCTCGAGCTGAGCCGTCGAGCTGAAGCTCGAGCCTTCAAAAGTCGACTCAGGCGGTCACGGAAACAGAGGGAGCTCAGCTCGGAAGCTCGCTGTCTCGGCATACGGCTCGGCTCGCAAAGTGCTCCGAGCTGAGCCGAGCGAGCTTTTACCCATCCCTACAGTCGGACATCATCTCTGTAACTGCGCATGCGTCCTTCGGAACATCAGAATCCGGTTAGCTCAGGTCTCTTCATACACGGAGCAGCCAACTTCGGAGTCGAAGCGTCAAGATTCACATTTAGAAAGCTCTTTATACTCCATTCAATGTATCTACAGCATAAATGAGTTCAAGATATTGAGAATAATACTGACGTTTGTACAGCATTCAGGCCAGCTAGTCGCATCTTTGTGAGTCGGTCACTCCACAAGTCCCGCGGGACACGAACGTAGTGCAAAGATCCAGACACGTGTCTGAATGGTTGTCCATCCTTCAGAAATCGATCGTTCACGTAATCGATGAAGAAGGTACTCGGTCTCAAAAGAATCGAATTTCGAATTTTTCGCCGAAATCTTAACTGCGCAGGTCAGTCCGTAGGTTTTCGTGCATATTAACGAGTTGCGCAGTTTAACTAAATTAAAGCGGAGCACTAAATTGCTGCTCTGTTTGGGGCCACACATTGTTGCTGGCAAGTATAGGAAGTGCAAGAGGCTGCGCATTTCAACATGGCGCGCAATTTAGAGTTCGCCGGTCAAAATAAATTTCTCCGACTGTCTTCATGTTTCTTACCGTCTATCATACCGCTACATCATGTTGACATCATCTTGATTGCACAATCTAATGTCAAGAGTTCAACTTACTGCTACGTACTTTCTCGGATCCGTCGGTTACTTGATAAATTTATTTGGCCAAACCGAAATCACTTCTTGCTGAACAAACAGTTGTTTGATTGTTCGGTTGAAAAAATATTCCAGTAATGAATGATTAGTGGGCTAAAATTAGCCTCAAAGGTTGGCAAGCAACTGCATTCAAGTCAATGGGAGTCACATGCAAAAGCTAATTCATTTCCGCGTTCCTTTAGAAACATGAATGCGTTGAAATTTGCCCAATATTTTTCGGTCATCAGCGTAAGGTTTTTGTTGTAAACTGAGCCCAGCTATTTCATCTTTTATATTTGTTCAGACTGCGACCGCGTTGAATACGTTCGTCATAGACTACGATAACAATCAATTTCTGAAAGATGGTCAGCCCTTCCGCTTCATTTCCGGGGAATTGCACTACTTCCGTGTCCCGTGTGAGCTGTGGCATGATCGCCTATCAAAGCTTCACTTCGCTGGTTTGAATGCTGTTTCAACGTAAGTATGACTGTAATACAAAACGAATGCTCGAATTTCTCTTGATTCAAGGTATGTCGAATGGAGTACGCATGAACCCGAACCAGGCACGTTCGTTCAGCTGGAGGATATCACCAACTTCATTAAGTTGGCTCAAGAAGTCGGCCTACTGGTTATCCTCCGTCCAGGCCCATATATTTGCGCCGAGAGAGACTTCGTAAGTTACGATTTATGTTGCCATTTCTGTTATACTACGTCTCTCCAGGGAGGCCTTCCGTACTGGCTGATGCGAGATAACCCCTCAATGAAAATAAGAACTAGTGATCCTTCTTACCTGAAGCTTGTTAACAGATACCTGAGCAATGTGCTGCCTCTGATCATGCCTTTACTGTATTCCAATGGAGGACCTGTGATCATGGTGCAAATCGAAAATGAGTACGGCGCATCTTTATGTGACTTGGAATACATTGGATGGCTAAGAGGCGCATTCAGACAGTATTTAGTCAACGATGTCATTCTGTTCGCTACAGATCCAGCTTTCGAACGCGTTCTGAAGTGCAGCAAAGTCGACGGTGTTTACGCGACTGTTGACTTGGCAACCAGAAACATCAGCAATCCAATGGACTTAAACCAACTTTTAGCTGTTCAGCGACTGTTTGAGCCTGAAGGACCATTTGTCGTTTCGGAAGCATACACTGGCGGTCTGCAATACTGGTCAACTAAGCCTGAGACACGTGACACGGTCCAGGTGGTCAAGACGCTCAAAGAGCTACTGGATCTTGGAGCTTCAGTCAACCTCTTCCCGTTTCATGGCGGTACCAACTTTGGTTACAAGAATGCTGCTGTTCGCGGGAATTTAATGACGTCGGTGAGCAAGGCATTATTTACTAACTTTGTCAGAGACCGCGTGGAGTCAGTTTCTTGAGACCTGAGCTATTCTCCAGTGCATGTTTCTTCAGTTAGGTGGGGAGATAAGGTCTCCGGAACGGGTGGGTTTGGCGATACCCCATAGCAAGCTAGCGGTTAGGTTACACTACGTTGTGCCGTTTTTACTAATACACAAAAATGAGGCTGTCTGAAAATTCCTCTAATACCGCATTGATATCTTAGGGAATCACAATTGTCAATAGCACTCTGTTCCAACCACTGGTCACCAGCTATGATTTCGATGCCCCAATATCAGAAGCTGGAGATCTCATGGAAAAGTATCACGCTATTCGTGAAGTACTTGGACACTATGTTCAGTTACCAGCAGGTGACTTAGCAAAGTATGCCACTAAATTGAATTTAGGCTCTGTCTACATGCACTTGAGCTTATCGTTGCCCGATATCATGCTTAGTCACTCCAAGAGAGTCGACAGTCAGTTTCCCTTGACATTTGACGATCTCGAAGTTGACGGTGGATACGTCATCTATAGAACAAGCTTGGATTTTAAATCGAGAGATCCGTCTCAGTTGACCATACTTGGCTTGAATGATAGAGCACAAATATTGGTTGACGGTCGCTTGATTGGAATGTTTAGTAGGACCAATAATATTTTCAGTACACCTCTGAATGCATTCAAGGGTTCTGAACTGATTATCGTGGTTGAAAATCAGGGACGCTTCTCTTTTGACTTGGACAACATTTACAAGCCTACGAAAGGGATAATAGGAAACGTGACGCTGGGCTCGAAGACATTGACAAACTGGGCTCATTACTACGATTTGAATATAGGAGGAAATCGTGTGGACAGCGTGAAGACCCAAACTAACCAGCCTCCGAAACTTCAAGTCCCAGCTGTCTATGTCGGATCGTTCGTAGTACCACCTGGCTCCGAAGGGCAGGACACTTTCCTTCGCCTCGATGGTTGGGGCAAAGGCGTGGCCTTCGTAAACGGGATCAACATTGGCCGCTACTGGCCTGACGAAGGGCCTCAAGTGACCCTTTATGTTCCGCATGTGTGGTTGCGTCCGAAATCCGTCAATTACATTCATCTCTTCGAGACAGAGCGTGCCCCATGTCAAGATCGCAACACGTGCTTTGTTTCACTGTCTGATAAACACGTTATCCACGGAGAAACAGCTGAGAACTGATATTTGAAATAAAGGTGAACACTGTTTTATATCTTTCTACTGCTTAATTTCTGAAGTAGAGTGGAACGGGTGGCTGTTTCGCCACTCGACCCGCCCGCACCAGTAAGAATTTCAATTGGGCGGCTCGAACCGGCCGATGACGTCACCTCTGCTCCATGTCAAGATCGCAACACATGCTTTGTTTCACTGTCTGATAGACACGTTATTGATGGCCCAACTGCCGAAAATTGATGTTTGAAAATAAGTTGAACCTGTTGTGACCTCTTCATGGGAGAAACAGCTGAAAACTGATATCTATATACTAATAGTCGTTAGTGCTCCAATCTAGAGAACGCCATTCTTGACCGACCTCAATGGATGTGGTCTTGAAATGTATGTGTGCCAAATACGCGTCGAGCTGCGAACCAAAATTTGCAACTTTCGATCTAGAACTTGAAATATTCGGCTTTGAACATTTCGAGTTATTCATTTAACATGGGACCCTATGAGAGCTTTTTGCAGAGGTCCACGTTAAGAACAACCCTTGTAGAAAGGTTTCACGCAGCCCATTCGTTTTTCCATTGAATATCAGTGCGACTGAATTAAAAAATTCATTGTTCTACCTTGTTTCGCGAAAAGTCCATGGCCCGCCTACTTTTCCGGTACCTCTTCATGTCTAGAATTTAATCAAACAGCAGCCGGGCTGAACTAGATGTGGGTTGCAAGAGAACTTGAGTACAGCGGTCAAGTCATGTTATCAGTCTCATTCACGAAACAGGCCACGCCTTTTTAACGCTGACAAAGGGCTCGTGATCAGATGTTAGCTGCACTGAAATGAAACGCAAGTCAAAATGAGTTGTGGGATCAAGTTTGCTGGCGCCCGACCTAATGTCATCAGTGGTCGGGAATCAATGTCAAAACCAATGCTGAGGATATAATTATCGAAAAGCATCTCTTTGTGAAAAACAGCTAGACAAAAGCCCAGCTATGTCGTCGTCAGTTCATACTCGATAAAACTAGAAGAGAATGCATATTTTACAGCTCACGCTACTCCCGGACAGGTCTATGGTTCGTGGCCGCTTCATACAGCTCTGCAGCTGGTTTCGCTGCAGCGTTTCAAATTTGATCCGAGTCCTCGATTTATCCATTCATCCATATCTATCATGTCATCACTGGACTCATAAAGCCCTTCGACTAATCAACTTTGAACCTCTCCAATAGAAAATAAAGTCAAAGCCGCGGAATCAACTCAGCTGGCGCCAGACCTAATGTCGTCAGTGGTCGGGGAACGATGTGAAATGCAATGCGTAGGATACAACTATCGCGAAGCGTCTCTTTGTGATATGCAACTAGACAAATACCCAGCGATGTCGACTCCAGTTTATAGTTGATAAACTAGAAGAGAATGAATATTCTACGGCTTTCGCTACTTTTTTCGGTCGTCGTTGTAGGTTCAAATCTGAGATTGTGATGCCATCTACTAATTCTCCGTTTCCTCAGGTGGCAGCTTCTTGGGGCACTTTTGTTATAGACTATGACAACAACCGATTCCTGAAAGATGGCCAGCCTTTCCGCTATATTTCGGGCGAAGTGCAGTATTATCGAGTTCCGCGCGAGAATACGGCAGGAATGTTTCCAGCACAGACGTCTCTTGACTCCAACATACACCTCAATGAGAATAGACATACTTCTCGGCTCAGATGATGAATCGTGCCACATACGCACCTGATATGCTCAAGGTTCCGACTATGAGCTGGGCGTGACTTCCCGTATCTGTCAAGGCCGGCGCCATAGACATGTTGCTGTGCTGAAATGTATTTAACAAAGATATCAGCAATTCAGATCTCTGATGGAGAATGTGCTGTAGGAGAAAAGTTTCCACCATTCCAAGCGCAGTGATGAATGTCTTGCGAGTGTTTGCGTTTTGTCTCTACGTTCAGGTAAGTAGCCGCACTCTGGTTTGCTTTCAATGCATCATGTTGCTTATCTTCAAGGCATCAGCAGCCTTCAAGAGCTTTGAAATCGACTATGAGCACGACCGATTTCTGAAAGATGGTGAGCCATTCAGATACGTATCCGGCTCCGTGCATTACTATCGGGTACCGCGTGAGCTTTGGCGTGACCGACTAACGAAACTTCGGCTCGCTGGTCTGAATGCCGTTTCAACGTGAGTTTATACGTCTAGCGGACAGTCATATTGAACATTCATATCTTGTATTCAGTTACATTGAGTGGAGTACACACGAACCGGAACCAGGTCGCTTTACTCAGCTGGAAGACGTCACAGATTTTGTCAAGCTGGCCCAAGACGTGGGCCTACTGGTCATCCTCCGGCCTGGTCCATTCATTTGTAGCGAAAGGGATTTTGTAAGTATGCTCTAGGTAGATATAGAATACACTACCATTTCTTTTTAGGGAGGCTTTCCCTATTGGTTACTACGAGATAATCCTTCGATGGTTATCCGAACCTACGATGCGTCATACATGAAACTTGTAGACCGGTATCTCAGCAATGTGCTGCCGGAGATCACCCCGCTATTGTACTCCAATGGTGGTCCAGTGATCATGGTACAGGTTGAGAATGAGTACGGCACAGACCACTGTGACAAAAACTACTTAACCTGGTTGCGAGATACATTCAAGAGGTATCTGAGAGACCCGGTTATTCTATTCACCACAGATAGCCCGCAACAAAACTTGACTGAATGCGGAAAGATAGAAGGCGTTTACGCAACTGTCGACTTTCATCCTGGTGATGATGCCGAAGTAGTAGCCTTCGCTGGCCAGCGTCGCGTCGAGCCTAGAGGTCCCCTGGTCAACTCTGAGTTCTACCCCGGGTGGATGGACATATGGTCAGAACCTCACTCAACTTATCATGATACGGCCAAAGTTGTGAAAACTCTAAAACAAATCCTAGATACCGGGGCCTCAGTCAATCTTTATATGTTTCATGGCGGCACCAACTTCGGTTACAAAAACGCCGCCTTTGGCAACGGCTTGGATCTGACAGTCACCACGAGTTATAACATGAATGCCCCAATTTCGGAAGCAGGTGACCCAACTGACAAGTATTACGCTATTCGCGATCTTCTCAGCAACTATCTGCCTTTGCCAGCCGGTGAGGTCCCGAAGCCAGCCCCCAAGTTCCATATTGACAGAGTTCAGATGCGCGCATGCGCATCTTTGTCGGACATAATGGGCAAATACTCGACGATACGTATTTCTCAGTTTCCACTGACATTTGGCCAACTTGAAGTAGATGGTGGATACGTCATCTACAAGACGACGGTCAATTTCAAGCCCAGAGACCCTTCTGAGCTGGCCATACCTGGACTAAAAGACAGAGCTCAGGTGATTATTGACGGTCAGCTGATCGGAACTCTGAGTAGAACGGACAACATCTTGACTATGCCTCTGCGACTGTCTCAAGGATCTGAGTTGATCGTATTGGTGGAAAATCAAGGACGCTCAAATGTTGGCCTAGGGATGGCGGCCGACTCTGATAAGGGCATCATCGGCAACGTGTCTCTTGGCTCGCAAGTCTTAACCGATTGGACTCACTATCATAATTTCTTAAATATCGAGTGCAGTTCTCGCAAGACTTGGGCTCCGACCGCTCCAGCTATATATGCAGGTTCCTTCGTAATACCAGAGGGATGCCAAGGACTAGACACATTTTTGCGCCTCGATGGCTGGGGCAAGGGCGTGGCTTTCATCAACGGCATAAACATTGGTCGCTACTGGCCTGATGAAGGACCCCAAGTCACTCTCTACGTGCCACATGTCTGGTTGCATCACAATTCGTCAAACTACATCTATCTTTTCGAGACAGAACGAGCTCCTTGTGAAGACCAGGATACTTGTTTTACTTCATTCAGGAACGTACACGTACTTAACGGACAAACACCTGAAGCTGGGACAAGTGAACTTCCGTACTTTGGTTGATTAGTGCTGCCCGTAGTTGATTCTGCTTAAATTTATTTATACATTATTCAGACTGACTGGATGATGGAATTTTCGGATTATGAAGGAATAAACAACTCTATTGCCGCTATATTTCTTGAGAAGCCGTGTTTGCTGTGCTATCTGTGACTGAGCATTTCGACAACATCATAAAGCAAAATGTAACATTTTGGACGGTTTCCATGTCGAAATACGTGCCTTGATGGCGGTGATGTATCTTTTTGCACCTTGCATGTATTTGTTCCAGTTTACACTTATCTGAATTATATTACTTCGTGTTTATCAAGCTCTCAGTCTTTCAATTGTCTGAAGGTCAATGAGCAGCGATAATCTGTTGCTGGCGCTAAAAATGTGCCTACTAAAGTCTACTGGACTCATTGTTTTGTACTGTGATAAGTTGAACCATTACCACGGTTGATGTCGAAACATATTGATATCTAAACGCCTTGAGCAGAAATTGGCTTGCTTGTCATGCTTCTACAGTAGCTGTCGTCTTTTTTTTATACTATAATTATAGTAAAACTAACGTCCCTCTAGCCCCAGCCTAGTGAAAATGCGCTTAGCTGAACTGAACGACGTTTCAACGTGATACATTTCATATTATTCAAGGTACGTCGAGTGGAGCACACATGAACCTGAACCAGGTCAGTTTTTTCAGCTGGACGACGTCACAAACTTCATCAAAACAGCTCAACAAGTGGGCCTACTGGTCCTACTTCGGCCGGGCCCGTACACATGTGCTGAGAGAGACTTCGTAAGTGTCGTAGACGATCTAATTGAATTCACGCTGTGTTCCTCTTGGCTTCCCCTACTGGTTGCTTCGTGACAACCAATCCATGGTCCTTCAAACCTATGACCCGTCATTCCTCAAACTGAATGACAGGTATCTCAGCAAGTAGATTCCGCTAATCACTCCTCTACTGTATTCCAACGGCGGTCCAGTCACAATGGTGCAAGTTGAAAATGAATACGGTACTCGACACTACGACGCCAACTACCGCATCTGGTTGAGGGATCTGGCTGTGGCGTGACCGGCTCACTAAAATGCGTCTAGCCGGCGTGAATGACGTTCAAACGTGAACGAGATTCAACAATAGATTCAATATTAATCGAATACTTACTAGTTACTTATGACTGGTTGCTACGTACTTTCTCGGCTCCGTCGGCTACTTGATAAACTTTTTTTGAGCCAAACCGAAGTCATTTCTCGTTGAGCAAGTAGTTGTTTGACTGTTCGGTTAAAAAAATATTCCAGTAATGAACGATAAGTGGGATAAAATTAGCCTCAAAGGTTGGCAAGCAACAGCATTCAAGTCAATGGGAGCCACAAGCAAAAGCTAATTCATTTCCGCGTTCCTTTAGAAACATGAATGCGTTGATATTTACGCAATATTGTTTGGTCATCAGCGTAAGGTTCTTGTTGTAAACTGAGCCCAGCTATTTCATCTTTTATATTTGTTCAGACTGCGACCGCGTTGAATACGTTCGTCATAGACTACGATAACAATCAATTTCTGAAAGATGGTCAGCCCTTCCGCTTCATTTCTGGGGAATTGCACTACTTCCGTGTCCCGCGTGAGCTTTGGCGTGATCGCCTAACAAAGCTTCACTTCGCTGGCCTGAATGCTGTTTCAACGTAAGTATGACTGTAATACAAAACGAATGCTCGAATTTCTCTTGATTCAAGGTATGTCGAATGGAGTACACATGAACCCGAACCAGACACGCTCGTTCAGCTGGAGGATATCACCAACTTTGTAAAGTTGGCTCACGAAGTGGGCCTATTGGTTATCCTCCGTCCAGGCCCATATATTTGCGCCGAGAGAGACTTCGTAAGCTACGATTTATGTTGCCATTTCTGTTAAACTACGTCTCTACAGGGAGGCCTTCCGTACTGGCTAATGCGAGATAACCCCTCAATGAAAATAAGAACTAGTGATCCTTCTTACTTGAAGCTCGTTAACAGATACCTGAGCAATGTGCTGCCTCTGATCACGCCTTTACTGTATTCCAATGGAGGACCTGTGATCATGGTGCAAATCGAAAACGAGTATGGCGTGTTTTCTTGTGACCTGGAATACATCCGATGGCTGAGAGACGCCTTCAAACAGTACTTGGTAGATGATGTTGTTCTGTTTTCAACCGATGCTGCTTACGATTACCTCCTTGTGTGCAGTAAAGTCGACGGTGTTTACGCAACAGTGGACCTAGCCAGCCGTGACAACGTTCTTGCGGCTGATGTCGGCAAGCCTTTAGCTATTCAGCGACTGTTTGAGCCTAAAGGACCTTTTGTCGTTTCGGAGTCATACACTGGTGTTCTGCAGCGCTGGTCGACGGACCATGAATCACGAAACACGACCCAAGTAGTCAACACGTTGAAACAGCTACTGGACCTCAAGGCGTCAGTTAGCCTTTTCATGTTCCATGGCGGCACCAATTTCGGATTCAAAAATAGCGCCATCGCCGATGGCATTTTCTACGAGCCCCTGACGACCAGCTATGATTTCGACGCACCAATATCGGAAGTGGGCGACCTTACGGAGAAGTATTTCGCCATTCGCGATCTTTTAGGGCACTATGTCAAGTTACCAGCTGGTAATTTGACAATGTATGCCACGAAAGTGAATCTAGGCTCAGTCCCTATGCACTTGAGCTTGTCTTTAACAGACATCATGCTCAAATACTCAAAAAGAATAGAAGCTGAGTTCCCTTTGACCTTTGAAGAACTCAAGGTAGACAGCGGATACGTTATCTACAGAACAAGATTGGATTTCAAATCCAGAGACCCCTCTCAGTTGACCATACTTGGCTTGAATGATAGAGCCCAAGTATTGGTTGACGATCAGTTGATTGGGATCCTGAGTAGAACCAATAATATTTTCACCATACCGGTAAACTCAGTCAAGGGTTCTCACTTGATTATCTTGGTCGAAAATCAAGGACGATTTTCATTTGCATTCAAAAATGGACACCAGCCTACGAAAGGAATCATTGGAAATGTGACGCTAGGCTCGAAAACATTGACCAACTGGACGCATTACTACGACATGAATATAGGATGTCCTCTGGAAAGAGTGGAACGACTCAGTTATCAACCGTCAAAATTTCAAGTCCCAGCTGTCTATGCCGGATCGTTCGTAGTTCCACCTGGACGCGAAGGGCAGGACACTCTTCTTCGACTCGATGGTTGGGGCAAAGGCGTGGCCTTCGTAAACGGTATCAACATTGGCCGCTACTGGCCTGACGAAGGGCCTCAAGTGACACTCTATGTGCCTCATGTTTGGTTGCGTCCGAGATCCGTCAATTACATTCATCTCTTCGAGACAGAGCGTGCCCCATGCCAGGATCGCAACACATGCTTTGTGTCGCTCTCTGATAGACACGTTCTTGATGGCCCAACTGCCGAAAATTGATGTTTGAAAATAAGTTGAACCTGTTGTGTCTCCTTCCCGGGTGACACTCTCCTCGCTTGCCTCTTGCTCGACTGCCCCGTTCATTGACGCGAGAAGTCCGTGAGGCGTTGTGTTTACGCCCGGGTGTAACTGGGCCTAAAATTTTGAAATGGTTAGAATCGCAATAAAGTAGATCTCTTAGCAACCGTGTTTATTCGTAGCTTGAAGCAGACTGAGTGCAGAGGCGTCATTTCGACACATGCGTTGTTCCCGGGTGTAGTTCAGGACGAGCACAGCTGACATATGTTATGGCACAACATAACCGATAGTTGAAAGGAGAAAAGACTTGCGCCGCAGCGGCAACATCTACCGGCTTTTGTGGTTTTTGATGTATCTACATGAGGGCGCGATCAAGACCTGACCATTCAAGTAGTTGGTCGGTGGTTCAATGCATGCGCGCCCTCTCCTTAAGGTCGCTTCGCTCTTTAGATCGAAAGAGCCATAGATACAGTGCTTTACATGAAGGTGTGCACTTTGGGTTAACATTTCACATTGAGTTCAATTGGAAATATACGAGAAATTCGCACACCTTTATGTAAAGCACTGTATATCTGGCTCGATGCGTAAAGTAAATTAAGAACTAGCCAGCCTTGTTACCTTTCCAGTTCTCACCAGTCCCTAGCGAAATCTGAACCTATTTAGCCGTTACCACTTAAGACTCTTTCATGTCACCGTTAATGTGCAAATTCTGCCCGAATCAAGAAACAAGCAAAAATTTACTGATTAAGCTGCGGGGATAGACAAACAATGAATTTTTCATGGTGTCGGCCCATCAAGTATGGGTTCGTCAGTGAACGATATGATGCAATTGGTCGGCTCGGCACAAGGGGCTCGCTCTGTCTCAAAAAGGGTGATATAGTTGTCGGAGTCGGTGAACAACCAAGTGTGAGGAACATATAGGGTGACTTGGGGTCCTTGACCAGGCCAGTAGCGACCGATGTTGACGCCATTTATGTAGGCGACGCCCTTTCCCCACCCATCTAGGCGCAAATAGGTGTCCATCCCTTTCGTGATATTCGGCAAAGAGAAAGATGCTGTATAGATAGCGGGTGCTAGAAGGCCGTCTTTGTCTTGAACATGTCCGCGTTTCTCGAATAAGCCAACGTAGTTATAGTAGTGAGTCCAGCCAGTAAGTTCAGTCTCACCCAAGGTAACGTTGCCTGTGATTCCCTTTTCGTCGAAACGCATGTAACCGCCATGATTAATTCGTCCCTGGTTCTCGACTAAGATGACTAGATCCGAATTATTTTGGGCTTGTAAAGGCAAGGTGAAAAGTGAATCAGTTCTACTCAGAATACCAACAAGATGACCGTCTAGGATTACCTGAGCCCTATCTCTAAGGCCAGGTATATGGAGATCACTCGGGTCACTTGACTGGACACTGATTTTCGTCCTATATATCACGTGCCCGCCATCGAACTTCAGTTGGCCGAAAGTGAGTGGATACTGGGCACTGATGCAATCGGAGTGGGCCATAATTTGCGATAACGAAGCAAATCGATATAACTGAACTTTGTCGAGTTTGAATTTGGGTGCTGGTTGCGGCAAGGTACCATTCGGCAAAGGCAGATACTGACCAATGAGATCACGGATGGCGAAATACTTTTCAGTTGGGTCACCAGCCTCGGTCAAGGGTGCGTCGTAGTCATAACTGGTAGTTCCCGGTTGGTAACTTTTAGCATCTCCACTGGCGCCATTTTTAAAACCAAAGTTAGTGCCGCCATGAAACATATAGACGTTAACGGAAGCGCCAACGTCCAGAATCTCCCTCAAAGTTTTCACCGTTCTTCCAGTGCTGAGAGTTTGATGAGGTTTCGACCAAAGGTCAAACCAGCCGGGGTAGTATTCTGAGTTGACAAGAGGACCCTTGGGCTCGACTCGTCGCTGGACGGCAAAGGATGACGTCACGTTGGCGCTTGAGCTGAAGTCAACTGTGGCATAGACGCCGTCAATTTTACCACAATTGACGGCGTGGTCATTGTGACTATCGGTTGTGAACAGTACAACATCATCAACCAAGTATTTCTTGAATGTGTCTCTCAGCCAGGCCGTGTATTGCTTGTTACATCCATAATTTCCATATTCGTTTTCTATTTGCACCATGATTACTGGACCACCATTGACGTAAAGGAAAGGCCTTATGGCGGGCAGAATCTTGCTCAGATACCTGTCTACCAGTTTCAGATACGAGGCGTCATACGACCGCACTGACATTTTCGGGTTGTCTCGCAGCAGCCAGTATGGAAAACCGCCCTGCAATATAATGAGGTCATCTGACAAAATAACCGCTATGGTTAAAACTTACGAAGTCTCTCTCGGCACATATATACGGTCCCGGTCGAAGTATGACCAGCAAGTCATTGCCTTGAGCAGTCCTAATGAAATCTGTTACGTCCTCTATTTGGTAGAAATTACCAGGCTCTGGTTCATGTATACTCCATTCAATGTATCTACAGCATAAATTAGTTCAAGATACTGAGAATAATACTGACGTTTGCACAGCATTCAGGCCAGCTAGTCGAATCTTTGTGAGTCGGTCACTCCACAAGTCCCGCGGGACACGAACGTAATGCAAAGATCCAGACACGTATCTGAATGGTTGCCCATCCTTCAGAAATTGATCTTTCTCGTAATCGATGACGAAGGTACTCAGTGTCAAAGCAATCTAAACCAGCGGTTAGTTATTGATGCTCATGGAGTGATTCAAAATTACCTTGAGCATGAAAATTCCTTGACTAAATGTATGAAACATGATGCCAGGCATGAACTCACAGCAGCTCGATCAAGCTTTCTTCACAAACATGATATTTCACGAAAACCTAGCGAAAAGTAAACCTGTTTGAACAATGCACAATGAAAATTTCTTTTTCTACCGCTACATCATGTTGACATCATCTTGATATCATTTGATTGCGCAACCAAATATCAAGAGTTCAACTGTCTGCTACATACACTGATCTCGGATCCGTCGGTTACTTCTTCGGCAATGTTTGCACCGTACCTCTGAACGCAGGGAAGGGTTCTGACCTGACCATCTTTGTTCTGAATCAAGGACACTTTTCATTCGCACATGACGCTGGACTCCCTACTAGAGGCCAACGCGGGCCGGGCTATCTCGGGTGGACTGAGCGGTCTGTAGGTTGGCCCGCTGGCCGTGCGGTCACGGGCCGTCAAATTGAGCCTCGACAATCAGTGACTTCACACTTTCGTCACATGTTTTCTTCGCGGTTAGGCTACGGTCGGCTGGGCCGAGAAAAGTGGCCCGTGCAGGTTTTAGTCACTACTACGATATAAGTATAGAATGTCCTCTGAATACTGTTGAAGCAAGTTCAAATAAACCATCAAAATTTCAAATCCCAGCTGTCTTTGCTGGATCGTCCGTGGCGCCACCTGGCTGTTAAATGCAGGACACTCTTCTTCAACTCGATAGCTGGGGCAATGGCGTGGCCTTCATCGACGGTATCAACATTGTCCGCTACTGGCCTGACCAAGGGCCTCAAGTGACCCGCTATGTTCATCATGTTTGGTTGCGTCCAAAATTCGTAGACGACATTAGTCTCTGGGCGACATCGACGGACCACGTGCTTTGTGTCAATCTCAGAAAGGCACGTTCTCGATTGCCAAGCATCCCAAAACGTGGGCCGCCACTCGTGGATCTTAGCAGCTGAGTGGTGAGCGCAGTAGTCTCGCCATGAAGCTGTAGCATAATCGGTTGATATTATGCATTCAGTTTCATCTTGAATCCAGGACTATTTTTACTATTTCATAACATGGAAAATGACAACAAATGTTCTGGAACACCTTTATTATTTGTTTGGTTCGGACTAAAACTCGAATCGGCAACGATCTCAATGACGGTGAGGTCGTCGGACGCCTCAAGCCCTAAGACCTAAAGATGAAAACCTAACCTTTTTCCTGCTAGTACACCCAACCGTCGGAAGAGGGTGCACCTGGGAGAATATAGAAATAAGCTCAGCCTACTGGGGGGACAGCATTTTAGGGATAAGGCTTTCAGGAGTCAGTAGGTTTAGGTGTCGATGTGTAGGGACCACAGAAAAGGACGAAAAGCATATGCTTTAAAGATAGCATATCATAGCTAGGGTTGATAGAGGCACTGGAGGGGTCAAGAAAAAGTATGATATGTCATAGGTTGTGATGACATAAAAGACATATATTTTACCCTTTTTTAAAATGGCATATGTCCGGAAATTATGGCATATCGGGACATATTTCGAGCCTAAAATGAGTCATTATATTTCAAAACAGAGTAAACGAAAAGGAGTTTGTCTAGCTCGGCTTTCAGAGACTGATATTAGTAAGTAAGCTATTCATCATCCCAGATGTCGAAAAAAAAATCCGCTCTCCTGCCGCAAACTTTTTCTCGTGATGGCCGATTGGTTAGTGTCGGCGACTTCGGTCAAAGGATCTCGGGTTCGATCCCTGGTGCCAGCATGTTTAGTAGTTAATTTTTTCTCAACCGGAGTACTAATCCAATTGCAATATTTTGATATCTACTGAATAGCTTATGACTCAATCGAAAATCATCGGTTTTTTAGAAAAAAACGACTTAAAAAATGGCATATTTCAGGGCATATTTCAGCACTTTTCGAGGCATATTTCGAGCACTATTTTTGACATATGTTGTGGTCCCTATCGATGTGTTACACCCTTAATGACTCTGGAACTAACACGTGTATGCGGTTGTGTGTGTGTGTTTCCGCCTCCAAGGTAACCTGGTTTTAGCAGAAATTGCTAATCTACACACATTGCTGACATAAGAAACGGTTAGTTTTAGCCAGTATAACCGGTTATCTCATAGTGACATACTAAATTTACTTTTTCTCGACAGCAATCACCAATCAAAGCGCCACAGAGTAACTCTCTGTGCAACTCCGGCAATCAAGAGAAGGCCGCACGTGCCGATGATTGATTTTTAGATTGAAAAATAGTAGACTAGATCTCTTGACAAACAGCATTGGCTTGAAAGATGACCTTCGGATCCGTCGCACTCGCCTATAAAAGCTGGTCAACTTCGGCATTCATTTAGAAGACATGGTGACGCTACTATTCATCAAGTATTTTTTACTTATAAGTGTAAGATCTAATTTGAGACTTGAATATCTACCATCTGATCGATTGTATTCATTAGGCTGCGAGTGCTTTGAATGAGTTCGTCATAGACTACGACAACAATCAATTTCTGAAAGATGGACAGCCTTTCCGCTACGTTTCAGGAGAAGTTCACTACTTTCGTGTCCCGCGTGAGCTCTGGCATGATCGCCTAACGAAAGCTTCGCTTCGCTGGCCTGAATGCTGTCTCAACGTAAGTCTATATTGGCTACGAAAGAGAAGCTCAGATTTCTCATGATTAAAGGTATATCGAGTGGAGTACGCATGAGCCCGAACCAGGCAAGTTTGTTCAGCTGGAAGATATCACTGACTTCATCAAGGTGGCTCACGAAGTCGGGCTACTGGTCATCCTGCGCCCAGGCCCATATATTTGCGCCGAAAGAGATTTCGTGAGTGAAAATATGTTTTGTGAGATTGTTCAATGAAGTTATATATAGGGAGGACATCCCGTACTGGCTTAAGCGAGATAACCCCTCAATGAAAATAAGAACTAGCGATCCTTCTTACCTGAAGCTTGTCGATCGATACCTGAGCAATGTGCTACCTCTGATCACGCCTCTACTGTACTCCAATGGAGGCCCTGTGATCATGGTGCAAGTCGAGAACGAGTATGGCGCATCTTTCTGTGACTTGGAGTACATCGGATGGCTAAGAGACGCATTCAGACAGTATTTAGTCGACGACGTCATTCTATTTGCTACAGATCCAGGTTACGAAGCGTTCTGAAGTGCAGCAAAGTCGACGGTGTTTACGCAACTGTTGACTTGGCAACCGGAAACGTTAACATCCCAGTGGACTTAAACGAACTTCTAGCTGTTCAGCGGCAGTTCGAGCCTAAAGGACCATTTGTCGTTTCGGAGGCATACACTGGTGGTCTGCAATATTGGTCAACTAAACCTGAAACACGTGACACGGTCCAGGTGGTCAAGACGCTAAAAGAGCTACTGGATCTCGGAGCTTCAGTCAACCTCTTCCCGTTTCATGGCGGCACTAACTTTGGTTACAAGAATGCCGCTGTTGGCGGCGATTCTACGACGTCGGTGAGTAAGGCATTGTTTGCCAATTTCGTCAGAGACTGCGTTAAGTTTCTTGGTAGTATCTTAAAATGAAAAGAGCTATTCTCCGAAACTGGTTGGTTTGGTGATACACTATAGCAAGTTAGAGGTTTAGTCATTGTGCCGTTTTTACAAATATGCATAAATGAGACGTCCAAAAATTCCTCTAATACCTCACCAATATCGTAGGCAATCACAATTTTCAACAGCACTCTGTTCCAACCGCTTGTCACCAGCTATGACTTCGATGCACCAATATCAGAAGCTGGAGATCTTACGGAAAAGTATAAAGCTATTCGTGCACTACTTGGACAAATCGTTCAGTTACCAGCTGGTGATTTGACAAAGTATGCCACTAAATTGAATTTAGGCTCTGTCCACATGCACTTGAGCTTAACGTTGTCCGATATCATGCTTACTCACTCCAAGAGAGTCGACAGTGAGTTTCCAGTGACATTTGACGAACTCCAAGTTGATGGTGGATACGTCATCTATAGAACAAGCTTGGATTTTAAATCAAGAGATCCGTCTCAGTTGACCATACTTGGCTTAAATGATAGAGCTCAGGTATTGGTCGACGGTCGGTTGGTTGGAACGCTAAGTAGGGCTAATAATATTTTCAGTACATCTCTGAATGCAGTCAAGGGTTCTGAGCTGATTATCGTGGTTGAAAATCAGGGACGCTTCTCGTTTGACTTCGACAACATTTACAAGCCTACAAAAGGGATAATAGGAAACGTGACGCTGGGCTCGAAGACATTGACAAACTGGACTCATTACTACGATTTGAATCTAGGAGGAAATCGCGTGGACAGCGTGAAGACCCAAACTAATCAGCCTCCGAAACTTCAAGTCCCAGCTGTCTATGCTGGATCGTTCGTAGTGCCACCTGGAGCCGAAGGGCAGGACACTTTCCTTCGCCTCGATGGTTGGGGCAAAGGCGTGGCCTTCGTAAACGGTATCAATATTGGCCGCTACTGGCCTGACGAAGGGCCTCAAGTGACCCTTTATGTTCCGCATGTGTGGTTGCGTCCGAAATCCGTGAACTACATTCATCTCTTCGAGACAGAGTGCGCCCCATGTCAAGATCGCACCACGTGCTTTGTTTCACTGTCTGATAAACACGTTATCCGCGGAGAAACAGCTGAAAACTGATGTTTGAAATAAAGGTGGACACTGTTTTTATCTATCTACTGTTGCGATTGCTAAGCTAGCGCTAGCGCAGTAAACCAGGTAGACTGTAATCAGCTTTCCTTCAACCATTTTCTTAGAAATAACTTCATTTCTCTCAAGTCCATGGAAGTAGAGAGTGGAACGGGTGGCGGTTTGGCCACCTAGCCCGCCCGCACCCGTGAGAATTTCAATCGGGCGGCTCGAACCGGCCGATGACGTCACTTCTGCTACTGCGCATGCGCAAGTTGGAACAGTGAGAGGTACGATACTCCGCCCGTGCCCGCCCGCCCTCTGGTGGATCGGGCGGAGCGAGACGCGTAGCGTGCCCGACCCGATTCACCCTTTAAATTGAAGAGACAAACTCGTTGTGCCGAGATACCAACACTGTGCCAAGCGGAACATTCGAGCGCTGCGCGTAGCTTGCGAAATTTGTCCTTATGAGACTGCGCACATAGTTTTCGTGCTAGCACTCATGAATAACCTTAGTTCCGCGAGCATGTTGGCCTCCCTAGGCCTTTCTAGATTTTTTATAGACAGGCAAAGATGTAGCTTTTTGAAATATTGACTCAGCTCGGAACCTGGTGACTAGCTAAACTTCTATCCAAGCTTCCGGTTCTCTCCTTGCAAAAAATACATCTGGAGGTACAACTTCGCGAGTCCTCTTTTCTGCAGTGTTTTTGAATAGTTATTCGTGAATGCATTTTGGAGAAGTCAGTTAGTAAGCGTTCATCAAGAGATGCTAATCCACTCTCCAAGACTAACTGGCGCGTAAAAACTAGCTGTGTCACTTGGAGAAGTGTTCTCAAAGTTCTTAAGTTCTTTGCATTGCTTCACTAACTTACGCATGCGCAGCAGCAAAAGGTGGCGTTATCGGGCGGGGTCGGGCCGCCCGATTGAAGTTCTCACGGGTGCGGGCGGGTCGAGTGACGAAAAAGCCGCCCGTTTCAACCTCTACTTCAATTCATCTCAATTTATTTTTAGAACTTAATCAAACAGCAGCCGGGCTGAACTAATGTGGGTTGCAAGTGAACCAGCGTACAGCTCGTAATCAGGTGTTAGTTGCACTGAAGCGGAAAGAAAGTCAAAATGAGTTGTGGGAGCAAGTTTGCTGGCGCCCGAGCTAATGTCGTCAATCGTCGGGGAACAATGTGAAATGCAATGCGTAGGGTACAACTATCGCGAAGCATCTGTTTGTGATATGCAACTAGACAAAGACCCAGCGATGTCGACTTCAGTTCATCGTTGATAAACGAGAAGAGAATGAAAATTCTACTGCTTTCGCTACTTTCTTGGGTTTTCGTTGTAGGTTCAAATCTGAGATTGTAATCCCTTCCACTAATTCTAAATCTCCTCAGGTGGCAGCTTCTTGGCGCACTTTTGTTATAGACTATGACAACAACCGATTTCTGAAAGACGGCCAACCTTTCCGCTATATCTCGGGAGAAGTGCAGTACTATCGAGTTCCACGTGAGCTTTGGCGTGACCGGCTCACGAAACTGCGACTAGCAGGATTCAATGCTGTTCAAACGTAACTATAATGACCAGCTATTACAGCTTAATATCAATTCAGCCTAAAGTTACATAGAGTGGAGCACGCATGAGCCTGAGCCCGGTTTTTTCGTGCAGTTAGAGGACATCACTGATTTCATCAAGGTAGCTCAACAATTGGGACTTCTAGTCATCCTTCGGCCAGGACCTTACATATGTTCAGAAAGAGATTTCGTGAGTAACAGAGTCCGAACGCCTTTCTTTAAGCAGATTGTTTGCAGGGAGGCTTCCCTTACTGGTTGCTGCGTGACAATGCAGCCATGGCTATCCGATCACGTGACCCATCTTACTTGCGGCTTGTCGACAGGTATCTGAGAAATGTGCTGCCACTGATCAGGCCACTGCTGTATAGCAACGGTGGTCCAGTGATCATGGTGCAAGTGGAGAACGAATATGGTCTCGATTTCGACGACAAAGTTTACACTAGTTGGCTGAGGGACGCCATGAAGACCTACCTGGCTGATGAAGTTGTTCTATTCACGACAGATACTGTAGGGGACTTGCTCAACGGGAAAGGAAAGATTGATGGTGTTTACGCCACCGTGGACTTCGGGACCGATGTAGACGTCAGAGCTTCCTTCGCGGCTCAGCGTCTAGTTGAGCCCAAGGGACCATTGGTCAACTCTGAGTTTTACATATCTTGGTTCGACCAGTGGTCAGAGCCTCATCAGACCACTTCCACGGACAAAGCAGTGAAGGCCTTGAAAGATATTCTCGACACGGGCGCTTCGGTCAACGTGTTCACTTTCGTTGGAGGAACCAATTTCGGTTTCAAAAATGGCGCCGAAGGCAGCCCCGGTTCTTTGTATCAAAGTGTAACGACAAGCTACGATTTTGACGCGCTGCTGACGGAAGCCGGAGATCCGACCGAAAAGTATTTCGCCATGCGCACCTTGATTGGCCATTACTTGCCACTGCCGAACGGCACTTTGCCAACCATATCTCCGAAATTCAAGATGGATGCGGTTCAGATGCATCAGTCGCTCTCTTTGGCGGACATGATGCTGAACTGTTCTCAACAATTCACTGCACTTTATCCATTGACATTTGAGCAGCTCAGAGTAGATGGTGGATACGTCATCTACAGAACGACGATCAACTTCCGAGCCAGCGATCCGTCGCTGTTGTCCGTACCTGGTATCAGAGACCGAGCTCAGGTAATACTCAATGGTCAGCTGGTTGGGACACTGAGTACTCAGCAAACGGTATTTTCATTGCCATTACGAGTACCAATGGGTTCTGAGCTGATCATATTAGTGGAAAATCAAGGGCGCTTGAGCATCGGGCCACAAATGGCGCTCGGCAGCACCAAGGGCATACTGGGCAACGTTACCTTAGGTTTGAATACGCTGACCACATGGACCCATCACTACAATTTGGGCTCTGGGTGCTACGACAGAAAGATTCGATATCTGGCTAAGCCAACTCTTCTAGCTCCAGCTGTCTACTCTGGATCCTTCGTGATACCGACGGCATCAAGAGGGTTGGACACTTTCCTACGCCTTGATGGCTGGTGTAAAGGCGTCGCTTATGTCAATGGCATCAACCTTGGTCGCTACTGGCCTGACGAAGGCCCTCAGGTTACACTGTACGTTCCAGGTGTCTGGCTACGTCCTGGCTCGCTGAACTACATCACCTTGTTCGAAACCGAGCAAGCACCCTGTGCCACTGTAGCTGCATGTTACGTTTCATTCGTGGACCAGCCTCTCATTCGAGGTGGTACACCTGACAATTATCAAACACTGACCTCCATAGCAACCGATCCCAAACATTTCTCATGAGCTATCCAACTTACAAATGCTCGGTACTCCGAACAATGCGTTAGCACCATTGACAGAACCACTTGAATCAGCTGTTTCTATAATCGACGATATAGCAAACCTAACGGACAGATATCTAGAGTTGCTTATTTTTAATTGATGGACCAAAATGAATTGTTTATTTAATTTATGAATTAATTTATCGAAAAATTAAAAATAAATTTTTCAGAAATGAGTTGTGCACACTGGTCAACTGCACAATGACAATCTTGCACAACGGTTAAACAGTGACAAACATACTAATTAGAACAAATCGAGGTGAGAAAAGAACCATTGTGCAGTCTTAATGGTCAGCACAATGGGAATCTGGTCAGCACATTGGTTTCTCGTTCGTCGCACAGCCAGCTCTGTGCACATTTTTAATTTATTTCGAATTAATTTTAATTTTTTAATTTATTTACTTATGAATTAATTTTCGAAAAAGTGAAAAATAAGCAACGCTACAAATACCCACTATATAGCTCTGACAATAGAAATTCTGTAGTTTAGTGGACGATCATAAAGCGATACTATGAATCGCCAATAGACGGTGGGTAGTGCTGCTCTGGCTTGCTACATATTTTTCAGGCTTAACCTGAGATTCAATTCCCGGAAAATCAAGAAATAAACAAGCCTATTGTCATCGGCTCGAAGTTCAATCAATATTTAGGGAGTGTATACACCATGTTGGTTCTTGTTCGCCTTGCGAGAAGCGAGGGAATAATAAAGTCACCTCACCCTGGAAGAAAACCTCGGAATGCTCTGCTATCTGTCGCCGAGTCTTTTAGAAACATCATATGGAAAAGTCAAGAGGTGGTGATTTATCTTTGTGCAGCTTTCGTGTCTGTCTCAATGTCAAACTGATCTGAAGTAGATGACCTTGTGTTTATCAACAGCCTTCAGTATTTACATTGTCTGAAAGTCAATCGCAACCGATACCTTGTTGCTGGCGCTGAAAATAGATCACAATTTGCTCTGAAAACGCAATCGTCGGCCGTTTCAGACACTGTGATAAGTTGAACCCTTATCACAGTTTGTATCGAGAAGAATTGATATCTACGTACCTTGAGCAGAGAATCACTCGCTGGGAATGCTTCTACAATAGCTATCCTTCAACAGACTTTTTGAATCACATCACTTGTCTGCCGGAACCATGAAACTCTGGCTACTTGCGTTCCACTTCTTCGTCCATGTAAACTACTCTTTGTGGATTCCAACTTATTCAATACTTTTCTGTAGGTCGCCGCTGCTTCGCGTACCTTTCGCATCGATTATGACAACAACCAGTTTCTGAAAGATGGTCAGCCTTTCCGCTATGTGTCGGGATCATTTCACTATTTCCGAGTCCCGCGTGAGTTGTGGCGTGAACGTCTCACTAAAATGCGCTTAGCCGGACTGAATGCCGTCTCAACGTGAGTTAACCCTTCTACACTCAGCAATACAGATAGACTAATCCAAGGTACGTCGAGTGGAGCACACATGAACCTGAGCCAGGTCAGTTTGTTCAACTGGAAGACGTCACCAACTTCATCAAAATAGCACATCAAGTGGGCCTGTTGGTCCTTCTCAGGCCGGGGCCGTACATATGTGCCGAGAGAGATTTTGTGAGTATCTCAGACGGTTCACTTCGAATTCATGCTATTTTCATATAGGGAGGCTACCCCTACTGGTTGCTTCGTGACAACCAATCCATGGTCCTTCAAACCTATGACCCGTCATTCCTCAAGCTGAACGACAGGTATCTCGGCAAGCTGCTGCCGCTAATCACTCCTCTACTGTATTCCAACGGTGGTCCAGTCATAATGGTGCAAGTTGAAAATGAATACGGTACTCGGCACTGCGATACCAACTATCGCATCTGGCTGAGAGACACATTCAAGAAATACTTGGTAGACGATGTTGTTCTATACACCACCGATGCTATCGGCGAGCAAGCCTCGGGCGAAAAATATGTCCAGTGTGGTAAAATCGACGGAGTTTACGCCACTGTCGATTTCGGCCCTACTAGCGACGTGCAAGATTCATTCGCCTATCAGCGCCTAGTCGAACCCAAAGGGACCCCTGGCCAACAATGAGTACTATACCGGTTGGATAGATTTCTGGTCAGCGCCGCATCAGCAAATACACAACACGTCGGCAGTGGTGACGACTTTGAAGAAAATGCTTGACCTCGGGGCATCGGTCACGATATTGATGTTCCAAGGGGGCACCAATTTCGGTTACAAGAATAGCGGTTTTGTGTACAACAACACATACACATCTGTGACGACGAACTATGCTTTCAATGCCCCGCTGACCGAAGCCGGTGACCCCACTGACAAGTATTACGCCATTCGCAATTTGGTCGGAAACTATCTCCATTGCCGGAAGGCGAGCTACCCATACCATCGGCTAAACTGGTCATAGGCTCCATCCAAATGCAACTGTGTGCTTCCTTGTCCGACATAATGTCTAAATATTCAACAAAAATGGTATCTCGTTGGCCGATGACATTTGACCAGCTTCAGGTTGACGGTGGATACGTCATTTACAAAACAACTATCGATTTCATTGCGAGACACCCATCGTTGTTATCCATACCTGGCCTGAGAGACAGAGCCCAGGTCATACTCAATGGCCAGCTGGTTGGAACGCTGAGTAGAAATGATGAAATGTACAAGATGCCTCTGCAAGCACCCAAGAATTCGGAGCTGGTAATTGTGGTCGAGAATCAAGGGCGGCTCAACTTCGACCCTGGCATGGCTGCCGAGTCAGTGAAGGGAATAATCGGGAACGTCACCTTCGGCTCGCAAAATCTGACAAACTGGACTCAATATTACAATCTGCTCAACATTGGTTGCCGTTCTACGAGCTATGGAGAGCCTTCATTGCCAACGCTTCTAGCTCCAGCTGTCTATGCCGGCTCATTCATGATCCCAGCTGGGTCTGAAGGCTTGGACACCTTCTTGAGGCTAGATGGCTGGGGCAAGGGCGTGGCATTCGTCAATGGCAACCATCTCGGCCGATACTGGCCTGACGAAGGGCCTCAAGTGACCCTCTACGTACCACACGTTTGGCTGAAACCTAAGGCACTCAATTACATCTATGTCTTCGAGACAGATCATGCTCCTTGCCATGACAAGGCGAAGTGTTTTGTATCATTCACCGAAACCCATGTCCTCAACGGTACATACCCTGTGAATGAGCTTTTCAGGCAATTTCCACAATAGAACGCTTGGCGATCACCTATGCAATGAAATGATGACAATCGACACCTTTTACTAAAAAAGAACAACTTCAGCGTTGTTCAATCTTAATTTACGACAAAGATGTACGAGTGAAGTGGGTGGGGCTTAATGCTTTATCAAAATCCAGTGTTGAATAAAAGTGATAAGAAAATGATCAAGGACACTCCAATGTCGTTGAGCGTGGCATTATGATCGTGAGTAAAAATGAGCTTCCAAACGGGTTGGACTTTGAAAGGTCGTGTGATACCTCACGCAACGTGACTGGTCACTTGAAAGGTCACATGACCACTCCACAGACTTTCATGAAGTTATTCTGCTGTCAAATCAGTGAAACAAACCTTTGACCTTTGATTGAATATTGCATAGATTAGCAAACGAATCGTTGTCATTTTGGAGGTTTACGATTTAAAACCTGTGATAACGTGAGAGGAGTTATTCTGCAAGCTCGTCATCAATCCCAAGGCCGCTTACGTGCAGTATATGAAGGCGTAATTCCATTTGTCCACAATCAATTGGATTAAGGTTTCCGACATGAACCTTCCACAATTGGCCCTGTTCCTCTTTGTGAATGTAAGTAATTAGGCTGATTACCGCCATTTCGATCCGAATTTATCCCTCTTCAGGTGGTTACAGCGTTGAACACATTTGTCATTGATTATGACAACGACCAGTTCTTGAAAGACGGCGAGCCTTTCAGATATGTGTCGGGAGAAGTGCAATATTACCGGGTTCCGCGGGAGCTGTGGCGGGACCGGCTCACGAAGATGCGGCTAGCCGGCTTGAATGCCGTTCAAACGTAAGTTTTGTTTTTTTTCTAATTCGAAAATAAAATAATATGAAATTTTAAGTTATATCGAGTGGAATACACACGAACCTGAGCCAGGCTGCTTTGTTCAGCTGGAAGACATCCCAAACTTCATCAAAATAGCTCAAGATGTCGGCTTACTGGTCATCCTTCGGCCAGGACCGTTTATCAACTCAGAAAGAGATATGGTGAGCTCGTCATTACTATCGACATAGCTCAAAAGTAAACTTCTAGGGAGGTTTCCCTTACTGGCTGGACAGAGATGACCCGTCGATGGTCATTCGGTCACATGACCCATCATATCTGAATCTGGTGGACAAATATTTCGCCAAAGTTTTGCCCTTGGTGAGGCCACTCTTGTATTCCAATGGTGGTCCCGTCATCATGGTTCAAGTCGAAAACGAATATGGCAACCATGGAAACGACACGCTCTACACCAATTGGCTTCGAGACACCCTTAAACAGTTACCTAGTAGAAGATGTTGTGCTATTCACTACAGATCCCTACGGTGATGCTTGGCAACAAAAGGAAGGGTTGACGGCGTTTACGCCACTGTAGACTTTGGAGCCGATGCCGATGCCGCATACATATTTTCCAAGAGGGATCTAGTTGAACCTAAGGGACCTTTGGTCAACTCCGAGTACTACGTTGGCTGGATTGACCGATGGTCGATGCCGCATGAAACTCGCAGCACCGACCTATCTGTCAGCACCTTGAAGACCATGTTGGACCTTGGGGCTTCGGTCAACATCTTCCTATTTCATGGGGGCACCAACTTCGGCTTCAAAAATGGCGTCAACGGAGACGCCTACCCAGTGGTACCAACCAGCTACGACTGGGACTCACCGCTGACGGAAGCCGGTGACCCTACGGACAAGTATTTCGCAATTCGGGACCTTGTTGGCCAGTATCTCCCTCTGCCCAATGGTACCTTGCCAACACCAGCGGCTAAACTTATACTGAACTCAGTCAAGTTGTATCCAACCCACTCCTTGTCGGATATCATGTTGAATCAGTCATCGCAATTGACCTCTCAATTTCCAATGACTTTCGAGCAACTCAGAGTGAGTGGCGGATACGTCATCTACAAGACAACAATCAATTTCCGGCCCAGTGATCCATCTCAGCTGTCAATTCCAGGTCTGAAAGACAGAGCGCAAGTCATGATTAACGGTCAGCTGGTTGGAACGTTGACCAGATATGGAGGCATCTTAACCATACCAGTTCATGCGACGCAAGGATCCGAATTGGTCATATTGGTTGAAAATCAAGGACGCTATAGCTACGGTCCCAAAGTGATTAACGATCATATCCGAGGAATCTTAGGCAATGTGACCCTCGGGTCGGAAACTTTGACCAACTGGACTCACCACTTTGACCTGAAGCTCGACGGCCCTGTCGGGCTCTATTCCCGTCCGCAGGGAAACGCCCCTTTCGCCGCCAGCTGTCTATGGCGGAGCCTTCACAGTGCCCTCTGTTTCGAAAGGGCTGGACACCTTTCTACGTCTCGACGGCTGGGGCAAGGGTGTGGCCTTCGTCAATGGCGTCAACATTGGCCGCTACTGGCCCGACGAAGGACCCCAAGTGACCCTGTACGTGCCACATGTCTGGCTGCGCCCCGACTCGGTCAACGTCATCTACTTGTTCGAAACAGAACGCAGCCCGTGTGCCACGTCATCGGCGTGTCGTGTCTCCTTCACAGACACCCATGTACTCAACGGAACTACTCCAACCAATCTGGTCTGATGTGGCCAAGCATCACTTTCATTCAAGTTATACATGACCTTGTTGCTCAGTTTGCTTTGAATAAAACGGTAAAGATTGCACTTGGATTCTTGTCGCCAGATCGCGTTGCCGGCAGTAATTGAAAAGTAGTTCCAGAGCAATTAAAAAATGGCGTGTCCTGAAAAGAGATAAGTGATACATTTGTTGAAGGCCACCTGGTTATCATTTCAAAACTGACTTTGCTCTGTTCAGCTCAGACCTAAAAATAGAGGAAAACCGTATTTCCCTTGATACAATAGAACTCGGTTTTCCGATTTACTTTATGACGGCTGAAATCTTCAAAGACGCCCAAAGTCTAATTAAATGCTACAGTTACAACTCTCTGTCGAGTTGACGATAAGTTTTCGCGATAGTGTAGTGAATAAAAATAGCAATTTCGCTTTAGATTTCCCTCTGGAATATGGTTGCTATACTATTTGCTAATGCGAATGAGCTACTAAAAACAGCTTAGATTTCCAGGGAGGCTTCCCGTATTGGTTGACCAGAGACAACCCCTCCATATTGATCCGGTCCAGCGATGTTTCCTATCTTCGATTGGTCAACCGATACTTGGCCACAGTATTGCCTTTGGTGAGACCATTCTTCTACTGCAATGGAGGCCCCGTCATCATGGTGCAGGTTGAGAACGAGTATGGGACTCACGGCAATGATACGATTTACACTACTTGGTTGCGAGATGCAATGAAAGCTTACTTGGTGGATGACGTTGTTCTGTTCACTACAGACACCATACTTGATGCCAAGAAGGGCAAAATCGACGGCGCTTACGGAACGGTTGACTTTGGGGCCGATGCCAGTGACGTTGAATTCTTTTTTTCACTTCGAAGCGAGCCCAGAGGACCCTTTGTCAACTCTGAGTATTACGTTGGCTGGATTGACCGATGGTCGCAGCCTCACGAGACTCGTAGCACCGAACTAGCAGTCAATACGCTGAAGAACATGCTGGACCTTGGAGCTTCGGTTAACATATTTCTGTTCCATGGAGGCACCAACTTCGGATTCAAAAGTGGCGCCAACGGACTGGACAACCCAGTGGTGCCGACCAGCTATGATTGGGATGCACCGCTGAGCGAAGCCGGGGATCCCACTGGCAAGTACTTTGCTCTTCGCGGCCTCATCGGTCAATATCTGCCGCTGCCAAGAGGAAGCTTGCCGACAACTGCTGCCAAGTTCGAACTGGATTCAGTTCACATGTATCCATCCTATTCTCTGGCGGACATCATCAAGGCTCAATCATCCGAATTCACTTCACAGTTTCCAATGACTTTCGAGCAACTTGGAGTGGATGGTGGCTACGTTATCTACCGAACAACAGTCAATTTTCAAGCCAGTGATCCATCACTGTTATCAATAGCTGGCCTCAGAGACAGAGCCCATGTCATCCTAGATGGTCAACTGGTCGGCATTTTGAGCAGATACGGAGAGGTGTCTTCTATGCCGCTGAGAGCGAGAAAGGGCTCTGATCTTTTCATCTTGGTTGAGAATCAAGGACGATTCTGTTATGGCCAACAAGTGGTTACCGATCACACGAAAGGCATTTTAGGCAATGTGACTCTTGGGTCTGTCGTACTGACCAAGTGGACCCATCACTACCACCTAAAGCTGGACGGCCCTGTCGACCATTTGCGTGTTCGCAGCGAACCTTTTCTTTCCGTTCCAGCGGTCTATGGCGGAGCCTTCATGGTGCCCGAAGGTTCCAACGGACTGGACACGTTCCTTCGTCTCGATGGCTGGGGCAAGGGCGTGGCCTTCGTCAACGGCGTCAACATTGGCCGTTACTGGCCTGACGAAGGACCTCAAGTCACGCTATACCTACCACATGTCTGGCTACGTCCAAACCATGTCAATTATATCTACATCTTCGAAACAGATCGCAGTCCTTGTATGTTGAAATCTGCTTGCGTCGTCTCCCTGACAGGAACCCATGTGCTCAACGGAACAACACCAGTCAATCTACTCTGAGCTTGCCCACCTTACGTAAGAAATAATTTTGCTGGTGGAATTTCGTCCTTCCTGGAGCACTTTGGGTTAAAGGGTCCACATAATATAATACCTGATTACGAAGCATTGCAAAATAGAGGCATTAAAAATTCAGCCCTGCGTTGTTGTTTTCGTAGAGAGCACCGTCCTGATCTTGCAGCGCCCTCTGTGAACTAAATCAGAACTAAAAATAAATATCCAAATGTTCAGATTTTAAGGTCTCTTATTCTGATTGTAAGAACTGCAGCCCTCGGGCTTCGGACTCATGACATTTCTTTTTCACAGTCATTAATTCGCGGGTGTTAATCCGCTAATTACAGGTGTATCACAAAAGGAAACTGCACAAGTGGCTTCTTGCAAACAGGGAGCTCTTTCAGTTTCGAAAAGTGAAATGTAGTTTTCTGTAGCTGTTTCAAGCAGCGTATTAGGAACATAGAGGGTCACTTGAGGCCCTTGGTCAGGCCAGTAGCGACCAATGTTGACGCCATTGACGAAAGCCACGCCCTTGCCCCAGCCATCGAGGCGCAGGTAGGTGTCCAGTCCTTGAGATGCCGGGGGCAAGCTGAAGGTACCAAAATAAGCTGCAGGTCCGGAAGTAGGTTGGTCACGTGACTTGAAGTGGTCCCGACTGACCGGACCCAGAATGAGGTCATAATGGTGAGTCCAGCTCGTTAGAACGGTCGAGCCCAGGGTAACGTTTCCAGTGATACCCTTACGGTCATATGGAATGTAAGCCCCATTGTTAAGACGCCCTTGGCTCTCCACTATGACCACTAGGTCCGCCATTTGCGATGCCTGAACGGGCATCGAATATATGCCCTCTCGCCTACTCAGTATCCCGACCAGCTTTCCGTCCAAGATGACCTGAGCTCTGTCTCTCAGCCCACTAATGGTCAACTGAGAAGGGTCACTGGATTGGAAATTGATTGTTGTCCGGTAGATGACATAACCGCCAGCTACTCCGAGTTGCTCAAATGTCATCGGATACTCAGCTGTAGTCTTGGTGGAGAGATACGATAGAATTTCGGACAAAGAGGCGAATGGGTAAAGCTGAACTTGATCCAGTTTAAGTTTTGGCGCCGGTTTCGGAAGTGTACCATTAGGCAATGGAAGGTATCGGCCAATCAGGTTGCGAATGGCGAAATACTTGCTGCTTGGGTCACCGGCTTCCGTCAGAGGGGCGTCGTAATCATAGCTGGTTGGTTGAGGTCGGAACGCAATGTCATCACCATTGGCGCCATTTTTGTAATCGAAATTAGTGCCACCATGAAACATGTACATGCTGACCGAAGCGTTTTTGTCCAGAATCTTCATCAGGGTTTTACCAATGTGGTCCATGCCAACGGTCTGGTGAGGCTCGGACCAGTGGTCAAGCCATCCGGTATAGAACTCAGAGTTGACCAGTGGCCCACTGGGCTCTACCTGGCGCTGCATAGCAAAGGCAGCATCAACGTCACTACTGACCCCAAAGTCCACTGTGGCGTAGACACCCTCAATTTTACCACAATGGACGTCTTGCGAAGCGTTGTCAGTTGTAAATAGAACAACATCGTCGCCCAAGAATTTCCTAAACATGTCTCTCAGCGACGATGTGTACATCTTGTCGCAGCCATAATTGCCATATTCGTTCTCAACCTGTACCATGATGACCGGGCCGCCATTGGCATACAGTAGAGGTCGCACTGCGGTCAACACGACACCCAAGTAGTTGTTGACATAGTGGAGATACGTCAAGTCATACGACCGAACTATTACAGCTGGCTCGATTTGCAAAAGCCAGTAAGGGAAGCCGCCCTGTAGGATGAAAATAAGTAGGAGTCATAGTTGTCAGCTGTCTTACGAAATCCCTCTCGGCACAAATATACGGGCCGGGACGAAGGATGACCAGTAGGCCCACTTCTTGGGCTGTCTTGATGAAGTCCGTGATGTCTTCTAGTTGAATAAATGAACCGGGCTCAGGTTCGTGAGTACTCCACTCGATATACCTGGAATATCGTAAAATTACAGGGTCAATATGACGTGCATTGTTCTGCTTACGTTTGAACTGCATTCAGACCAGCTAGACGCATTTTCGTGAGTCTATCACGCCACAGTTCACGCCGAACCCGGAAGTAGTGCATCTCGCCCGACACGTAACGGAAAGGCTGCCCATCCCTCAGAAACTGGTTGTTCTCGTAGTCTATCACAAAGGAATTTAACGCAACAGCAACCTTAAGACTAGCAAATAATTATCATCAGCTAATGAACGTATCTCTGTCACCTTGACTAATACAATTAGGTTGACCAGAATGGCGAGCTTCATGTTTGAGATGGTGATTGCTGAAGCACTGTGAACGTTTTCATTGATCTCAAATTTCAGAACTGCAATCGCCTACTGGTTCATTAAACTGAAAACAAAAATGGCTGACGTCACTCCCTCAGGGACAGTTATCTCGTACTTTGATACTGTTTGCTCATTGATTATTTAGTTTGCTGATCTGTCTAGCATTTGTTTTCCAAGGGCACCCGTTTTGGCGGGAACTGGAAGACTGAGCTTTTAGGTTGATAAAGCCAGCCATGTAGGCACTGTTTGGCAGGTATTCTCACTCGAAGTTCTCAAGTGACATCACTACGTTAGAACTCTGATGAAATTTATGCATTCCATAATCGTTATACAAAGTCCGAAAGGGTTTATTTAGCTCAAAGCACTTGTTTTCATTTAGGAGTCGGACCGTTGACTACAGGGGTGTCAGTGAGTGAAATGGAACATACGCCCGTGTCATGGCAAGGCGCTCGCTCTGTCTCAAATAGGGAAATGTAATTATGGGACTTCGGATCCAGGAAGACACTGGGAATGTAGAGAGTAACTTGGGGTCCTTGGTCAGGCCAGTAGCGACCGATGTTCACGCCATTCACAAAGGCCACGCCCTTTCCCCAGCCATCGAGACGGAGGAAAGTGTCCAGCCCCTCAGAGCCAGCCGGTACTCGAAAGGAACCAGAGAAGACAGCTGGAGGTGAGACCAATGCTTGGTCGCTAGCTTGACTGTGGACAGAATTGGGCTGGAAATTAAGATTGTAGTGATGTGTCCAGTTAGTCAACACTACGGAGCCAAGGCTGACATTCCCGATTATTCCTTTAGCGGCTTCTGGAGACAAGTACGAACCAAAGTTCAAGCGTCCTTGGTTCTCAACTAGGATCACTAGATCAGAGCCTTCCGGTGCTTGCAGTGGAATCGTGAAAATATGTTCTCTTCTACTCAGCGTTCCAATCAGCTGACCATTCACGATGATTTGAGCTCGGTCCTTCAGTCCAGGAATCGATAACTGAGAAGGGTCACTTGAGCGGAAATTGATAGTTGTTCTGTAGATGACATAACCTCCGTCGACTTTCAGTTGCTCAAACGTCTTTGGATACTGAGAGGTGACTTTGTCCGAAAAGTTCAGCATGATGTCAGAAAGGGTAGAAGATTGGAGCATTTGCACTCCTTCCAATTTGAGTTTTGCAGCTGGCGATGGCAAGGTGCCGTTGGGCAAGGGTAGGTAATTGCCGACTAAGGTTCGAATTGCAAAATACTTGTCAGTCGGGTCACCGGCTTCCGTTAGTGGGGCATCGTAGTCGTAACTCGTTGGTCCAGGTTGATAGGTATAGCTGTCCCCATTGGCGCCATTTTTGTAACCAAAGTTGGTGCCACCATGGAACATGTACATGTTGACCGAAGCCCCGGCGTCCAGAATGGTCTTCATAGTGTCTACGACCCGTTGCGTTGTAACAGTTTGATGTGGTTCCGACCAGTGGTCAAGCCAGCCTGGATAGTACTCAGAATTGACCAGCGGTCCCTTGGGTTCGGCTCGTCGCTGCACTGCAAAGGCTGCGTTGACATTAGCACCGGTGCCGAAGTCCACAGTGGCATAGACCCCGTCGATTTTACCACATTTGACAGCGTTGTCTGAGTCACCATCGGTAGTAAAAAGAACCACATCATCAGCCAAGTATTTCTTGAAACTATCTCGCAACGAGGCAGTGTAAGTCTTGTCGCACCCATAACTGCCATACTCATTTTCGACCTGTACCATGACCACTGGACCACCATTAGAATACAATAGGGGCCTTATCACTGGCAGTATGTTTGCCAAGTATCTATCGACTAGTTTCAGGTATGAAGCATCATGAGATCGAATGACCATTGAGGCATTATCTCGCAGCAACCAGTACGGAAAACCACCCTGGAAATGGATCATTCAGCAACCTGATCTCGGAGAAGTGAACAACTCACGAAATCCCTCTCAGCACAAATGTAAGGTCCAGGTCGAAGAATAACTACTAGTCCTACTTCTTGAGCTGTCTTGATAAAGTTTGTGATGTCCTCTAACTGAATGAAGGAGCCTGGCTCAGGTTCATGTATACTCCATTCTATGTAACTTTTTAAATTCGGAGATTAGTCTCAGATAGTGAAGCTACTAAGTTTAGTTACGTTTGTACAGCATTCAGGCCAGCTAGACGCATCTTTGTGAGCCGATCACGCCACAGCTCTCGTGGGACACGAAAATAGTGCAACGACCCTGACACATAGCGGAATGGATGTCCGTCTTTCAGAAATTGGTTGTTGTCATAGTCGACCACAAAGCTATTCAAAGCAACGGTGACCTACGTAATTAAATCGAACAGTAGCGAATGAATTCGATGAATAAAGACGCCGAGTACACTTACGTTAATGAAGAAGAGCACGCTAGCGAGTGGCAAGATTTTCATGTTTAAAGCTGAAGACGAAAACAAACTTATTAAATACTGCCAATTGCCCCCTTTGGGAATACATCATGGACTTTGGTTAGACAAACAATACTGATTGCTTTGTTAAATAATTGTTTTCCTTGCTCGACAGTTTAGATTTCAAACTGCGTTCAGCTGATGACGCTCAACAAAGGGTGAACGATCATTTCAAATTGCGATACTAGTTTTGATAACACTTCCCGTTATCGGTAGAGCTATTCCGATAAATCAAGGTCACATTGTATGAAAATCGGGTACGTTCAATCTAGAACATAAATAAATAGCACGACTCTAATTACCATTTCCCTGAGCACTATTTAACAAACAAAAACTGTGACATGTGGTTGCAGTGAAAAAACGTTCGCTGAATCAAGTCGAACATAGGAAACGGTCCCTTTTGCTGTGCGACAAAAGTTGTCAACAATCTGGAGTTCGTCAGAAAACAACTTCTAAATGTCTTACATCACGTCAAGCGAAACTGTCACAGTTAGGACTGATTTCAGAATACGCAATCTCGATGGGGTGGAGAGGAAAGTAGTGAGTGACAAGTTCTATTCCTCTGATTGGCCAGAAAACAAGTGGCGACTAATTGTGTATCCTAATGGTTGCTTATCCAGGGGCAAGGAATACTTGTCAATCTATTTGACGGTGGAATCAACAATCTTAGAACCAATTGAAGTGGATTATGTTCTTGCTGTCCGACAAAATGACGTGAACATTGCTACAAAGTTTGTCATGTCAAAATTCGAACCAGGACAGAGGCGCGGCTTTGGAAAATTCATTCGACGAGACTTACTGCAAACCGTGTTACAGAACATCGACCATTTTGACATTCATTGCTCCATAACTCATAAGCGACGTAGAACGAATAATCTAGGCGTTGCCAGTGATATGATTCCATTGTTCAACCTCAGAGAAGATCTGAAAAACTGTAAGAACAGCTCCTCCGCGAATATAGAACTAGCAGCTGGCAAGACCAGTTACAGAGTTCATAGTTTTGTTCTTGAAGCAAGATCCAAAGTATTCAAAAGCATGCTAGAAACGCAAATGCGAGAAAAGGCGACTAACAGGATTTCAATCGGTGACTTTGATGGAAAATTGCTTGAAAAGCTGGTCCATTACCTTTACACCGCACATATAAACTTTGCAAGCATCGAAGAATCTCTAGAGTTTATTCAAATCGCTGATCAGTACGAGTTAGCCGACTTGTTTCAAATGGCTGAAAAGTACATATGCTGTCACCTAAATAGTGATAAATTGGTAGTCTCACTGATCATTGGTTATCTGCATAGTTCCAATCAGATAGTTGATCATTGCATCAAGCAACTTTCTCAACACGCTCTAAAATTGCCGAAATTACTGAACTGGCATTTCTTGTACAAACATCCGCTTTTAATGGATCGCATTCTTCTCGCAATCAGTGGAACGCTTTTTTCATCATAACCTCTCATGATTCGTCCTGAATATGAATACGTAGATTAGACTAGTTAGAAAGAGTTTTTAAGATTTAGCCTGAAGGTTTTTCAAGTAAAGTTTGTCCATCTTGCCCATGCTGAGTTTCGGAATGTGGTCGATGAACTGCAGACCACCTCTGAGAGTCTTCCATTCACTGACGTTCTCCTTGACGTAATCAATCAGTTTCCGGCGCAAAGTTTCATTTTGACTACTGGAGTCCTTCAAGGAAACAAAGGCCTTGGGAATTGTACCGTAATGATCATCAGGAATTCCTATGACAGCAGCTTCCGAAACTTCGTCGCATTCAAGAAGCAGCGACTCTAGCTCAGCGGGCGCCACCTGGCTAATGCCGACTTTGAGTATGTCTTTATACCGGTCGACAACATAGAATAGACCTTCGTCATCGTAGTACAGAGAGTCCCCAGTCTTGAAGAAACCGTCTCGAGTGAAACTTGCCGCCGTAACTTCTTCATTGTTGAAATAGCCAGTGGTAACGTTGGCGCTACGAACGTAAGCTTCACCGGCTTGACCTACACCCAGAGTGTTTCCGGTTTCCGGATCGACTATCTTCATCTCCACACCCCGGGCTAGACTCCCACAGGTGTCAGCATTATCAAGACCACCGGGGCACACGGTAACGAAGCCGGGCTCTATGCCGCCGTAGCCTTGCTTGAGTGACGAAATGCCCAACGTTTGAGCAGCTCGCTTCTTGACAACGTTCTGTAAGACGGCCCCTGCCGTTAATACCCAAGTCAAACTGTCCAGATTATAATTGCCACAGATTCCACTCTTGATGAGCTCATTCACAGCGGTGGGTGCCAGAATTGCAGCCGTTATCTAATCGAATATAAATGGTGTCAGTTATTAGATTCATAAAAGTCGACTAACCTTGTGGTTCTGCACCGCCTCCAGGAATGTGGTCACTTGGAAGCCTTCATTGAAAACAATGGTCGAGTCGCGGGCACCAAAGAGAGTGGTGAAGCCGCCTAAACCATGTGCTATTGGGTTATGACACGACGTGACACATTTTTGCGGCACTATATCGTTGGGATTTGATTCCGGATCAGATAAGCTGACCAAGTAGTTGTTGTGCGTCCTGTTGACAGCCTTTCTTGGGCCAGTTGACCCGGAAGAGAAGTGAATCGAAGCCGCTGTTCTTTTAGGGTCTCCAATCAAGCTCAAGGGTTTCTTTAATACCAAATCTTTATCAATGTTTCGCAACACATCTAGCGATGAGTGTATTGCTTTACCACCTTTAGTTGACTTTGTGTCGAGACTTTCAAGGGTGTCTACATAGATAAGACACTGAAAGTGATAATTAGCAGCAGCAAACTTGACAAGAGTTGTTACCTTGATAGTGTCAAGTTCGTCAGCCACTTGCATAGCGATGGAAACGTTGGCTTTGCAACAAACAATGGCGGAAGTTTGAGCAACTCTTGCGTAATGCAGCAGTTCACCTAAATGAATAAGATAGATCAATTCCATAGGTCCAACTACTACGTGCTTACGGTAAGGATTAGTCCAATAGCATCCAACAAAAACGGAGTCGGCCATGTAAATCCCATATTGCCAAAGAGCATGCGTGTCGTCATTTCGTAGCATTGTACAGATTCGATGACCGTGACTAAGACCAAGGTTATCAAGAGCAGTAGCGATCTTGAGCGTCATTTGTAGAACCTGTCCCGCATTCCATTGACGATTCGATGGATGGTCAATCTTGAGATTAAGTCATTTGAGTCAGATTAAAGCCACTTTATCATTACGAGACTTACAAAAACCATTCGGTCCGCATCTTTACTGAGTCCATCGTATAAAAACTCTTGCAGTGACCCATGGGTGACCTTCGCCTCGGCGTCTTTACTCCTGATGATGCCTTCTTCATCCACTGTCGCATATTTCAGTTCGGTCGCCATTTTCTTACACTGTTTCGGATTGAAGATGTCCACTAACTGCACCTGACACTAGCATTGACTGCTGGCATTCACCGTCTTCCTTAGAGTTGCATTTAGTGATATAGAGTTTTTATATCAGCCCTTTATCAGTGCCAAATAAATCACATGATCTGACAGTTGCCCCCCCCCGCAGTGCTTTCCTGCGGCTACGGCGTCATATTGTCAGAGCAAGTTTACAGCTATAGTGTCGCTATGAAGCATTTCACGTTCAGAGTCCACACAAACATTCAAGGTTAAGTTCGACAAAGATCTAATCATTTATTCGAGGCTAAAGGTTTGAACCGTATCTGTAAACTAGTCTGAGCAAAAGTTAACTCACAGAAACCCGATGGTTTCAAACCATTTCAGAGATGGCGCTATGCAAAGTAGGGACCGTTTCGTCAGTGCGAAGAAAACAAATTTGGAACATTGTTTCAACGAGCCACATCCAGCTACTACGCTTTGCTTTTCCTGTTAATAGCGATCACTCTATATGAAACTCGGGTAAGCTCAAGCCAAAACATCAATACATAACACAGCTCTAATTAATTACAATTTCCAAAATGACTAACGATGGTAAACTGCAACTTGCGGCTCTAGCGAAAAAAAGTTCGCTGAAGCAAGCCGAACGTAGGAAACGGTCCCTTTTGCTGCGCGGCAAAAGTTGCCAGCAATCCAGAGTTCTTCAGGAAACAACTTCTAAATGTCATACATCAAGTCAAGCTCGCTATTGAAAACTTAACGGGTGTGGGCTAGTCCGGGTGGCGAGAAAGCCGCCCGTTTCAACCGCAATCTAGAAAGAATGGAGAGAAACGCACGAAAAGTTCTATTCCTCTGATTGGCCGGAAAACAAGTGGCGACCAATTGTGTACCCTAGTGGTTGCCGATCTATTTGACTGTACAATGAACAGTCCTAGAACCCATTGAAGTGGATCATATTCTCGTGGTCCGACATAATGACGTAAACATTGCTTGAAAGTTTGTCATCAATACGAGTTAGCCGACTTGTTTCAAATTGCTGAAAATATATATGCTGACAATCATAGTCATCAAGCAGCTTTCCCAGATTACTTCAGAATTGCCGAGAATACTAAACCGGCACTTCTTTTTATAAACATTTGCTTTGTATGGACCGAATCCTTTCGACGATCAGTGGGACATTATCATCGTCATCATAAAATCACATGATTCATGCTGAATATAATTAAATTCGACTGATTAAAACGACTTTCAAGATTTAGCCTGAAGGTTTCTCAAGTAAACTTTGTCCATCTTGCCCATGCTGATTTTTGGAATGTGGTCGATGAACTGCAGACCACCTTTGAGTGTCTTCCATTCACTGACGTTCTCCTTGACATACTGAACCAGTTTTTGGCGTAAAGTTTCATTTTGACTACTAGAGACCTTCAAGGAAACAAAGGCCTTAGGGATTGTACCGTAATGATCATCAGGAATTCCTATGACAGCAGCTTCCGAGACTTCGTCGCATTCAAGAAGTAACGACTCAAGCTCACCTGGAGCCACTTGACTCATACCAACTTTGAGTATGTCCTTATATCGGTCGACAACATAGAATAGGCCTTCTTCGTCATAGTACAGAGAGTCACCAGTTTTGAAGAAACCATCACGAGTGAAACTTTCTGCCGTAGCTTCGTAATTGTTGAAATAGCCAGGGGTCACATAGGCGCTGCGAACATAAGCTTCACCGGCTTGACCAACGCCCAGAGTGTTTCCAGTCTCACGGTCAACCAGCTTAATCTCCACACCGCGGCCTGGACTCCCACAGGTGTCAGCATTATCAAGACCAGCGGGGCACATGGTAATGAGACCACCCTCCGAGGACCCGTAGCCTTGCTTCAGTGCCGAAATGCCCAACGCTTGAGCACCTGGCTTCTTGACAGAGTCCGGCACTACGGCCCCTGCCGAAATCACCCAATTCAAACTGTCCAGATTATAATTGCCACAGAGTCCACTCTTGATAAGCTCATTCACTGCTGTGGGTGCCAGAGCTACAGCCGTTATCTAATCAAATAATTGAACGTGACAATTACGGTCCTCATAAAGTTGGCTAACCTTGTGCTTTTCAACCGCTTCGAGAAATGTAGTCACGTGGAAGCCTTCATTGAAAACAATGGCCGAGTTTCGTGCGCCAAAGAGAGTCGTGTTTCCGCCTGAAAAATGTGCTATTGGGTTGTGACACGACATGACGCCTTTCGGCGGCACCATATCATTGGCAGTAGATTTAGGGTCAGATAAGCCGGCCAAGTAGTTGTAGTGAGTCCTGATGACGGCTTTTCTCGGGCCAGTTGATCCGGACGAGAAGTGAATCGAAGCCGCTGCTTCTTTAGGGTCTCCGATCAAACTCAAGGGTTTCTTCAATACCAAATCTTTATCAATGTTTTGCAGCACATCGAAAGAAGAATGTATTGCTTTACCGCCCTTGGTTGACCTTGTAGCAGAACCTTCAAG
Source organism: Halotydeus destructor (assembly GCA_022750525.1). Classification (NCBI taxonomy): domain Eukaryota; kingdom Metazoa; phylum Arthropoda; class Arachnida; order Trombidiformes; family Penthaleidae; genus Halotydeus; species Halotydeus destructor. The sequence goes on from JAIUWE010000025.1 coordinate 205,134, forward strand.
GATATCCACATAGATGAGACACTTCAAGTAATCGTAAGCAACAGTACAAGCGATAGGGAATTTCTTTACCTTGATTGAGTCAAGTTCGTCGGCAACTTGCATTGCGATCGATAAGTTGGCTTTGCAGCATACAATGGTGGAAGTTTGAGCTACTCTCGCGTAATGCAGCAGTTCACCTGAATGATAAAATTAGATTGAGTCAGTCTGTTCAGTTATTCCGTGCTTACGGTACGGATTAGTCCAATAGCATCCAACAAAAACGGAGTCAGCCATGTAGATTCCAAACTGCCAAAGAGCGTGAGTGTCGTCATTTTGAAGCATGGTACAGATTCGATGACCATGACTAAGACCGAGGTTATCAAGGGCAGTAGCAATTTTGAGCGTCATTTGTAGAACCTGTTCCTCATTCCAGCGACGATTCGATGGGTGGTCAATCTGGCGATTCATTCATTTGGATTAGATTAAAGCAACTTTGTTCATTCAACTTACAAAAACGATTCTTTCAGCATCTTTAGTGAGTCCATTGTACAAAAACTCTTGTAGTGACCCAAGGGTGACCTTTGGCTCGGCATCTCTACTCCTGAGGATGCCTTCTTCATCCACTGTCGCATATTTCAGTTCGGTCGGCATTTTCCGAAAATGGTTTTCGTTGAAAATGTCCACTCACTGCACTAGAAATAAGTAGAATTAAGAAAGTGAAAGTATGCATCGGCATTGAACTTCTTACTGGCAGTTGCATTTATTGACATATATTTTTCGTATCAGCATCTTATCAGCGCCAAATAAATCACATAATCTGACAGTGAAGAGTTGCCCCTCAGTGCCATTCAACGGTTTCGGCGTCATATCCGTGTGCGTTTACAGCTATAGTGCTACTACAATAATGATTACAAGTTCAAGGTGCACGGGCAGTGAAGTTTAAGATTGATAAAGATCAAATCAAGAATCAAGTAAGATAGCAACTGTCTCAGTGGGAGCAAAAGTTTACTGACAGAAACCCGACGGCTGTCCCACAGATGGCGCTCTCTGCAGCTAGGGACCGTTCCGTCAGTGCAAAAAAATCAACATTCTGACAAATCTTTCAACTAATCTCGTTCAACTTCCACCGCTTTTATTTACATTTTAATATATGCGAAATGGCGCCAGAATGTGGCGCTCACTATAAGGAGTGGTGCCATTGAGCTCGTAGGCAGTAGTGAAAGATATCACGCAAGTACTGTACTCAGAACATGGTGCACGGTCGGTTTCAAACAGGGAAACATAGTTGGTCGCACCTGGCCTCAAGAACGGATGGGGCACGTAGAGGGTCACCTGGGGTCCCTGGTCTGGCCAGTAGCGGCCAATGTTGATGCCGTTTATGAAAGCCACGCCTTTGCCCCAGCCATCGAGGCGCAAGAAGGTGTCATAGCCCTTAGCCCGCAACGGGACAGTAAAAGGCCCGGTAAACATGGCGGGCGGCTTTGCTTTGTTAAAGTTGAAAGGTCTAATCGGGTTTATCAAGTTGGTGTGGTTCTCAGCCTCAAGCTTCAAATGATAATAGTGAGTCCAATCGGTCAGATTAGTGAAGCCAAAGGTCACGTTTCCGATTATGCCCTTTATCTCTTTCGCAATCTTTTTGCCATAGCTGATACGTCCTTGGTTTTCTACAACAATTACTAAATCAGAGCCCTTGGACGCTACAAGCGGCATGGTGTGCATTTGCTGCTGCCTACTCAGAATCCCAACAAGGTTGCCATCCAGTATGACCTGAGCGCGGTCCTGCAGGCCGGGAATGGACAGCTTAGTTGGGCCACTTGGTTTGAAGCTGATTGTGGTCCGATACACTACATAGCCACTGGACACTCCAAGCTGCTCAAAGGTCATCGGGTATTGTCTGGTCAGCTGTTTGGCTTCAGCCATTATGTTCGAAAGCGATGCAGCGGGATACATTTGAACTCTGTCCGCCGCCAGTTTCTGAGTCGGCCTGGGCTGGGTTCCTTCCGGTAGTGGCAAGTAAAGAGCTAGAAGATTACGCAGGGCGAAGTATGTCCTCGTGTCACCAGATTCGTCAAGTACGCCATTGAAGTCATGGCTTGTTGTGAAGGGCACATAGTCGTCATCGTCCCAGGAGGCGCCACTGGTGAATCCAAAGTTGGTTCCGCCGTGAAACGGATAACTGAAATGGTCGTGAAATTTACTTTAGCAGCCACCATGAATTAAAACAAGTCATCTTACATGTTCACTGAGGCCCCCAAATCCAGTATCTCTTTCAAGTTGGCCAAAAATGCCTCTTTACTGGCCGACTGAGGCCGCGTGCCCCACTTGTCTGGCAGACCGATGCAAAACTCCGAGTTGACCAGTGGGCCTGGCTGGACACTGCGCTGGGCACTAAAGGCCGCCCTCACGTCTTCACCAGAGCAAAAGGCGACGGTGGCGTAGACGCCTTCAGTCTTACCACATTCCAAGGCGTTGTCCAAGTAAGAGTCCATCGTAGTCAAGATGACATGGTCAGCCAGATGTTTCTTGTACATGTCTCTCAGCGAAGCCATGTAATCGTGATTACAGCCAACTGTACCGTACTTGTTATTGACCTGCACCATGATGACTGGGCCGCCATTGCTGTAGAGCAGGGGTCGGATGACCTTCGAGATATGACTGATATAGTCGTCATAGTATCCCAAGAGCGTTTCACCTGTTGGCATTGACGAATTTACCATTATCCAATAGGGGAAGCCACCCTAAAAATATATGTGAACAACAGCTGTTTTGTAGTGGTCAATGTCTTACAAAGTCACGTTCCGCCGAAATATGTGGCCCTGGCTGCAGGATGACCAGTAGACCGATATCTTGAGACATCTTAATATAGTTCACGATGTCGTCAAGTCCGGTATACCTATCCGGCTCCGGTTCATGTGTACTCCACTCGATGTACCTTGAGATTTTATTCTGAACTTTTAAGATATGAAAATGGCAATGGGACTGACTTACGTTTGAACGGCATTGAGCCCGGATAAGCGCAAGTTAGTCAGTCGGTCCCGCCACAGCTCACGCGGAATCCGGAAGTAGTCCATTGAACCGGAAGCATAGCGAAAGGGCACTCCATCTTTCAGGAAGCAATTTTTTTCATAATCGATGACGAAGGATCTATGAGTGCTAGAAACCTATAGAAATGGGACTGATTGTAATCAATGTCACAGATATAATTATTTACCTGAAGGCAAAGGAAAATGAAATTAGTCAGCTGTAAGATTTTCATTTTCAAGAATTCGGTCGAATCTCAAATCGCTCTCAACGGTGAATGAAACCTAAACCAAATCCCCTGATTTCTCGCGACCGTGCTTCAGACAATTTAAGCAGCTGGCTTTCAAAATCATAGATTAGATAGATGGACTGAATAAGGAATACAATGCAAATACCGATTTAATTCAGTTGTGTAGATACTCTGGTGTCACGTGACAAACACACACACACATTGTCTCTCCACCTCACTTCAAAGTTAGCTTCCTGCTTCTTAATTAATTGCTATTTGCTATAGACTCAATGACATTGTTTTCGGATGCTTCCTCTAAGCAAAAAAAATGTCCCGCCGACGGTCTAGTAGACAAATTCGCTAGACATCGAACAAGGAATACCGCTCTGCCAGGTAAATTAAATCAAATTATATCCATTGTGTACACGTATGTTTGAGTGAGCGTTATCGCGATGAAGCACTTAATCGAACGAGGTGATTAAGCGCCAAGAGCGCCATCTACAAGGTATTGTCGCCAACACAGACTTCTTTAGCAGCCAGCTGTTGGAGACGCTTGCGGTTTATCTTGCCAATGCCAATTTTTTCAGGTGGTCAACAAAGACAAGGTACACGGTTACCACTCAGCGCCATTTTCTTTAGCGTAGTCTACCCGTGTTTGTCTCAATGTGTCGTCGTCTATCACACTCTACGCCTATTATACTGTACTTTCCTTGAGGACAACGTAGGTCCAGCTTCGTCCACTTCGTCTTTCTCCATCAAAATGGACTCAAGTGCCGCTGGCGCCACCTGTGTGGTGTGAACCTTTATGATATCTTTGTATGTGTCGACAATGAAGGACCTGCCATCCTTGTCGTGATACATCGCGTCGCCAGTCTTGCGGTAAACGTCAGTTACCTCGTTGAGCCCGAGGCAATCCAGGCCAATGGCCGACGGGCGACAAACTTCTCTGACCTCGTCGGCATTCCAGTGGCGGACAGAGCGATGATCAATCTGAACTCATTGTGTTATTGTTTCAGGGGTCGTTTCGTTATCTCGAAAGCGGTCCGCTCCTTATGAATGGACAAGCCGTCAAATAAAACTTCCTGAACTTCACATCATTGGCTTAATTACTGCGGTCAATCCAATTTTCAACAATAGCAGATTTCAATTCGGTGGCCATCGCTAACAGTACTTCTCTCGTAGTTAAGAAAGTCAAACTAAGAGGTACCGGCAAAGTAGGCGGAGTTCTGGACTTTTCACTGAACAAGGTAGAACAATAAAATTTTTAATTGAGTCATACTGAAATTTGATGGAAAAAAAGATGCACAGGGTGAAAACTTGGGGAAATGTGGGGGTTTCGAGATATCAACGTTTTTTCATAACTTTGTTAGCGGCGATGATTTTTGAACGTACATAACTCATAGACAACGGGAACAACTAGCATGCACGAGTTATGGTTGCAGAAAAACTTATTGAATCTTAACAGAGAAATTTAATAGCTTCATCGAAATAATCTGTCAACCAGACAATACATCTGGAACGTATCACAATGAGTGTTACCTAGTAAAGGTACGTAAAACAGTTGGTTGAAAAAATTGGCTAGATTCGGGTAAAATTTTTCGCGATCTCAAATTCAAAATATCGCAGTTTCTCGCTGATTTCCAGCAAAATCACGCTGCTGCGGCACCTGAATAAGCTGCTACAGCTGTCCCTCGGGCATTTCATCGGAAATTTCTGAACAATGCTCTGGCACTTTCGATGCATTTGCCGTAAAACACTGAGTTCATATTTGGTAATGTCTTTGGTGTTTGTCCGGTGTCCCGCAAAAGTTTGGTGTTTCTAAGAATCATTCAAAAACTGAGATATTTCGAATTTTAGTTCGCAGATTTTTTTGTTCGAATTTAGCCAATTTCTTCAACCCATTGTTTTTGGTACCCTCTCTAGGCAACACTCATTGTGACACGTTTCAGATATATTGTCTGGCTGATAGATTATTCCGATGAAGCTGTCAAATTTCTCTGTTAAGATTCAATAAGTTTTTCTGCAATCATAACTCGTGCATGCTAGTTGTTCTCGTTGCCTTTTAGTTATGTACGTTCAAAAATTATTGCCGCTAACAAAGTTATGGAAAATCGTTGATATCTCGAAACCCCTACATTTCCCCAAATTTTCACCCTGTGCATATTTTTTTCCATCAAATTTCAGTATAACTCAATCAAAAATTTTACTGTTCTACCTTGTTCAGTGAAAAGTCCAGAACCCCGCCTACTTTGCCGGTACCTCTTTGCTTTCTCTCGAGTATAAGTTTATTTTTCGCCATTTGTTGATTAACTGCGCTGTGACCTACCTGACAGCAAGAATTGAGGTGGAGACTAACCGGAAAGGAATGCTTCCGGAAGTGTTTGCAGCTACAGGCCGCTAATTATCAGCTATTTAATCGAACGAAACAACAGCTAAAGACTACTCTTTTTGTTCATGTCTCTTCCTTAAACTGGGTTTGTCAATTTTACCAATGCTAATCTTCGGTATCTCGTTGATGAACTCGAGGCCACCTTTGAGCGTCTTCCATTCGCTGACATTGCTGTCCACGTGTTCAATGAGTTTCGAGCGCAGTGACTCATCTTGGGTCAAGGTGTCATCAATGACGACATAGGCCTTGGGTATTGTTCCATAATGGTCATCGGGAATACCTATGACAGCAGCTTCCTTGACTTCTTCGCACTGAAGCAACAAAGATTCCAATTCAGATGGCGCAACTTGGCTCATGCCGACCTTCAGGATGTCCTTGTACCTGTCGACTATATAGAACAGTCCATCGCTGTCGTAGTACATTGCGTCACCAGTCTTGAAGAAGCCATCTTCAGTGAAACTTCTAGCGGTAACCTCTGGGTTGTTATAATAGCCAAGAGAAATACTGGGCGAACGACGAAAGCTTCGCCCACTTGACCGCAGCCCAGTAGTTGGCCAGTGTCGGGATGGACTACCTTAATCTCATTGCCCACCGTTGGGCATCCCACAGTGTCCGCATTATCAAGCTCAATGGGGCACCTGGTGACCATGTCAGTCTCAGTTGAACCATAAGCTTGCTTGAGGGTCGACACCCCTGTTACCTGTGCCCCAGGGCTTTTCAGAGCATCCGGTAGAGGGGCGCCACCGACGAACACCTGTACTAGGCTCGATAAGTTGTATTTCGCGCAAGTGTCGCTGTTCTTCACCATCTCACTAAGCGCACTTGGCGCCAAAATGGCCATTTGAATCTAAGGCGGATGAATTTAGCTATGATCCCTCTTGATTACATTAATTGCTGAGCTCACCTTGTGTTTTTGCACTGCTTCAAGAAAGGTTGACAAACCGAAGGCTTCACTGATGACAAGAGTCACACCTATGGCCCCACGAAGGGTACTAGTGCCACCGGATGTGTGGGCAATGGGCAGGTGCAGGGACATGGTAAAGGAAGGACCCCTGGCCTGACTAGCCAGCAGAAATATGAAATTAGAGTGGCTCCTGACCACGCCTTTCCGGGGTCCAGTGGACCCGGAAGAGAAGTGTATCGAAGCAGGGGTGCTTTCGGGGTCTCCTTCAGTGGTCAAGGGCTGACTGAGCAGTTCACCACCATCGGCCATATTTAATAGTTGTGTGTGCGAATAAATGGATTTCCCGCCATTTGTTTTCCTTTGACCTCCATTTGCATCGCTGTCAACTACTATGAGACACTATAGGACAGGTGTAATCAAGAGGACCTTCACATAATTATACTCTGAGTGACAACTACCTTAATAGATAACAGCTCATCAGCCACCTGCATTGCAGTTTCAAGGTTTTTCTCTGAACACAAGATGGCATCAGCTTGCGAAACAGTTGCGTAATGGAGCAATTCACCTTGAGTAAGACAGTTACCTTATCACTAAGACCTTAAACATGATGTCGCTTACGAAAAGGATTGGTCCAATAGCAGCCAACGAAGACAGAGGCCGGCCATGTAGATGCCATATTGCCAGAGGGCATGGTAATCGTTGTTGGGCAGGTATGAACAGATGAATTTGCCCTTGCTGAGCCCGATTCTGTCCAGGGCAGTGGCCATCTTGAGCGACATGTCCCTGACTTGGCGCGCGTTCCAGCGGCGGTCCGAAGGGTGGTCAATCTGGACCATCATGTTGGTACTTAAAAGGTCATTCAGTCATATACTCACGAACACAGTGCGCTCCAAATCACTGGACAAGCCGTCGAACAAAACTTGTTGCATCCACTTGCGATTCGTGACCAGATCATCGGTTAATTTACTGCGAACAATTCCGTCCTCGACGATGGCATATTTCAATTCAGTTGCCATAGTAGAAAAAACAATGTATTCTCGTCGACTAGCGAAAGTGAAGTTACTTCTATTTGTGCGACAGTAAACTTTATGGTGACTAAGGAGCAAATCAAACAAGGTGATTAAGCGCCAAGAGCGCCATCTACAAAGCGTTGCTGCTGTGATGACTAATGTGGCGTTTATTGTAATTGCCTCAAAAAGAGTCTCTCTCAGAAGTGATCCATTTTTAAATGGTAACTCCACCTTATATCAAGCCCCTCCAGCGAAGTCAGCTGTGAAAAAGCTCGGGACCATTGAATAATTTTTTACTAGGGCTCAAAATTAGCTTCGACAGACTGAACTCTACTGAACTTGAAACTCATCTCTACCCTAAATCAACTTTCAATATACAATTGTTCCCGAGCTTTTTCACAGATGCTTTCGCTGGGGGGCCTTGCCTTATATAGTTGTGAACCGGAGGTCTAGTATTACGGTAGTATTATAAGTCACAGTTAATTAGATGTTACTTAAAGATTTATTCTAGAAAGGTATATTTGGACATCATATTCTATCCATATACTGCAAACTTTATTCAAGAGAAAGAGAACTTTATCGCTCCTGAGAAGTATAGTAGATTGCAACAATAAGTGAGACAAAAATGGGCGGGAATTTCAGTCACATGACAGTTTTCCTCAACTTTCGCTTCGCTTTAGACAACGGTCATGTGACTTAAATCCCACCCATTTTTGTCTCGCTTTTTGTTGCAGTCGATTATAAATGAAACATGGCTGTTGAGTGCTGCGAGCGCCATCTACAAGGCGGTGCTGCCAACTCAGGCTTCTTCAGCGGCCAGCTGTTTAAGACGCTTGCGGTCTGTTTTGCCTGTACTGAACTTAGCCAGGTGGTCAACGAAAACAAGGCCACCTTTTAATTGCTTGTCTCGTCCCCTGAAATGCCTGCTTTCAGGACAACATAGGCCCGAGGGACTTTTCCATACTGCTCATTGGGGACGCCTAAGACGGCAGCTTCGTCCACTTCGTCATCTTCCATCAAACTGGACTCAAGCAACGCTGGTGTGGACCTTTACGATATCCTTGTATCCGTCGACAATGAAGAACACACCATCCCTGTTGTGATACAACGCGTCGCTAGTCTTGAGGAAACCCTCAGCTGTTATTGCGTTGGGATAACAAATAGTCCCTGAAGGCCCGCGGACATGGATATCCGGTTCTGCGGTGGAGCGCGCCAACCGGTGTTGAAACTTCACTAGCTGACGGAAATCATTCGTCATATGCTAAAGTCAACTCGAACCAGTGATCAGTTGAATGAATGAAAACTTTCCTGACTACTCGTACAATCGACATCGAGTTCACAGCGAAGACTAAAGACGTTGACACCGGAAAAGATGAGCCCGGATTTGAGGTGACGCTAGAGGGCGCCCAAGTCGGTACTCGGATCTCCAGCGCTGAGGAAAGGAACCTGCATAAAATAAGCACTGCCGGCAGTTGGTCAATATTAACTCTGGACAAATTTTATTGTGTTCAAAGGTGATACTAAAAAGTGCAGTGAAAGCAAAAATCGCTCATTTCATCCAAACAAAGATTAGATTGAAGGAAGTTGGTTTCATTGCTTATCAAGCTGGGCATGTCTCTTCCTGAGACTGGGTTTGTCAATTTTACCAAAGCTAATCTTCGGTATCTCGCTGATGAACTCAAGGCCACCTTTGAGCGTCTTCCATTCACTGACATTGCTGTCCACGTGGTCAATGAGTTTCTTGCGCAGTGACTCATTTTGGGTGAAGGTGTCATCGATGACAACGTAGGCCTTGGGAATAGTTCCAAGATGCTCATCGGGAATACCTATGACAGCAGCCTCCTTGACTTCTTCACACTGAAGTAACAAGGATTCCAGCTCAGATGGCGCCACTTGGCTCATACCGACCTTCAGGATGTCCTTGTATCTGTCAACTATGTAGAACAGTCCGTCACTGTCATAGTACATCGCATCACCAGTCTTGAAGAAGCCATCTTTGGTCAAACTTTTAGCGGTCACCTCTGGGTTATTATAATAGCCAGGAGAAATACTGGGCGAACGGACTAAAGCTTCGCCCACTTGACCACAGCCCAGTAGTTCACCAGTGTCAGGATGAACTATCTTTATCTCACAGCCCACCGCAGGACATCCAACTGTGTCTAAATTGTCAAGCTCTTTGGGACAACTAGTGACTACGTCAGTCTCAGTTGACCCATAAGCTTGCTTGAGAGTTGACACCCCTACCACCTGTGCCGCAGGGCCTTTCAGGGCATCAGGTAGAGGGGCGCCACCGACGACCACATGTACCAGGCTTGACAAGTTGTATTTCGCACAGGTGGCGCTGTTCTTCACCATGTCGCTAAGTGCACTGGGCGCCAAAATGGCCATTTGAATCTACGGTGGAGAAATTTAGGCACAATCAACCTTTATTACCTTAATTGCTGAACTCACTCTGTGTTTTTGCACTGCCTCAAGGAAGGTTGACAATGTGAAGGCTTCACTGATGACAAGGGTCAGACCCGCGGCGCCACGAAGGGTACTAGTACCACCTGATGTGTGGGCAATGGGCACGTGCAGGGACATTATGAAGGAAGGACCCCTCTCAAACCATGGGGTCTGGCTGGCCAATATGAATGTGAAGTTGGAATGGCTCCTGACCACGCCTTTCCGGGGTCCAGTGGACCCGGACGAGAAGTGTATCGAAGCAGGGGTGCTTTCGGGGTCCCCTTCAGTGGTCAAGGGCTGACTAAGCAGTTCATCACCATCGGCCATTTTCAGTAATTGGCTGTGAGAATGAATTGGTTTTCCGCCATCCGTTTCCCTTTCGTCACAGTTTCCATCTATGTCAACCACTATGAGACACTATAGAGCAGTCATGTAACTATCAAAAGCTTCCCACATTTATATTTCTATGGACCCCTACCTTGATGGATGACAACTCATCAGCCACTTGCTTTGCAGTTTCAAGGTTTTCCGTTGAACACAAGATGGCGTCAGCTTGCGAAACAGTTGCGTAATGGAGCAATTCACCTTGAGTTAGACAGTTATCTTATCTCCAATATCCTTAAACATGAGGTCGCTTACGATAAGGATTGGTCCAATAACAGCCAACGAAGACCGAGGCGGCCATGTAAATGCCATATTGCCAGAGGGCATGGTAATCGTTGTTGGGCAGGTATGAACAGATAAATTTGCCCTTGCTGAGCCCGATTCTGTCCAGGGCAGTGGCCATCTTGAGCGACATGTCCCTGACTTGACGCGCATTCCAGCGGCGGTCCGAAGGATGGTCAATCTGAAACGTCCGTTAGTGTCTCAAGGGGTCATTTGGTCATCTACTCACAAACACAGTGCGCTCCAGATCACTGGACAAGCCGTCGAACAAAACTTCTTGCAACCAATTGCGATCGACGACGAGGTCATTAGGTAATTTGCTACCAACAATTCCGTCCTTGACGATGGCGTACCTCAATTCAGTTGCCATATTAGAATAACCAATGCATTCACGTCGACTAGCGAGGGCAAGATAGCTTTACAAGTGATTCCTCACTGATCAATTCGCTCTTGCATAGCACATCAGTGTGCATCAGGGAAATTCCGTGATTGATAATATGTATTCAAATCGGTTATTCCGCTTCCGTAAATATGCGCTAAATTGAGCGGAAGTAATAGATGTTCAACCCAAGTATGCCATGCAATGCTTCAGTATCAGCTCTGCACTCTATTTAGAGAAACCCGATGAGTTTCAAGCAGCTGTCAACAAGGGTGATTATTATGCAAAACAGTCTAGATGACCAGCTACCTGGTGACGTCAGTATTGACATCGCCACTGTCCACATATGTGATTCAGTTGCGAATAATCAGTATCGAGACCGTACATGAAACACATGGACATGGAAAACAGCTGCTACTCGACGATAATTCAGGACCAGCAGCACAACACTGACACGAAACATAATGAAAGACAATATTTAGCACTAATTCGACAAAAGCCTATGGAGAAGTTGCTCATAAAATGCAAGCCCTAAGGTTAATGAGTCAAACTCAGCAATTACAACATTAAAGTTAAAGTAATTAAGATGAGGTGGCCAATGATTCTTTAACTTAAGAACACACAGGTGCTTCATTCTACACCAGTGTGTCACGCTCTGTACCACTTCCACCGACTGTTCAGCTGAAAGATCCCGTATTTACATATCTCACAAAGACCACCGAGCTGGATGCTACTCAAATCAAGTAAGGCTGAAACCAAGTTAATCCACATGCTTCCATTTCTTTAGCGCTACTAAGCAAATCAGACAAGGCGATTAAGTGGAAAGAGCGCCATCTACGAACGGTTGCTTCTGTGATACATAATTAATAAAAAAGTCTCTCCTAGCAGTGATCTTTTTCAAAATGGTAACTCTGCCTTGCATATCCGTGAACTGGAAGTCTAGTATTACATGTACAGTACTATTACAAGTCGCAGTTAATTAGAAGTTATTTAAAGATTTGTTCTAGAAAGGTACATTCTGACAAATTCAATCCAGATGTTGCAAACTTTATTCAAGGGAACTTTATCGCAACTGAGAAGTGAATCAAGCGAGTAGATTAAGCGCTCTGAGCGCCATCTACAGGCCGCTGTTGCCAGCTCAGGCTTCTTCAGCGGCCAGCTGTTTAAGACGCTTGCGGTCTATTTTGCCGATGCTGATCTTAGCCAGGTGATCAACAAAAACAACACCTCCTCTTAATTGCTTCCACTCGGCGCCATTTTCCTTGATGTAATTCACCAGTTTTTGTCGCAGTGTCTCGTCCCCTAAAATGCCTGCTTTCAGAACAACATAGGCCCGAGGGACTTGTCCGTACTGCTCATCGGGGACGCCAATGACGGCAGCTTCGGCCACTTCGTCGTTTTCAATCAACATGGACTCAAGCTCCGCTGGCGCCACCGGGGAGGTGTGGACCTTTATGATCTCCTTGTATCTATCGACAATGAAGAACATTCCATTGGTGTCGTAGTACATCGCGTCGCCCGTCTTGAAGAAGCCATCCTCTGTGATTGCTTTGGCCGTTTCTTTGGGGTCATTAAGGTAGCCAATGGTCACCGAGGGCCCTCGAACGTAAGCCTCGCCCACTTCACCCATTCCCAAAGTCAGGCCAGTCTCGCGATCCACAATCTTGACCTCATAGCCGGGTCCAGGCACTCCTATGGAATCCGAGTCTACCACCATTGGCGGTAAATTGCAGACAGCGCCGCACTCGGTTGACGCATATGTCTGGTTGATGCCAGCTATTCCCAGGGCCTTGGTGGCCGGCTCCTTGATTGTGTCCGGAAGAGGAGAGCCACCACAAAATAGCATCTTCATGCTGGACAAGTCGTACTGTTCATAAAGTTTGCTGTTGAGAAGGTCCAGTAGCCTTGTTGGTGTCACGAATCCAACATTGATCTTTCAACATGTAAGAGTCATTCGAAATCGACTAACTTGAGAAGCTTTACTTACCTTGTACTTCTCAACTCCCTCAAGGAAGGATTGGACTTCGAAATAGTTGTTCAAAACGAAGGCTACGTTTACGTGGGCTGCGGCTATGAATGAAGTGCCCGATATGTGGGCTATCGACGAATGACCGCCCATCAGTGCTAGGCTCTGCCCTTTTCTCCGCATAGTGGCGCTATCGTGTTTGTGTGGCTTCGAATGGCACCCTTGGGCATGCCGGTCGAGCCGGAAGTGAAAATAATGGCCGCTGGAGTGGTTTTCGGGTCACCGGAAATAGGCACTGGGGCTTTTAGTACTTCCTCGGGTGCGAGTTTGAGTAACTCGTAAGACGAGTGAATTGGCTTTCCGCCTTCGGTGGCGTTTTTCGGCGAGATGCTGTCGTTATCGACTACAATCACACACTAGACAGAGCTGTGAGTGGAGAGTTGTAAAGACACCTTTGGACTCACCTTGACAGATTGCACGTCATCAGCAACTTTCGCTACAAGCTGTAAATTGTCAATGCTACAAAGTATTGCCTCACTTTTTGTGACTTCCACTTCGTGAAGCAGCTCTCCTAGATTGACCTTCAGAGTTAATCCGTTAAACTACAAGGTATATCACCTACTTTGAGAGCTACTGTTATGGCAACCCACGTAAACGGAAGCAGCCATGTATACGCCACACTGCCAAAGGGCATGAAGGTCATTGTTGGGCAAGTATGCGCACACAAACTTCCCGGAACCGAGGTCAAGCTTGACCAGGGCTGTGGCTATTTTGAGCTCTGCTTCTTTCGTTTGCGCAGCATTCCAAGTGCGACCCGACGGCTGGTCAATCTGAATTAAGCGGCAATTTAGCGTACATCACAAACTAGCCGAAGGTCACTTACCAGCACAAGCCTACTCAGATCCGAGTCAAGGCCATCTATCAGACACTGGCCTAACGAAATGTCCGGCACTTGCAAACTTTGCACTTTGCTTCGCACGACACCATTTTCGTCGACAACACAGTATTTCAGTTCAGTCATGCTTCCGGAGTCGTTTTCTCTCACCTAGTGAATGTCTAATTCAAGTACAGTAAGCAATTACATTTTAATCAGAGGTCTATCTTTACGGCACACAAAGGCAACTGATTGTGCGCTTCCTGAAGAGGAGATAGGAAATAGAGGCCACGGTATGAACTATGGCTATTGTATCCGACCGTTACCGTCAGTTTTTAGTTCTGCCGACTGCGGATACCAGTGAGGTAGCCGACCGAAAAGTATCCGGTGGTGGACATTAAATATACCATGAAACCAACGATGTGTTGAACAAAACTTGCTTGAATACTAGGATAATTGTCGACCATAGGTATGCTCTCGTATTGCGATCGGATATAATCTGTTAAACGCGTTATTTTGCGTCTCGTCGTCTGCATTTTGAAATTTGTCACATAGTTAAACTGCCAGAAAGAGAACTGTACCCTGCTGAGCTATGTTTGCTTTTCTGTCGCCATGTGGCCGAGTACGAATTACCGTAGCAGCATACCGGTCGAGAAGGTCTACCGCTACCGACAGTACCCGGTATCCGAGGTACAAATATGTCGGGTATACGAAGAGATACCGACCGTGCCCGCCTCTAATAGGAAACTAGCGCCAGCTAATTGCTGAAGAGGAGTTGCTACCATGAGCCGCTAGATGGCGCGCGTGCATAAGAAAGTTTCGTTCTGTTCGCCATGACGTCTTTCCTTATTTTCTGTGTTGCTCTTTTCATTATTAATTCTGTAATATCCAAAGACATATATCAAGACTACCCGCACGAAGTGATTGAACCCGACATTCAGTGCGACGACGAAGACTGTCACCGAATTAAATTGAAGTTTGCAGCAATTAAGCAACATTTCGAATTTAGTCTCATACTGAACTCGTACCTATTTTCGAAAGAATACGAGGAAGAAATTAAACAAACTTTCCGCTCTAATGAAGTGAACACTAATTGTTACTACGTGTCGGAGAATGAAGATGACTTTGCGGCTCTTGAGATTTGTGACGGTCACGTGACCGGAATCCTAGAACACGGCAAGCATGGACTGCACATTGAGATCCACTACGACGACGAGACGGGCGAGCATAATTGCTACACTAAACTTCCGGTAGTTCGAGCCACCCGTAGACTACTGACGCCACCTGGTGCCTTTGGTGAGCTGACTCCGGAAACGGATGGAAGAAGCCAGGGTGAGCCAGTTGTCGAGCTGATGTTTGTCAATGATCACGAACTGCTCACGAAATACTTTGGCGGTGACAAGGAAACCCTAATCAAAATGAACCAAAGACTAGCAAACTACGCAAATGCTTTGTATAGCAAAGTGGGCATCAAAGTGGTCCTAGTGGGCACCGAGGTCTGGGAAGACAAAGAGCTGATTGGTCGACAGAAACCGGGCCCAGTGGATGGGCAAGAAACGGACGAAATCGAAGTCCACCTGGACAAGTTCGGTAGGTTGGCTTACAAGAATTACAAAGAGAAGCACTATGACGTCATACACCTGATCATGGGCTACACATATGGTAATGTCAAGCAGCCCGGTTTTACCCTTGGCATAGCGTATACCAAGACGGTGTGCACCCCTAGGAATACCGGAATATTCCATTTCTCGGGCGACGGTAAGCAGCCTCTGTCCATGAAACAGCTGGCCCAGACCATTACTCACGAACTGGGCCACAACCTGGGCCAGGGTCACGTTTCCGTAGGTGACCCCAAGTGCCCCTGTGACGGTCCCCGGGGTCGTTGCATCATGAACCCATATTCGTCGGACAGCGAGGAGTGGACCCAGTGTGATGCCGACACCTTCAACCAGGTGGCCACTAGTGTCCAGGGGCGGTGTCTTCATTTACATGCCGGTGACTACAGTAATCTTACGGCTACCATTTCTCACGATGAGACGTTTCCAGACGAAACACCAGCTCAAAATGGCGCCACAGGTGCCCTGTGGGCCAGTGGGCTCCTTTCTTCTTGCTTACTAATCCTAATGCTGTTTTACTGAATAAAATTATTTTCGCATATACCTAACCTTTCCAGCTCAGCTCTGCCCGAGCTGAAGCTGAGCTGAACGCCCATCTCTACTAATAACCGTCTATATCTGAGAACTGTGAATGAACGGGACTAAATTGCATGCTCGAAAAAAAAACCGATTTAATTACGCAATAAATTTTCACCGAGCAGCAACCCAGTTCTGAATTTTATCCATCAGGCCCTTCTTGTCTGTTGTACTATCAGCCGAGTCTTTGGGAGCTGCTTCGCTACCATCCTTACCAGCTGCTTGGCTTCCATTTTGGTTGGGGTCAGCATTCGCTGCATTGTTACCATCGGCCTGGCTACCTTGGTTGTTGCCATTGTTGTTAGCAGCTTGGCTTCCATTTTGGTTTGGATCGGCATTCGCGGCATTATTGCCATCGGCTTGACTTCCATTTTGGTTCGGATCAGCGTTCGCGGCATTGTTGCCATCTGCCTGGCTGCCTTGGTTGTTGCCATTGTTATTCGCAGCTTGGCTTCCATTTTGGTTAGGTTCAGCATTCGCAGCATTATTACCATCGGCCTGACTTCCATTTTGGTTCGGGTCAGCATTTGCGGCATTATTACCATCGGCCTGGCTACCTTGGTTGTTGCCATTGTTGTTAGCAGCTTGGCTTCCATTTTGGTTTGGATCAGCGTTTGCAGCATTATTACCATCGGCTTGGCTACCTTGGTTGTTGCCATTGTTATTAGCTACCTGGCTTCCATTTTGGTTCGGGTCAGCATTCGCGGCATTGTTGCCATCTGCCTGGCTGCCTTGGTTGTTGCCATTGTTGTTAGCAGCTTGGCTTCCATTTTGGTTTGGATCAGCATTCGCGGCATTATTGCCATCGGCTTGACTTCCATTTTGGTTCGGATCAGCATTCGCGGCATTGTTGCCATCGGCCTGGCTACCTTGGTTGTTGCCATTGTTGTTAGCAGCTTGGCTTCCATTTTGGTTTGGATCGGCATTCGCGGCATTATTGCCATCGGCTTGACTTCCATTTTGGTTCGGATCAGCGTTCGCGGCATTGTTGCCATCTGCCTGGCTGCCTTGGTTGTTGCCATTGTTA
This sequence comes from Halotydeus destructor, assembly GCA_022750525.1. Lineage (NCBI taxonomy): Eukaryota > Metazoa > Arthropoda > Arachnida > Trombidiformes > Penthaleidae > Halotydeus > Halotydeus destructor. Next base: position 222,215 of record JAIUWE010000025.1, read on the forward strand.
TTCGCAGCTTGGCTTCCATTTTGGTTCGGGTCAGCATTTGCAGCATTATTACCATCGGCTTGGCTACCTTGATTGTTGCCATTGTTGTTAGCTGCCTGGCTTCCATTTTGGTTGGGGTCAGCATTTGCGGCATTATTACCATCGGCCTGGCTGCCTTGGCTGTTGCCATTGTTGTTGGCTGCCTGGCTTCCATTTTGGTTGGGGTCAGCATTTGCGGCATTATTACCATCGGCCTGGCTGCCTTGGCTGTTGCCATTGTTGTTAGCAGCTTGGCTTCCATTTTGATTGGGGTCAGCATTCGCGGCATTATTACCATCGGCCTGGCTGCCTTGGTTGTTGCCATTGTTATTAGCTGCCTGGCTTCCATTTTGGTTCGGGTCAGCATTCGCGGCATTGTTACCATCGGCCTGGCTACCTTGGTTGTTGCCATTGTTGTTAGCTGCCTGGCTTCCATTTTGGTTGGGGTCAGCATTTGCGGCATTATTACCACCGGCCTGGCTACCTTGGTTGTTGCCATTGTTGTTAGCTGCCTGGCTTCCATTTTGGTTGGGGTCAGCATTTGCGGCATTATTACCACCGGCCTGGCTACCTTGGTTGTTGCCATTGTTACCTCCTGCTTGACTGCCTTGATTATTGTTTCCAGCCGCCATTGTTGGATTATTACCTGCCGCTTGGCTAGCATCCTTGTTACCGGCCGCCATTGCGCCTCCCGAGTTGTCATCGGCATCATAAACAAAGATACCTTCCTTCTTGGTCAAGATACGCCATTTCTTATTCGGTTCCTTTGATTTCTTCTCCTCAAGGATTTTATAAGCTTCGCCAGAATTGGAAGCCGATACATTCGGATGATTGCCAAACTGTTTACCATCTTTAAAGTATGTTCTGATATGAACCACTTTCTTCTGAATTGTCTTCTTATACTTGTGACCATCATTGGGTGCCTTGGTGTAAAACTCGGTGACCGGGTCTCCGCTGGCGGCTTCGGTTACTTCATACCAGCCCTTCTTTTTCTTGTACTTGGGGAACTCCGACGTCATCGGGACCACTTGGTCAGCTTCGGTGGGTCCAGTGTCCTCAGTGTCATCGACAGTGGTGGCGCCATCGGACATACTACCAGGCATAGTAGTCATACTAGGTTCCGTTGACATCACACCAGCTTCTGTGGTCATGCCACTTTCCGCCATGCTTCCTTCCATCGTGGTCATGCCAGATTCTGACATCATACCAGATTCAGTGGTCATGCCACCCTCGGCCATGCTTCCTTCCATCGTAGTCATGCCAGATTCTGACATCACACCAGATTCAGTGGTCATGCCACCCTCTGCCATGCTTCCTTCCGTGGTGGTCATGCCATGCTCTGGCATCAAACTAGGTCCCGTGGTCATGCCACTCTCTGCCATGCTTCCGTCCATCGTGGTCGTGTCATCTTCAGAATCCATAACAACCTCTGACAGCAAACTTGGCTCAGTGGTCAAGTCGGAATCGGATGTCATAGCAGGTTCCATGGTCATGCCGCCATCCGCCATGCTGCCTCCCATGGAGGTCATGCCCGGTTCAGGGGTCATACCACCCGCCGCCATGCTGCCGCCCATGGAGGTCATTTCGGAAGGATCGGCCGACATACCTGACTCAGTTGAGCTCATGTCCACTGGTTTGGAAGATGAAGGATCGTCAACATCAAAATAGTCATCTTCACCATTACCTGGGTTCGAGTTTCCGTCAGCCATGGACCCAGTGGACGCTTGGTTGGATTCATCATCATCGGCTGCCGCATGTGGCACGCTGGACAAAATGGCCGCGGAGACAAGGAATATGACCAGCAACAGCCGGACTTCCATGAGCTTCGCCATTTTGAACTTGAAAAGGTTCGGGTTAGAGAAAATTTGCAGCGGAAATTGAGATTGAATCAAATTCTGTGCAACGCAATTACAACTTGACTTACGTAGAGCGGATGCTGTCGATAGTTGAAAAAGAGACTCACAAGTTAACGAAAAGCGTTTCATGATTAATTAATGAATCTGGAAGTGATGACGCCATCAGCCTTCTCAACAGCCAGAGAAGCTTCTCTTTTTTGGTCCGCATGCAAACCAAATGCCTGGTTAAGGGTTCCCATCAAACCGTAGTCGGAGAACGTACTGGTGCTAAAAACAATATTTACGTTTTAGCGCCACCTAGTGAGCATGTGTGCCAAACTTGTTCTTTTATGCTTTACGAGTGGAATTTGGCTTTATATTTTCCGGCATATCATTGAACCGATTGAGTGTTGAATTTGGATATACTTAAAAAAATTCTTCTTAACTTTATTTGAATAGCAAAGCCACGTATTGGAATATTATCTATTGGATGTAACAGGATGCACTTCTAAAACGATCCCTCAGCGCTTTCATATCTGTTTCAGATTGTGTTTGTTGACAATCAAATCAGCGCCCTTTTCTGCAATTACGTAAACACTGGCCAATAGGTCCGCACTGGTAGCGTTCGGCATGATGGAAGCATCAACTATTCGCAAACTTTTCACTAGTTTAACCTCAGCATCAACAACTGCCATCTGATTCGAGTCCGTTCCCATCGCTGCAGCGCAACAAAAATGACTAAGCGGCAAGCCACTGACTAGAACCCAACTCCTACTGCTTGCATCCTTCTATGGCAGGTCCAACCAATTTAGTCTCAATCTCTTTGAGCGGTTTCGATTTCGAGAACTTCATGGCAAAGTCAAAGCTTCATAGAGATTTTCTGTCCACACTCTCCAAGTAGTTTGGTTCTATTTTTTGGCTGATCCAGATAATTTCCTTCTGTAGTGTCAAGCATACTCGACTACTCGGACGGATCACATAGGTATTGATGAGGAATCGTGTTATGCCTATTGGATCGCTCTTAGCTTGAATACGAATAGTGCCGACAAAATTCGACAATGCACTCTAAGAATCAAATAGCAATGAGCTTTATTGGTGGATAGGATGATAGAATGTTTATCATAATGAAGTATTTAGACAAGAGGTGCACAATTACATTCATCACTCTTGCGAACTGTCACGCAAAGTTTTCCTTGACAGATTCTCTTGTTCTCTAGACATTCGCCATTTGCGCAATTTGTTCATGGCTCGCGTAGTGTGAGCAGTGGAGCAAGCTGACGACGAGGACGATGACTTGTACTCTCGGCTCGTTTCGACAATGGGACTCAGCTTGAAGTGGGCATCATCTGGGCCGGCTGTTTGTTCTGGTTTCTTGATGCGATTAATTTGTCTGGTTGCTCTTGGGGCAGCGGGTGTTGAGGTAGATGCGACGGCGCAATCAATGAATTCCGTTTCACTGTTGGGCATGACAAAGGTCAACGCTTCGCGGCCCATGAAGCCCGGCGCGACCGAGAAGTCGGTTGGAAAGTTCTCCGATTCCGATTCGTCCATATTTTGTTCGTCTTCAGACTTTGGCAACTCGAGCTGTTCTGGAATGTCTATTTTCTTGGCAACCTGGGAAATATTCTTCACCTCGGCGAGTTCTACAGGTAGTTCCTTGGTCGGATCAGTATAGATGTCGAAATCTATTTTAGTCTTTGGTACAACATCGATGCCGTGAGTGACTTTAGTGGTCTCGTCAACAAAAATGGCGAATGCTGGTGGTTTAGCGACAAGTAGCACCGGCTCGGTGACTGGCTCTCTGATTGGTGACATTCCGTCTACTTGATCTGATTCGGCGGCCGTAGCATTCAGCAAAGCACTAAACGTTTCTTTATTAGACGACTTTTCCTTCGATATCATTGGCCTCGTGGTGTTTGTGGCCGAAGTGACTCGTTCAACGATCTGAGGACCTGATATTTGAGTTTGCTTCATCTCAAGCAACATGGCAACTTGTTGACGCAATAGCTGAACTTCGTCTTCCAGCTTGAGAGTTCGCTTACGCTCGTTTTCTCGCTCCTTTTGTTCTTTCCATTTTCGGCCTCGATTTTCTTCAAAGCTAAATTCAGTTCCTCTACAATAGATTTCTCTATCTTCGAAATAGAATCGCTGTTTCCTTGGGTCAAGTACTTCGAAATGAGCGAGCTGTATCTTGTCCAAGTCGACAAGAAAACCCTTCGGCAGCTTAGCATAGTGCTCCTCTTCGGTTAAAATTTGTTCAACTGGAGTCTCATGAACACATACTTGATCCACATTTTCCGCAGCGGCCATTTTCGCGGTCACTTTCTTCGTCTTTCTTGGTTCAGGTACAGGATCTACATCTTCAGCCAACTGTTTCTTTGCTACCAGAGGTTTCCGTCCTCTTCTCTTCGGTCCTTCCATTTTGGTTAATCAACAACTGAAAAACACTATTTCCGAAAGAGAAACACGGGTAAAATCTTATACCAATCGTTCCTCGGCCGAATATTTTCAAACAACAAACAGAGGTCTGCTCATTGGCTGATAGCTAGTGCGGTAGTGGCGCCACCTCTTGCTCGACAAGTCAACTTTCATGTCAAATAAATTGCGTTTGCGTTACTGCGTCTGTAGTAATCGAATATAATGTTTAATTCCCAGAAAAATTAATTATGTCGAGAGAAGAGACTTCTTCAGCGATGGCACACAAGTTCTTGCCGATAGCAATATGCAAATAGCCGTCAATACCGAATGAAGTACCCCAAGTGTTGCGAACTATATAATAAGGGACTTCGCCAGTTAGATCGAAGCCAACAATTTGAACTGCATGATTCTTGTTTGTCTCGCAGTGGAACTGGATCACGCCACCCAGATAGTCTTGCCACGAAGTAGCGTCCACAGCAGCGGCCAGTGGGCCATGGTAGGCGAGTTCTCGCAATATTTGCTTTTCGTCAGTAATGAAGCTGCAACAAATGAAAGAAGGGATTTGAAGCAAGTGTTGGCCCTAAATGTTCAAGTCATGATCTGGAAATTGCTTACTCATTGCAAGTGTAGTTTGAGACCACGATGCCAGTTGGTGGGTCGAGTGATCGACACTCCTGTGCCCCTGCGGTCATCGGATAATCCGCCAGCCTTTGAATTTTAATCCGGTTCTCTGACATCCACTGCAATGCAGTGCAAGTGTCACCGCCATTACATCCATGATTATTGTCATTGGCGCAGTCAATGATTTGCTGGACCGACAATTCGGTGGCTGGTTCCCCTAACCTGATGGCCACCATGGCCTCCACTGTTTCAACAGTGGAGAAGGCCCAACATGCACCGCATTTGCCCTGATTGTGGACCTGAGTGATCACGCCCTTCTCACGCCAGTCCGCATGTCTCGGGAAGTTATGTGGCAGTTGTGGTAGTAGATCGTTGACGTACACGTGCCTTTTCGCTCGATGGTGGCGATGGTGGTGGTCTCGGTGATGATGTCTTCGACTAGTCGAACTTGAGGACGGCCGGACATTCCTACTGTCGCTGGATGTCAGAACTTTAAGGAGTAGAATAGTTAAATGTGAAAAACTAGATGCGTCATCCCTTACTTGTCGCTCTGAATTCTTCCGGAGTCATGTCTGAGAACTTTGTCAACCCATAGAGTGCGCTTTTCGGATGGTCTCTTTGCAAGTTGAGCCAGTTGATTCGGTTCAGAGAATTCTAAAGAACATTAATGTTAGACAAAGTTTCGTTGACCAGTTGTATCTGTCACCTTAAAAACCTCGAATCTGCTAAAGTATTCATCAGAACCAATCTTATACGACTTCTTAAACTTGTAGATGTACTCCACGAAAGTGACCTCAGCGGTATCATCACTCAAAAAGTTGTCATCAGTGGCCAAGACTTGGCCGAAGCAAATTAGTGAGATCAGTATGAGTAACATGATTTCATTCACTACGACTAAACTCAGGAATGCAACTGCCGAACTCAATCAGCATAAAAAGAACACGATTTGCTGATCGAACCAAAAAATGCTGATGAGACCCTTTTCTTAATCCAGTGAAACGCACTCTAACCACTGACAGTTGTAATGCTTCATTCTCAAAACGAATAACAAAACTCTCGCACAGACACACAGTTAGCAATTTGCATAAGGATTACACTGATCTAAGATTGACTAATCAGCAAACCATGACAAACTTAGTGCAAGACACCGTGACAGTTAAATCTTAGCTGTGTCTCAGTAGCAACAATTGGCAAAACCGAATTAGGAAAGTTGTTGCCCTTGACAACAATGGCAAACTTTGGCCTCGGGCCACATTTTGCAGCTTCAGTAGTGACAGATGTTTCCCACTGCTCAACTTTCCGTTGACAAAATGTTCGACGCGTTCTCATTGGTTCCTCGGACATTTCGAATATTTCCCTGTGCTGGTATTCCTTCATACGAAACTTGTTTCATAAGTTTCGCCATTATTATATTTGTATTGCAGGCCATGTTTACGCTTCCCAGTGAGAGCTGGACATTTGCATCTGACTATTAAGGACAAGAAGAATGACGTCCGTTAGAACTTTGTGTATCGGAAAAACTCATCAGGGAACCTGAATCGATTTGAACCACTTCTATATACTCGAGTAAAACTTTGCTTATCAAGGTCAAATGGTATTATGAGGCTGCGCAAGAGGGAGAGGGAAAGAGAGACAGAGAGGGAGAGCGAGCTAGAGGGAGAGAGGAAGAGAGAAACTGTGCAAGGGGAGCAAAATTGAAGATGCCCATGCACTTGGCTGGCAAGGCTCTACTTGGTTCGGCGTGTCAAAGGCTTTCAACATTAGCGTATGTTGAATTATCTATGTCCATCTAATTGCCTACATTATCAGCTAACACTCCTCTTGACACTTCGCCTCGTCACTGTCACGTTCGATCTGACGCCAACACTGTACGTTGAGATCACTTGCAAGTGTTGTCAGTGTTTACCTTTTCTCTGTTTTGCGCCACGAACTGTTTCCATCACGACTAATGATTTACTGTCGATTGTTCTGATACATTTTGTTCGTATATCTAATTTTCGCCTCAGATCATATTCGTCCCCACTGAAGCCAAGCTTCCTGTGTTGTAAACGTAATAACCTGGAACTTATTCGTACCCTGTTCGAACCTGCCGACATGAGTCAACCAGTGATTGTTCAAGCGAAGGAAACCCATACAGCCACTGTGAGTTAATTCAGTAACGACAAGTGTTCACTGATTCAGTTCTGTTCCGTGACAGGTCATCTTTCTACATGGGCTGGGTGACAGTGGCCATGGTTGGGCCTCGACCATAGGTTCAGTTGTTCCGTCTTACGTAAAAGTGGTTTGTCCAACAGCGTAAGTTAAGCCCTTCGTTAATTTCGAATCATCGTTTATGTTCAACAGGCCAGTCCAACCGGTGACTCTTAATGGCGGCTATGCAATGCCTTCTTGGTTTGATCTGGTTACCCTGGAGATTGAGGGAGCTGAAGATGCAAACTCGATTAAAAAAGCTGGCGAGCTAATGACCAAGTTCCTTGACGACGAAATTTCGAAGAGTGGAATCAAGTCTAATCGGATTCTACTCGGCGGTTTCTCTCAAGGTGGAGGCCTTGCCCTGCACACTGGTTTCCGTTATTCGAAACCACTAGCCGGCCTCCTGGGACTCAGCTGTTGGTTGCCATTGCACAAGGAATTTCCTGGTGCGATGAACGAGGCCAACAAGGACATTGCCATTCTACAGTGTCATGGCCAAGTAGACACCATTGTTCCAATAAAATGGGGTGATATGAGTGCTTCCATTATCAAAACTATGACCAGCAAGAGTGAATTCAAGTCGTACCCAGGTCTGGCCCATAGTTCAAGCGAAGAGGTTTGTTTCGGCCTGATTACTTTGCAATCTCAGTTTACTAATTGTTACCGATCCACAGGAATTACGAGACATGAAGGAGTTCATCAAGCGTGTTTTGCCGGCGGAATAGGACACATTTAAGGCATCATGAGGAAATTGTTCTGGACATTGACAAACTGTAGGTGTAATACAAGTTACCAAATACAAATATTTTTAGTAAAGTGTAGACATTAGAACTATTCATGCGTGGTTGAGATCAATTCAGATTGTCATGTTAATGCATGAGAAATCTAAAATAGAAGAAGGCTCACTCAGCTACATGTTCACATTTTCTAGCTCTAGAACCTCATCGGTTTCGGTGTTGTTTGTTTTGTAAAATAGAACAAGAAACAAATTGCGAACCACTAATTGCGATGAATGTGATCCGGAATTCGTGACATGAATATCGGAATCTCCGGACACATGATCTCCGCATTCGGAGTCACCAAGCTCGAGTTTGATTGGATTCGGACTATCCCCGTGTTTGAATAAATGGTCACGCAATTTGTGTCCAAGGCTTCCATCATTAGATGACGAAACTGGATCATGATTGATCATTGAAGAATTTTCGCTAATTGGCAAAGTTGCTGTCGCTAAAAAGTAAATTGACAGATTAATATGCTCGACTAAGATGCTTGAACTTACACTTGAAGTTAATTAAGAAGACGCACAAAGCAAACGTAATTAGTTTCATCGTGCTACTGCACCACAGGATTTAATTGCTGTGACTATGAACCGTAAATCACAGGGGCTGTTATAAACCATATAAGCATCCTCCTACCACTCAAGATTTAATTGTGTTTTTTTTGTTGGCAGTTAGGAGTCATGAGTGTTTGTTCAGAGGACAGTGAGCTCGACAAATCTGAATTTAGAAGAATTCCAAGGTCGATGCAAAGCGATGATTTTAGAACCATCTAGACCCAACTCTGTCGGCAGAGCTTTCAGCGTATGCAATTTAACAGCGTCGACAAATCCGATTCCTTTGCCATGTCCTGAACTGAGGTCGAAAGCGCCAAATTCAACGCAACCAATCACAGTGCGACATGAATCGTGAACGTTCTTCGCCACTTTACGGCCACTCAGTTCGACGGGCGAGTACTTTTCTAGCGGAAACTCTTCAATCTTGTGAAATTCTGCCAGATCTTCTCGAGTAGGCAAACAAACTATGTCACCTTTCTCTGGGGTTCCTCTAGAAATGGCGTCAATCTGAACTCTGATCAATGACTGCGGAACTGCATCACATGCTGTTCTGGTGATATGTGCGTCTTCCTCGATCTAAATATTGCGAAATCCACGGCGAGTTATGAACTACAATTTCATGTGATATCTTGGCATCTGAGAACCCAAAGTAAGGAAAGAGAGGTTTCGAACTGTTGAAGTACAATGTCTTCAAGTCTCTTATTCCGCCAACTAGATGGCTCTTGTTGACAATCAGTTTGTTCCATATTGCTCTAGCACATTTCTTCTCAACTACGATATCCAATGATATGCGGTCGCCGATATTATCATTTACAACCTGAAAATAGCAGGAGGTCGGATCACAGAGTGGTTCAAGTTCGGAAATCTTGCTCACGTCAACATTAAACAGGATTCCATTATCTTCAGTAGAAAAGGACACTTTTTGTTCGAGTACTTTTTCCAGTTTTTCAAAAGATTCAGGTCCAACGAGCTTAATTCTCTCCAGGTCAGCCACATCTACACTTAAATTCTCAGAAGAAAACCTATCTGTCAGTAATTGTGTAACTGATTCAAGAATGCTAACATGACACCATACAGTCCACTCGCATTTGCTTGAGGACCATGATAATGCAACTGGGCCAATCAAACCCAAGGGATACTTTTCCGGTTCGTATAGGTTTACTGTTTGCTCGCGATCTTCCACATTCTCAATTAGACTTTTGCTTTCAGGGGAAATTAGCTGATGAAGAAACAGTTGCATCTCATTAAAGCCGATGCGAATCTTCAAGGCTTTCATAAATGAACTCATATAGTAGTAACATATGCCTCTCTTGGCCATTCTATGTAGATTCCTTTCATTTTTAGTATTGTTTCTTATGGGCACTAATTTTGACCAAAGAGGTTCCATTTTGAATCGTTTGGCAAACCAAACATGAAACAGACTTCTCTCCTCTCTCGCATTCCTCTTCTCTATGTTCTCTTTCAACTTTTTCTCATTAATGTGTTTCTTCATTTTCAGTCTTCGCTTCTCCTTGGCTTCGGATGTAGCGTCCGAATGTCCAGTAGGTGCCTTAGTCGATGTCAGCCATTTACTGCGACAAGCTTTAGGTATTCGCTTGGGATTATGTGAGGCTGCTCTTCGTCTCATGTAGCGCGGCAATCTTTGCTGCGCTAATTTTGGCAATTTCGTTCTACATTCGCTGTTGATTGAATTGATTTCCTCTTTCCTTGCATTGATGAGCTTCAGTAAATTAACTTCATCCGGGAGCCTAATGGCAGCTTGGCCGGACATGCTGACTAATTCTAACAAAATTCAAAGCAGAAATATTTAGCACGCCGTTTTGTTTTCAATTTTCTGGGGACCGTTTGCTTAGTGCAGATTCCGTTTTATTAGATACTCCGCTCCTCCGGCCCTCTCACTCACTCATTTGTCCTAAACTTCGCGCAAGCGCTAGTTTTATCAGCTTATATTTCTTAACTAATTGAAAAAGCTTCCATATACTCCCTCGTTCATGTTAAATGAAATCGGTCAAGAATTGCGACCGCCAAGTGATGACACTCAAGACTCTAGAGTATTAGTATATTGCGTTTATGCTCGGCAGGAAAAATTTGCACACGGTCATTCATACAATGAAAAGTTGTCACTTGGACGATGGCCTAATGAAAGCCTAATGAAGACAATTAAGGCTCAGCAGGTCAAGAACTTAACTCTGGCCTGGCCTTCGGTCATCAAGAGCAACCCAATTTGGTCAATTAGTTCCATCAGCTAAATTTCGTTTCCGAGAATGAAGCACATCACTGAAAAGGCGCCCTCTGGTGGGTGCCCGTTGTACTAGACACGCCGATATCATGATTCCGTTATGCAATTTGCCTAAGAGGCTAGACAGAGGAAGACGATACTGAAATTCTTCATCAGCAAGAATCAATGAAAGTATCTTAAACAATAGCTTTTAAACAGTTCGCGCTCATGTTAATTAATCGTACTAATCTAGGTTGATGAGCTGAACATCTACTCAAACTGCGATTTTGTCTATATGTTCGCAACTTACGTGACAGCCTCCCATTGGCCGCGAAGCACATAATCGAGAATCGACGCCAGCGTCATCTGGCGGTAAACATAGTTCCTCCCGACAAGCGCTCTTTATTGCGTTCGTTTGCCTTCTTGTTGCGTCATTCGTCATGGTGTCTCTCTGCCTCACTCTTATTTTCAAAATGGCTGATTCTTCTTTCCGTTGTGACTGAGATAGTCGTGATTAGAAACTGAATCAGGGACTGTCGAAAAGGAGCGATTGTTTGAGAATTCTTTGCATGCTTTCTTTCTCTGTGAGCTAACTAGAGTGCCAGTCAGTAAATCATCTTATTTGCTTCAATTCTGATACGGATATTGAAAATAATTTAAATAAGTTATATATTCTCAGTGGCCGACGATAACATTCTGAAAGACCTAAAACGAATATTCATTCCTTTCGCAGAATAAACGAAGAGTAAGAAAAATATACATCAAGTCCACTGAAGTTTATATGTTTCGTAGATTCGCTTCACGAGACTATTGCGAGTGTTGAGAGCAACATCCTCACAGAATGGAACCGATCAAGGATATGCTTGGAGCGGTTGGCGACGACCCTGCTGTTGCCGGTAAGACCTTAGATTGTGTAGTAACTGGATCAGATATTAAGTTGTCGATTGTTTTCCAGGTGCCATTGCAGCTGCCGGTGACCATGAGAGTGGTGGCGATGCCTCTGGGACGGCTACTACTTCCGGCGAATCGAAGCGACTGTCAATACAGCGCTGTCTCCAGTCTCTGGTACACGCTTGTCAATGTCGCAATGCTAATTGTTGCCTTCCACACTGTGACATGCTGAAGCGAGCTGTCCAGCATGCTAGAACTTGCAAGCGAGGAGCCGGAAATCAAGCCCAGACTGTAGCTTGTCGTTGCAAGCAGTTGATGGCTCTATGTTACGTCCATGCCAAGAGCTGTAACGAAGCGAAATGTCTGGTACCTAACTGTATCAAGTATAAAGAAAAGAAACGATCACAGCAGCAACAGCTTGTGGAAGGAAAAGACAACGTGTCGGCGGCCATTAGTGGCAACATTTCCGGCACGGCGGACGTGGTGACTGGAAGGGGTCCGCAGCCATCGAAGAGACTTAAATTGTCAGCCTCGACTGGCGGTAAAATGCCCGGTGAACAAGGGAGACAAATGGGCCCCGGCAACCGCCCACTGCGGCAACAGCGCCGGACCCGTTATGGCCAACAAGCGTTGCGAGGTCCTGGACAGAATCAAGTGCAAGGGCTCCAGCAAACCAGTCAGCCACTGTTCGTTGAACAGCTCTTGCATCAGCAATTCTTTCGGCCGCTGCAACCCATCTGTGGCAAGCGTAAAGCTGGCCCCCAACACACCGCTAGGTGGCCAGTAGCGAATAGTGTTGCAGCATCTGGTGAAGCTGTTGATTCGACACCTAGCGGCTCCTTCATGGCCGGATTTACGCTGGCCACCTACCTGCAACAGCAGCAAGACATGATTCGGAACCCAATGCGACATGATGTTCCCCTGAGTACTGACCAGGGTGAGTTGCAGCAAACCCCTGGTCAACCGAGGATGATGGCTGTCAGCAATGTCCAGCAACAGCATTGGGATTACGAGAGGCTGCTCTTCGTCTCATGTAGCGCGGCAATCTTTGCTGCGCTAATTTTGGAAATTTCGTTCTACATTCGCTCTTGATTGAATTGATTTCCTCTTTCCTTGCATTGATGAGCTTCAGTAAATTAACTTCCTCCGGGAGCCTAATGGCAGCTTGGCCGGACATGTTGACTAATTCTAACAAACTTCAAAGCATAAGTATTTAGCACGCCGTTTTTTCAATTTTCTGGGGACCGTTTGCTTAGTGCAGATTCCGTTTTATTAGAAGTACTTCCTTTTTACTCACTCACTTGTCCTCAACTTCGCGCAAGCGCTAATTTTATCAGGTACTGTTTTTCATCAGCCATTTATATGATGCTTATGTCGTTCATTAACACCCTTACTATCTCCTCTCACTCTGTATTTCGTTTCGACAGGTAAAAACTGTACCGTCTCTCACTGTGCAAGTTCTCGCCAAATAATTTCCCACTGGAAAAACTGTACTAGAACAGATTGTCCTGTCTGCTTACCGGTGAAGCAATCTTTCATTCGACGGCAATAGCGACAACAAGGCATGCAAGGAGCCCAGAGCCTCTCTTCCGGAACAGTAGGGGACACAGAACTTGTCGCCTCCACGCTTTCGCTGGAAGTTGAACTTGATGCGCTGAAAATAGTTTAAGTAAAAAATGTCGGCAGTAGGGTTTTTGTCTTCTCTCCAGATATTGGCCACGAGAATATCAGCAAATTTTAGACCGAAAATCAAAACTCTTCCGTGTTTATGGGAGCAAATGAGATTCATTGCGCCTGCGCATGAAACTTCGTCTAACTAAAGATGGCTGATACCTAATTTACTGAAAGTTTTATTGATTCTTAATAAATGTCGTTTGTCTGTGCGGACAAAGTTTTGTCTCTGCAGCGACTATGTTCAGAAATATCACGTAAACAAGAACGACAAATTCAGTGCTCGTATAATCATGTTTCCAGTTTTCTGGGGACCGTTTGCTTAGTGCACAAGTTGTTTTGATAAACTATTTCGATTGAGTGTGAGTCAAGCATTCAGTAATTGTGATACATTGACCTGAACTGTTCTGTACGTAACCGGGCTCACAGTGACATAAATTGTGTACATTCAGTTTACAGCTCTTAGAACAAAGGTCTCCAGTCATGGCAGTGAATCGGACATCACTACAGGATCTAAGGCAAGGTTCGCACTTCGGTATGTACTGATTTCTCGGACAGTTCAGACTGCTTCGAACACGGACTGATCTCGTCGAGCGTTTCATTGGCATGTCGAAACACATGTCCTGAGGCACACAGCGTCCGTGCTGGTTACGCAAGAACCCGTATTTGCAGTAACAGTGCGCATGAGCAGGATAACAGCGGTCCTCGCACCATCTTCTATACCTGGATTTACAAATTCATTCTTATAGCTGAAGTGATTTAAGACTGAAATTAAAGCTCACCTTTGATCTTCACAGTTTTGCATGCACGGTTCACACTCAGGAACCTCTTCGTTCATAGGGCAAGGGGGCCAAGATGGCGGCGTCACGTTGGCGCAAACGGCTACAAGTAGCAAAGAGAGTTGTATAACTTTGAGCATCTTCGTTTCAAGACTGATCTGGGAATATTTCATTTCATAGTTTTATACTATGATGGAAACAATGGCGAGAAAGTCCACTCCGGCCATTAATTGGCCGTTCATAGATGACCTTGGCATAACTTAGTCAAACTTTTCTCATGCGACAATGGTCTGAGAGATTTCCCACCAAGATTTGCCGATGAGTGGATACATAAAAAATGTGCCGGCTCATACAAAGAAAAATGTATTTTTCTCAAAGTTAATCACTTCCAGCAAGGTTGAGGTTCCGTTTTATTAGGCAGCAAAAAGTTACGTGAAAAGTCAGTTGCTATGTTTGTCCGCTTGGCGGCGCTGAGTCTAAGCTGTGAGTTGCAACTTGCAATACAAACCGAGGTTGCGATTTAGATTGATCTGAAATTCTAACAAATCAAGATGGCTTTGCTGAACGTAGTTGTCACCGGTGCTAATCGTGGTCTTGGACTAGAGTTTGTGAGGCAATTACTTAAATCTTCTAGTCCTCCGAAGAACATCATAGCTACTTGCCGTAAACCTGATGCAGCAAAGGTAAATATTCGATCTGAACATTTGATTAGTGCAATGTTTCGACTAATTGTTATCCATATTTTATAGGAGTTGAATGATTTGAAGAGTACAAATAGCTCTATTCACGTACTACCCCTGGATGTGAAAGATTATGCAAGTCATGAGAATTTGGTGAAACAGACTGCCGGCATAATTGGTGACGATGGCCTTGACGTGCTCATCAACAATGCAGGAATCTATCTCAAAGTAGATATCAACAATGGTGGCCCTGAGTTGATGATGGACAATTTTGAGGTGAACGTGGTGGCGCCATTTATGTTGACCAGGGCAATGTTGCCCCTACTGAAACAGGCAGCGGCCCACCAGCGTCGCCCAGTGGTGGCCAACATTACGTCCAAGATGGGCTCAATGGAAGACAATACAAGTGGCAACCACTATGCTTACAGGGCATCAAAGGTTAACAATATACGAGTTAGAAAGGCTACTAACTGTAAACAATTTAGGCTGCACTGAACATGGTGACGAAGAGTTTGGGCGTTGATCTGGGCAAGGAAGGCGTTCTCGCTGCTAGTATCCACCCGGGTTGGGTGCAAACAGACATGGGTGGACCGAATGCCCTCATCACACCGGAAGTGAGCGCCAAGGGCATGCTCGGAGTGATTCATTCGCTGGACGCTGCTGGCTCTGGAAAGTTCTTCAATTATGATGGCAAACCCATCCCTTGGTAGTTTTTTCTTTTTGAACATCAAGTTAAATTCACTTAGAATCATGAAGTATATCAATGGCAATATAAACTTTTATTCTCAATATTTCAATGCTGCTTAATTTCTCTGAGGAGGTGGAGCCCAGTTTCTCCCTCTGGTTGGTGTATTCCGTCTATGCGGCTGTCTCAAAGGTCCTCTCGGTCTGTTTGGCTGTCCACTAGAACTTGGTCTATTCTCAGTGGACTGTTGACTAGCAGGAACATCTACAAATTGGCCATTTATAAATTGGCGCCTATCTGCAACAGGAGCCGTGCTTGGTGGTGGCGTTGCGGTGGGAAACCAAACAACTTCATTCTTCTCATCGTCGCTTCGTCGCCACCTCTTGACAGCGACAGGTTTGTAGGAACTAATAACAGAACATTTTGCTTCCGAAGAGAACTGCTCGTGCTGCCGCTCATACGAGTCGACTAATCTCTGAAACAACGACGAGCAGTCATAGTTGTCTTTACTCCCAGAGTTTCCCACGAGTATAAACTTGTCGGCATTGCACGATAACAAGGCAGCCAGTGATGGCTCGTCCACCGCACCAGCTTCGTGAATCAATATACCTTCATATTTATGAAGACCAGTAAATGCTACTTCTTGAACAACTTCATCATTGAGAAAGTCATCAACTGTTCCAATGAGAACTTCCGCTTCCTTCATGAGATCAATTCGAGCTAGTTTTCGGAATGTTTCAATTTCAATGATGACTTCCGGAATGGTGGCAGTTTGCTCTTTTTCGAGAGCCTCAAGCGCCTCAGAGCGGTGCTTCTTGACATCCTTTGCATTTTCTACTTTCACAATGCATTGCTTGTCCAGATTGCATCTCAACAAAGCAACCGCCTTTTTATCAATGTCTTTTTTCTTCGGACAAGGTGACAAATCGCCAGACTGATATACACGGACTCCAACGCATCTCAATTGCTTCGAGAATGAGGAACAAGCTCTCTTCCTTTCCGGAAGTGACGATCAACCTCAAAGGTTCTATGGCAATAGCCTTTTTTGCTTCTATGTCCGGGTCTTCCTTCTTAACATCACCAGGCCAAATTCCTCTCTTGTAGTTATTAATGTCTTCGAACAGTAAGAAAACTTGCCTGACGATTTCTATCGCCAAGATAAGCAAATGGCGGTCTGACCGATCATCGAACACGCAAAATCTTGATATGTCTTGGTAAGAGACTAGCAAAGTGTCCACAGCTTTTTGCAAGCAATTGATATAGAACTCGCGGTTCCCTTCGAAATTCTTCTTGGTGTTCTCAGAAACTCGAACTTGGACAATTCCATTGTTTGTACTTTTCAAGCGAGGACTATAAAACTCAACATGCTTTGGCACTGCTTTCGAGAGCTCATAGATGGCTGTCATTTTTAGCTTTGTACAGTTGATGTTACATAATCTTCGAATAGAGCACTCCACGGCAGGCCAGTCTTCAACTGAATTAGTGGTGTATCCATCTATCGATACAATGTCGTATATATTTCTGCCTCCATCCTCTTCGACTTCTGGGTGTGTATCAAACACAGTGCCAACGAGTGTAATAGCATTATTTGATTCTAAGCAGATTGAGAGTAGAATTCCTGCTTGAAAACGATTTCCGCTCTCACTTGAGTCCCGCGGTACTTTACAGCATAGTATACTTGATCGGCCGTTCTGAGCAAAAGAGACTATCAGGCCGCGATGGTTCATGCTCTCAGTTGAAGATGAGCCGGCATGTTTTGCTAATTCCTTATTCACTTGACACATCATTTGTTTCTTGAATTCGCCAAACGTTTTGAATTTGTAGTTTCTCTTGATTTTGGATTGTTGTGGAGTTCCAAATGAACAGCAGTAGCAGGTGAAATTAAAGTCATGATTCAATTCTTCTAAATTTACCGGCAGATCCTCTTCAACACCAGCTTCCATGGCATCAACAGAATCCTTTTCAGTTTTGATCTTTTCAGACTTTGCGAACAAAAGCTCTCGGTAAGCTCTTCGATTAACTGAGCAGTCATACAACAATCCTTCGTGATCTCGATACACTACTTGCTTCGGTGAAAAGAAGTGGAAAAATTTACAAACACCAGTTGGTTTAGGCGGCTTAATCGTGTCTGCATCCCAGTTGAATAATAATTTGGTTAGATTTCTTCGTAATACTGATTTCGGCATTGGCTTTGGACCTTGGGGTTTGGAAAGAGATAACGAATACTGAGCAGCATCAACTGGATTGATTTCATCATCAGAATGATCCATTGGCTCATGTGGTGTTCCACTTTCCCCAGTAGAGTCTCCAGTAATTGAATACTCGTCCAGGGGAGATTCCATATTTTCGGCGGTTTCCTGTGCAGTTCGAAACAAACCTAAAGGTTCAAGCGCCTTGTCGATGTTTTCGAACTCATGACGTTCCTTCATTTCAGCTTCGTCCATGTCGCAAACAGTTTCCCGATCGCTTAATCCGATTTCGTCTTCCACGGACATACTGATAATTTTGATTTGGTACTCTAGAAAATGAAGATGGAAATTATTTGAACATCTAATTTAGAGCCAACAAATCCACTCAAAAAGTTCCGGCATGACAATATTGCATAAGAAAACACATGACGCTTCGACACTAGCGCCATCAAGTGAGCGGTAGTCGACGCAGTAAACAAACCCAAATTCAGATTCTCGGCCACTTTCCATTTTTCGCGATAATGTCTGTTAAAAAGGTTGCCGTTGTCACTGGAAGCAATAAAGGGATTGGATTAGCTATTGTTAAGCAACTGTGCGAGAAATATGATGGTGACGTGTATCTTACATCTCGAAACACTGAACTTGGCCAAGCTGCTGTGGAACAATTGAAGAAGGATTTCAACGTGAAGCCTAAATACCATCAGTTGGACATTGATGATGCCGAATCAATTAAAAATCTGAAGAATTTCTTGATTGACACATATGGCGGGCTTAACGTGCTGGTCAACAATGCGGCCATTGCCTACAGAGTTGCTGCCACTGAGCCTTTTACCGAACAAGCCGAGAACACCATTGGTACCAACTTCACTTCAACTCAAAATATCTGCGATGTATTGTTTCCAATTCTGAAAGCCCACGCTCGCGTTGTCAACGTTTCGAGTTCATCGGGAATGTTAGCCCGAGTGCCTGGTCAAGAGAATCGCGAGGCACTGAGTTCACCAGCGTTAACCAAAACAGAGCTGAACGGCATTGTTGAGCAGTACTTGACAGATGTGCGAAATGGGCGCCATCTTGAAAAGGGGTGGTCTGGTAGTGCCTATTCTGCATCGAAAGTGTTCCTTACCGCTCTCACAAGGGTGCAGCAAAAAGCTTTCAACGAGGACCCGAGAGAAGACCTGGTGGTCAATGCCTGTCACCCTGGTTACGTTGACACCGACATGAGTAATCACCAGGGTACACTGTCACCCGAAGAAGGAGCCAAGTCAGCTGTTTATGCCGCCCTGCTTCCGGCTGGAAAAGATGTCCCGCGTGGAGAGATGATTTGGTGGGATTGCCGTCTTGTTGATTGGGTCAGCGACGTGCTGAATGTATCTGACTGAGCTCTGTTGCAACTTTACAAGCAGAATTGTTTTCTTATCAAATAGTTTTAAGTGACTGATCTTTGATTGAGTAATTTCAGTGGAAAGTAACTGATAAACGGTCTATGGTGTAGAAGTGACTGAGTTCGTCCTCAGTTGGCGCTTTATGATAACGAAGTGTATTCGGATTCTAAAGAACTGATTCAGAGACGAGCGTATTAACGAGAGAACGTGCGCTCTAACTGAACATTGAGAACTGAATAGAGCGTATTAACGAGAGAACGTGCGCTCTAACTGAACATTGAGAACTGAATAGAACGATCTCAACTGTGATCAAATACCAGAACTGGTGGCTCGAATTACTCAGCTGGGAAATGTGATTCACTGTTACGGTGAACTAAAGCTTCGGTGATACTCTGAGATTTCGAGAGCGCAAAACGGTCATCCTGTCGAAGTATTTTGAAATCTCTAAGAGGTCATCAGCAAGTTGTGCCGGACACCAGTTCCGTATGAAAGAGCGAAAGGAGCCCATTGCTGGAAAGCTTGCTCCGGTTGAACGAGCGAACGTCACGATCTTCAGCGTCACCTATCGAGGGTGTTTGACAAGCTTTAAACCTAGCTAACCGAGCGCAGTTCTGAAGACATCTCAAACGACCAAAATAATTACCCGAACTAAACCCAGTTTAGTTGATCAGTCGTTGAAGACCAATGAAGACCAAAGCAAGCGACTAAAACGGAAAATTTGACTAGACCAATTAGTAGACTAGTCGTGCTGTACACTAATCCTATTGCATGATTTTGCCTCGAAATACTTCATTCACATCCTTATCTCACCGCCAGGTGGCACTGCAGTTGGATAGCAATAGCATTTCTCCAAGTGACCTGACGGTCAAGTTGAACCGAATCTGGTCTTCGCCAGTTGTCGACTGAAGCGGAGAGTGTTCCCTACCCTCTTGTATTTATCAACGATATTAGTCCAACTGCAGTAATGTCTACAAGAAAAGTTGCCGTAGTTACCGGAAGTAACAAAGGCATTGGATTGGCAACTGTCAAGCAGCTATGCCAGCAGTATGATGGCGATGTTTATCTGACATCTCGAGATATCGAACGTGGTCAAGCTGCTGTAAAACAATTGAAGCAGGATTTCAACGTTGAGCCTAAATTCCATCAGCTGGACATCCATGATGCTGACTCGATTAACAATCTGAAGAATTTCTTGTTGGAAAAGTATGGCGGCCTTGATGTGCTGGTCAACAATGCGGCCGTTGCCTACATAACGGCTACCGCTGAGCCTTTCCTCAAGCTAGTAGAGAAAACAATGGCCACCAACTATTACGCAACGCAAAGAGTTTGCGACATTTTGTTTCCAATCCTGAAGCCTCACGCTCGCGTGGTCAACGTCTCAAGCTCGGCCGGCATGTTGTCCCGTATACCCGGTAAAGAGAATCGAGAAGCACTGGGTTCCCCAACTCTGACCAAAGTGAAGTTGAACCAGATTGTAGAGCGATACATGCAAGATGCACGCAGTGGGCGCCATCTTGAAAACGGGTGGAAGAGCAATCCCTATATCGAGTCCAAGGTGTTCCTTACTGCACTCACGAGGTTGCAGCAAAAGGAATTCGACGATGACCCAAGGGAGGACCTAGTGGTCAATGCCTGTCACCCTGGCTATGTTGCCACGGACATGACTGGCCACAGAGGCCCACTGACACCGGAAGATGGAGCCCGGGTCTCCGTCTACGCGGCCCTACTTCCGCCCGGAAAGGGGTCACCGCGCGGACAAATGATTTGGCACGATTGTCGAACCGTTGACTGGGTCAATGACGATCTTCCTCTTGTTTAACTCAAAGTGACAGTTGTCAGCTCTGTCATGTCTTCCGATCAGATTACCTGAGATGCAGTGACAATTAAAAGACTTCACATCGTTTAGAGGGAATTGCGAGTTATTTGCTGCTTAGTTGACGCGGCTTTTCTTTTTTATTGCTCCGTGAGGCCTTGAAACGGTAAAAAGGCTGAGAAAACATTTTGTCCCCAGGTGGCGCTGAAGGCGGAACGCGAGCTGCGACAACTTTTCCCGCGACCCTGAAGGTTTGATTGTTTGAATTGCACAATAATCTAACAGCTAACTGGAAGTAAAACTGTTCTCAGTTGTCAATTTTAACTAGTAGTAAGAACTACACTGTTTGCAGTAACCCTTGAAAATACAAGAAGACAGTCTATCTCTAACTGTAATAATGTCTGCCAGAAAAGTTGCCGTGGTTACCGGAAGTAACAAAGGCATTGGATTGGCTACTGTCAAGCAGCTGTGCGAGCAGTATGATGGCGATGTCTACCTGACATCTCGGAACACTGAACTTGGCCAAGCAGCTGTAGAACAGCTGAAGAAGGATTTCAGTGTGGAACCTAAATTCCACCAATTGGACATCCATGATGCTGACTCGATTAACAATCTGAAGAATTTCCTGCTGGAAAAGTATGGCGGTCTTGATGTGCTGGTCAACAATGCCGGCATCCTCTACCCAATGGCTGCCACCGAGCCTTTCTGTGAGCAAGCGGAGAAAACGATGGCCACCAACTACTACGCAACTCAGAATGTCTGCGACATTTTGTTTCCAATCTTGAAGCCTCATGCTCGTGTTGTCAATGTCTCGAGCTCCGTCGGCATGTTGTCTCAGATACTTGATAAAGAGACTCGAGAAGCTCTGGGGTCACCAACGCTGACCAAAGTGGGATTAAGCCGTATTGTGGAGCGATATATGGAAGACGCACGCAGTGGGCGCCATCTTGAAAATGGCTGGCGAACCAATCCCTATTTTGAGTCCAAGGTGTTTCTCACTGCTCTCACGAGGTTGCAGCAAAAGGAATTCGACGAGGACCCAAGAGATGACCTGGTGGTCAATGCCTGTCACCCTGGCTATGTTGCCACCGACCTGAATAGTCACCAAGGCCCACTGTCAACGGAAGAAGGAGCCCGCTCTTCCGTCTACGCGGCCCTACTTCCGCCCGGAAAAGAGTCACCGCGCGGACAAATGATTTGGCTTGATTGTCGCATTGTTGACTGGGTCAACGACGATCTTCCTCTCATTTAGCCTAAAGAACTTTCACGTTGTTTGCAGAGAATTTTGAATCATAGACCTAGTTGTCATAGCAACTTGAACCGAGTCCTTGTAGTTCGTGAGGCTTTTCCTTTTATTACTCTGTGAGACCTTCAAGCACCAAAAAGGCAGGAAGCATTTTTCTGAACACCAGGTGGCGCTGAAGGTAATACCGAGCTGAGCTCACTCTTTGTATTTGAATTACACAATAATCTAATCGCTGGCTGAAAATGGAACTTTTTTCAGCTGTCAATTGTAAGTGGCAGTAAGAAATACACTGTTTGCAGTAACCTTTCAAAATACAAAAAGAAGACAATTTATCTCTAACTGTAATAATGTCTGCCAGAAAAGTTGCCGTTGTGACCGGAAGTAACAAAGGTATTGGATTGGCAATTGTCAAGCAATTGTGTGAACAGTATGATGGTGATGTTTACCTGACATCTCGAAACGTTGAACTTGGTCAAGCAGCTGTAGAACAGCTGAAGAAGGATTTCAATGTGGAGCCGAAATACCACCAGCTGGACATCAATGACACTGATTCAATTCACAACCTGAAAAATTTCTTGCTGGAAAAGTATGGCGGCCTTGATGTGCTGGTCAACAGCGCTGGCATTGCTTACGCAATAGCCGCCGCTGAGCCGTTCAGTGAACAAGCCGAGAAAACAATTTTCACAAACTACTACTCGACTCAAAATGCTTGTGACATTCTATTTCCAATCCTGAAGCCACACGCTCGCGTCGTGAATGTTGCAAGTTCTGTAGGTATGTTGTCTCACATTCCTAGCAAAGAAAATGTAGTGGCTCTGAGTTCACCGACGCTGACAAAGGCAAGTCTGAACAGTATGGTCGAACAGTACCTTGAAGACGCTCGAGCCGGTCGCCATCTTGAGAAGGGTTGGCATGCCAGTTCCTATTTTGCATCCAAGGCATTCCTCATAGCTCTCACAAGGCTGCAGCAAAAGGAACTGGACGCCGACCCCAGAGAAGACCTGGTGGTCAATGCCTGTCACCATGGTTACGTTGACACTGACTTGACTGCTCACAAAGGTCCTTTGAAACCGGAAGAGGGAGCTCGGTCCTCCGTTTTCCTGGCTCTACTTCCGGCCGGAAAGGACGCTCCAAGGGGACAGATGTTCTGGCGAGACTGCCGTCAAGTTGACTGGGTCAACGATGTGCTCTCTTTTTTTGACTGAACACCATCAAATCTGAATCAAGCTGTGTACATGATCAATGCCTAATTTTTGAAGTGGACAGTTTTGCGCAAGCGCCAGTAAATAATTTGCAAATTGCGATTATAAAAGTGTGAGCTATTGAAAGATACCCTTTAAAGGGTAAAAACTTGCCGCACGAGTAGATATTGTGAGATGATGTTTTATCTCTGAGCAACCTTGAAACTAGATAAACAGAGAACCGCTCATGCAACCGCTAGGTGGCGCTGAAGTGGTTCCCTCGGTGTATGCAATGGATTTTCTGTTCTTTCGACTTTGAAGTTAAAAGTCACACTAGCCTTATGCTCGAGTGCAGCAAAAACTGCACCCGACGGGGCGTGTACATTTTTTGTCACATGACTTTGCTGCAGCAGTCAGTTGTTGAGAATAGTACAGTAGGTGTGAACTTTATCGGTCACCTGACAGTTTTCAGGTTCGCGCCAAATAAAGTCACGTGACATATGGACCGCCCCAGCGGGTGCAGTTATTGTTGCACTCGACTATAACACCTCTTCAGATACTTTGACCATTGTCAAGCAGCTGTGCGAGCAATACGATGGTGACGTTTACCTGACATCTCGAAATGGTTACCTTCAAGCTGCTGTAGAACAGCTGAAGGACGTTGCCACCGACTTGACCGCTCATCAGATCCCACTTCCGGGCGGAAGAGACGTCAAACCTAAATTCTGATTTAGCTAAGCAACAGCTGTCCATCGCTTATATTACTGATGATGTCCGAAGGGACAAATTAAAAGTCTTTCCGCTAAAATCAATCAACGTGATAAACTTTACTTGTCCGCAGGTAGACGTTCCTTGACACCTACACGTTTCACATGAAATCTAGTACACGAGCACTTGTCTTCGCCTTGATCTTTGACTTTGAACAGTTCACACGAGCCTTCGGGTATCTTTGCCTTTCGACAAGCCAGCTTGCAGTTCTTGTCGGCCATGAAGGTGTCCCCTATCGGCGGCGGGCCCGGAAGTTCGCAGTGACCCTAGACGACTTCCGGTCAGAACGGTATTTCATGTCAGTCAAAAATGTACTCACGCAGTCATTGAGATACGCTTTCGAACCTTCGTTAGTCCTTTTACAGTCAGCTGATTTTTGTCCATCTACCTGGCTTCCAGGTAATGAGGCTAACGAGATAAGAAGTATTATCATGGTGAAACTGTGCCCCATGGCTGCTTCAAATATTAGTGACTTCGATGCGAATTCGAGGCAATTTCGCTTCGCCGGAAATGAACTCACGGTGACGTCATACTGTGTTTCTAAAGTAGCAAATTTGTAACTCTCTACTATGGATTGGATTGAAAAGGTCAGCCAGCTCATATTACCCTGATTAGGCCACGCCCTTGGAAATCGGAATAAGCTCTTGCCCTGGTTTACCTGGGAACCCCGCGGTGGTAGGGGTGGTCAGTTTGCCATTTCCGGTGACTAAGAGCAAGGTGGCCCGGAGATGAAAAACGGGCGATAAACAGTAGTTAAATAGTGTTTATTGGTTGCAAATTAAGTTCCTTGATAAGATGCACAAACTCCAGTGATGGGCAGTGAGCCCTTACGTGTCAACATTCTTGCCCGGGTGCAGTTGCTTGTACAGTTCCATCTTCTTCTCCAGAGCCGGTAAGCCGATGACCAGGGAAGTGGTGATCCAAGCAATACAGCCCACCAGGATGAGGACCGTGATGATGGCATGCGACTTGGTGATGTAGAACCGAGGGTTGGGGTCGTACACCTCGGCGAACCGGAAGCTCTTGTAGTTTTGCGGCTTCTTGGAGCCGGAAGCTCCCTTGCGTCGATGGGCACCGGAGCCGGAAAGGAGTCCAGTTCGCTCGGTCGTCTCGTCGTCGGTGGCCATCTTGGAAAGCTTGTTTAGTGTCTCTAACTGTGCACAATTAGGGAACTAGTCGACTGAATACACCTCTGATACTTGAGCAAATCAAAGCTGACAATTTAGTGGGATGAAAACAATGGCGCCGTTTGATTGCTCAGCTAATTGCTGGCTGATAATTGAGAACAATTGAAGCATGGCATCTCGTGAATCAAATCAAGATGGACGCCTGGCTGCTGAAGGCCATTGTTTAAGTGTTGCCACTTAATTGCTCTCAATCAAAGAGGATGGAAAATATTAGAGACTTTGATTCGATTACGCAATACAGAAAATTAAGAAAACGCTGAGACGAAGCTCGATTTTCGCGCCTTTGCAATTTGTGTTTGACTACAGCTAACTGTGATTAGACGAAGTAGGCAAACAATGAAACAACTCAAATGGCGACTGCATTTAGTGCCAATCATAAACAAAGTCTACTCGAAACCAGTCTCGTCGCCAAATGCCAATTCCGTAATTAAGTAATTATCATGCTGCTGTTGATTGTGATATGTTTAGCGGCACTTTTCACTTCCGGTTCCGCGGGACCTTTCAAGAGCAAAGTCAGGCCGGTAAAGCCCATAGTTCGAGAGGCATATGGCTCACCTTGGCCCATGCCTCAGGACATGTTCAGTTGGCCTGAGGCCATTGTCATAGATCCGGCCGATTTCGAATTCGTCGTCAATGTCAAAGACTGTGATGTTCTGAACCAAGCCATCGAAAGGTACAAAGTTCTTGCGTTCATAAATGACTGTTCGCAAGTGAAGCGAAGACCTGGACTTTTCAATAGTCAGTCCTTCGGCAGTTCGCAACACCATAGGACATTCGAATCGGGAACGTTGCGCAATTTGACCATTGACGTTGGCCATTGTGAAGAGTGGCCAACTGCGCACATGGACGAAAGGTACACTTTGCGCATTTCAAGTCAAGCCGGAAACGATGAATCGTACCTATTTGCTAATTCAGTTTGGGGAGCAATTCGAGGACTGGAAACATTTTCGCAGCTCGTCTACCCTTTAGAACAGTCCAACCTGTTCGCCGTAAATTCGACGCTCATATCCGACAGTCCAAGGTTCAGTCACCGAGGGTTCATGGTGGACACTGCCCGCCATTTTGTTCCTGTGAACATTCTTCTCACTCAGCTGGAGGCCATGGAGTTCAACAAGATGAATGTATTCCATTGGCATATAGTTGATGACCAGTCATTCCCTTACGAGTCCGAATCCTTTCCTGACCTCAGTGCTAAGGGAGCCTATTATGCAACTCACGTTTACTCACCGCAAGATGTCGCCTAGGGTCATTGAGTTTGCTAGAGTTCGAGGCATTCGAGTTCTAGTTGAATTCGACTCCCCTGGACACACTCTGTCCTGGGGCAAGGGCTTGGCCAACTTTCTGACCCCTTGCTACAATGCGAAAACCAAAATGGCCGACGGCACATATGGCCCGGTTGACCCTTCGCAAGAAAGTGTCTACTCTTTTCTGCAACAATTTTTCGCCGAAGTGACCTCGACATTTCCTGAACAGTTCATTCACCTAGGTGGTGACGAGGTCGCCTTCAAGTGCTGGCAATCGAATCCAGACATTACGAAATTCATGCAATCAAAAGCAATTAAGACCTATGCAGACCTGGAAAGCTACTATCTGCAACGAGTAGTCGACATTGTCGGCGGACTGAATAAGAGTTACATTGTGTGGCAGGAAGTGTTCGACAATGGCGTCCAGCTTCGACCGGACACAGTTGTACATATCTGGAAGCACGACGGCAAGTGGGAGGACGAAATGGCCAAGGTGACCGGATCAGGTTTCTCGGCCCTACTGTCGGCCCCTTGGTACTTGAACTACGTACACAACCCCCACCAGAAACCCCTGGACTGGGTGGCCATGTACCAGGCTGACCCGCAGGCCTTCACTGGCACACCCGAGCAACGGGCCAAAGTTCTGGGTGGCGAGGCCTGCCTGTGGGCCGAATATGTGGACAGTTCGAACCTGATCTCTCGAAGCTGGCCTCGAGGGTCAGCTGTGGCCGAACGGCTCTGGAGTTCTGAGGACATTAATGACTGGACATTGGCCGTTGATCGCATTGAACAGCATCGCTGTCGACTCCAAGCTCGAGGCATTCATGCTGAACCTTTGAACGGTCCAAGTTCGTGCCGGTGTGACTATGTCGCTGTTTGAACATGTTACATTGAACTCTGATTCTGTAAGTTACTGATAACTGTGATGTCACTTTGGAATGATTTGAAACATTTGCGAAAAACAGTACCTTTGAACCGTGGTTAGTGTCGAAAACAACTGCTAAATCCACTCATCAAATAAATGAGGCATTCCATGTCAACAATGAGAGCATCAGCCAGTGACAAGATAATGGCCGCTGAGATAAATTGTCGTCAAACAGCACTTAACAGTGTCTTAAATTGTAGTCTTCAGCTTTGCACAATAAAGTGCTAGTAAAATATGATCGTCAAGCTAATTGCAGTCTTAATTTGCATCACTGTCACCAGTGCCCATCAGCTACACCCTAAGGTAAACTAAATTCGGTTAACTGCAGTTCGTCTAATTAGCTTAATTCAGTATAAGGTCTTTGAGCTATTTGCCACTCAAGCGCCACCTGGGTCCACATGGCCGAAGCCGCAGCAAGAGGTGTCATCCGGGGAGCTTTGGTCCATTGACCCCAATAACTTTCAGTTCGTTACCAAGGAAACCAAGCTTGACCAATGTGACGTTCTGAAGCAAGCAATCGAAAGGTACAAAGTTCTAACTTTCATCGGTGACTGTTCGCAAGTGCATCGCAAACCTGGTTTCTTTAATGACAACAATCACATTGAAACGGGTCCTCGAAAAAATGGCCAACAACAGCTGACCAACTTGACCATTCAAGTGCGAGGTGTGTGTCAAACATGGCCGACAGTGGACATGGACGAGATGTACACTTTGCGAATTGCTACCGAAGACTTTCCGGGCCAGGCTTACCTGTTCGCTAATTCAGTTTGGGGAGCAATCAGAGGTCTGGAGACCTTTGCCCAGCTGGTCCACTCGACCGGAAACGGAAATGAGTTTGCAGTCAACTCTACCTTCATTCTTGACTACCCTCGGTTCAGCCACCGAGGGTTCATGGTAGACACTTCCCGCCATTTTATTCCAGTTGGAAGCCTATTGCGGAACCTGGAGGCCATGGAATACAACAAGATGAACGTCTTCCATTGGCACATAGTAGACGACCCCTCGTTCCCATATGTTTCCCAGAAATTTCCAGAACTGAGCCTCAAAGGCGCTTACTTCCCGACTCACATCTACTCGCCGCAAGATGTCGCCCATGTCATCGAGTTTGCGAGGGTCCGCGGGATTCGAGTGATGATTGAGTTCGACAGCCCTGGTCACACCCTGTCTTGGGGCAATAGTATAAAGAACCTTTTGACCCCTTGCTATGACACCAAAACAAAGATGGCCGACGGCACCTTCGGACCTGTTGACCCTTCGCAAGACAGTGTCTACACATTTCTGCAGCAATTTTTCGCCGAAGTTGCGTCAACGTTTCCTGAACAGTACATCCACTTGGGTGGCGACGAGGTGCCCTTTGATTGTTGGCAATCAAATCCGAACATTGCTAAATTCATGCAGTCAAAGGGACTCAAGACATACACAGACCTGGAGAGCTACTATCTGCAGCGAGTAGTCGACATTGTCGGCGGACTCAACAAGAGCTACATTGTGTGGCAGGAAGTGTTCGACAATGGCGTCAAACTGCAACCGGATACAGTGGTCCATGTCTGGAAGGACGGTTGGCTTCAGGAACTGGCCGACGTGACCGAAGCTGGCTACAGTGCCCTCTTGTCCAGTCCCTGGTACTTGAACTACATCCACTACGGCCCCGACTGGATGGACATGTACACTTCCGACCCTCAGGGCTTCAATGGTACTGTCGAACAGCTGAACAAGGTCCTAGGTGGCGAAGCTTGTCTCTGGACTGAATTTGTGGACAGTTCGAACTTGATATCAAGGTCATGGCCAAGAGGGTCAGCTGTTGCTGAGCGACTCTGGAGTTCGAAAGATCTGAAGGACTGGAAGGCGGCCTCGCCGAGACTAGAACTTCACAATTGCCGGATGCAAGCTCGAGGCGTTTCCGTCGAACCTCTGAACGGTCCGAGTTCGTGCAAGTGTGACTATGCTACTTTCTGACCTAAATGAGTTCCCAAACAGTGGCGTTCACATTCGTCCGAACAGCTGACCTTCATTCTACTATCTCGCACAATAAAGGTGACTCGCAAAAATGTACAAATGCGAAATATCTCATTGACGTCAACATCCAGGATAGAGTGTTTCCGAAAACTCACGAAGGTTAAGCCCTTGCACACATGTGTGTTCGAAGCATCAAATATGAATTTTCGTATCGCATCATCACTTACTCGTTTACATTTGGAAGTGTTCAGTGAAGTAATCACGTATCTGCTTTGAACTGCTTTGTCTTCGATTGTATCTGAAGTGCCGAGAGACTTATCGATTTATCGATGGTCGATAGTATTGAATTAGGCAATTCTTAGCTTATCTTTACTGCCCGGGAAAGGGACTTTGAGTACGAGACCATTCTAAGTTTTCGACCACTGATTAGATATTTCAGCAATATTGCAAATTATAGATACACAACTGCAGTGTATTGGTATAGTTGATAGTAAGTGTCCCAGCACGGTGAGATAGCCAAAGGGACAACGTGATAGTTGTGTTGCCTCACAAGTACGCCCTGCACTCTAAGCTGCAGTACACTTATATACCCGGATATCCGATACTCGGACAGGTCGGATATCGGTGAGTCGGCAAAGAGTTGACCTTACAATGTCATACAGTGAAGCGTGATTTACATGTCAGGAAGGGCGTGTCTGATAAAAAGTGGCAATGACTCAATTTGAGTCATAATACAGAGTTGAACTTCTACCATGAAGTGATAGAGATCTATATTTGTAATATGGACTATCTTGCGATAGCGCTGCTATAGCAACCGTCACACACAGTAACTGGATATATTTGAGATTACATCAGATCTGTTACACGTCTTGAATTTCTGTTGCTGTGACGCCGAGTTCGTGAAGTGTGAGCTTTCGTGACTACTTAACCCGCATACCATCCTGGACTGTTTCTAGTTGCCGTTTTTTCCGCTAGGATATGCGATCCTTGTAATTATGTTACTTTAGATTTGATAAAAGGTGTAACCAGTTGATTGATTAGCAGGTGCTCTAAATACCCGCTGAAGTGAGTTTTACTATTTACTAAATCAATTATATAGTGAGCACTATACGCTAGAGGGTAGCAGAGGCATTACAACTGTTAATTGTGATTAGTGTTGTTAAACATGTGGCGCACTGATTCCTTGTTCAAAGCTGAGAAGATCAAGATTTATCTCCTTATCTTGATTGTATCTGGATTGGGAACGACTTTCACTAGTTTCTTCATTGATTGTCTCCCACAACTGTCCCCTGGTGGTCAAGAGACTTCCAAGTCCGGCTCGAGTCATTCCGGAAACGGAAACGAAAAGCTCAACTTCCGGGGTCTCTGGCCAATGCCGCAGAAATTCCAGCCCATTGACGCCATTGTGACTATCGAGCCAAAAAAGTTTGAATTCGTCATCCAAGGCGAACAGCTGGCTAATTGTGATATCCTGGTCGAAGCAATCAAGAGATACAGAGTGATCGCATTTATAAATGACTGCAATCAAGTGAACCGTAAGGCAGGAACCTTTAATCCAGTTGGGGCCACCGAACAAAGTTTGCCAAATCAGTCAAATTCATCTACTTCGTATTCGAATAGTTTAGTGATTGTCATTCAAAATGGCCTCTGCGAGCGGATGCCAAGCCTTGGAATGAGCGAGTCATACCAGCTGGATGTTAGAGCTGATAGCTCAAAATTAACAGCAAATTCAGTTTGGGGAGCTCTACGAGGACTGGAAACCTTTTCACAATTAGTTAATTGCTATGGAAGCCATTGCTATGCGAAAGTCTCCAGTACAGTTGACTATCCAAGATTTGCTCATCGCGGTGTCATGCTGGACACTGGACGCCATTTTCTTCCGGTCAACACAATACTGCGCAATATCGAAGCCATGGAATATAACAAGCTGAACGTCTTCCATTGGCACATAGTGGATGACCAGTCATTTCCGTTTGTGTCCAAAGCATTTCCGGAACTGAGTGAACATGGCGCCTACTCTCAGAACCATGTCTACACAGCTGACGACGTTCAAAGGGTGATCGAGTTCGCTCGGCTTCGAGGCATTCGAGTTCTAGTTGAATTCGATACCCCAGGCCACGCCCTGTCCTGGGGCAAGGGCGTCAAGGGCTTGACGGCCAGCTGCAGCAAGGATGCCAGTTACAGTGCCCTAGATGTGTCCAAGGAGTCCACCTACACTTTTCTGGACCAGTTTTTCGCCGAAGTGGCGGCCATCTTTCCGGACCCATATCTGCACCTTGGTGGCGACGAGGTTGGCCTTGATTGTTGGGAGAAGGATGATAACGTTCGAAAGTTTCGAGCGAAAGCCAAAATGACTACGGTTCAGTTGCAACATTTCTACTTCCGCCATCTACTGGCCATCGCTGCAAAGAACAATCGAACTCCTATTGTTTGGCAGGACGTGTTCGACAAGGGAGCGGAACTGCCCGATGACGTCATCATACAAGTATGGTGGTGGGGCTGGAACGAAAAGATGGCGGAGATAACGAAGAAAGGGAAGAAGCTCATCCTGTCCAGCCACTGGTACTTGAACCACATCGCCAAAGATGGCGTCGACTGGGAGCCCTTTTACGAGGCTGACCCTCACGACTTCCTGGGCACTGAGCAGCAAAAAGCCCTGGTGATCGGCGGCGAAGTGGCCATGTGGGGTGAACATGTGGACGCTTCCAACCTGATACCCCGGCTCTGGCCCCGGGCCTCGGCTCCGGCCGAACGGCTCTGGAGTTCCAGGGACACAAAGGGCGCCCGGAAGGCCAAGGGGCGTCTAGAGGGGCAGCGGTGTCGCATGCAAGCCAGAGGCATCCGGGTTGCCCCTTTGAACGGTCCGGGCTACTGCCCTTGCGACCATGCCATCATCAGTTGAACTGCTCGCCCTTCGATTCACTAATGGCCACCTATCGGCTTTTTTATTAAGCTCATGAGGAAAGTACTTGAGTTGTCACTCGGGTATTTTCAAAAAATGAACACCACCATGACGGGTTTGACAAGAAATACAAATGTAATAATGTATGAAATTTTGTAACATTTATAAAGTTATAGTCGAAATTGTGTCAAACGCTTCCTGTCTATTAGAGTTAGATGCTTCCGCTCTAGTTCTTGTTTCTGTACCAATCATTTTCCCCGATGACCACGACTACACTCTGCAGTTCACTATTGTCATGAAGATTAGTTTTGACACTCTAAAAGTCATTAGCTACTCAAATTAAACAAGTTTTGCTAAAACGGAAAAACTGTCCATAACTTTTTCACTAGATGAGAAGGTGTCACAAAAATTGATGCGTCATTGTCACCAAGACAGTCATCTAATTCTATTCAAAATCTCCGCGATAACATTCAAGTGCGTCCCTCAGGTAAAAATGGCATTTCTATGGCTGCGTACACCTGTATGCAGGTATCGCAGGTGCTCGTTAGTTTCCTGGATGACAGGTTTGCTCTGTTTTAGTTTCTGCATCACAGTAAACAGCTTCATGGAGTTGCTGTACAGTCTTCGTCTCTGATTGTTGTCATGATAAATCTCAGAATTATCTCAGCTATTCTACTGATCGCTTCAACGTAAGTAAACACTCGTCTCTGATCAGGGCTTTTTCCATCTTTTTCGACATCTCAAAGAGGTTCCGGAAATGACTGGCTACATCCGGTACAGTATGCAGAGCTTAATTGATAAGCGCCATGATTCGTTTTAATTATGAGCAAAATGAAGTCAAATATCAGCACTAAAAGGCTTCAGATTTGTTTTCAAATTCTGGTAATCTGGACTTGGTTTGTAATTTTAAGCTGCCATTTTGATTTTGAAAAGAAAAACTATTTTTCTAGGCCCACTGCGAGGAGCCAATCAGGTGACGACAGTCCAGAGCCGTCGGACCAATCATGTCCAGTGTGGCCGATGCCTCAATATTTCTGGACCACTGGCGCCACTGTACCTGTTGATCCACTGGACTTCCGCTTCGTCATCGGGAACGACAATTTGCAAGAATGCGACATCTTGGTTAAGGCAATCGAAAGGTACAAAGTAGTGACCTTTATCCATGATTGTGCTCAAGTCGACCGGAAGTCGGAAATTTTCAACCCAGTGTCAAATTTTTCGGATGAAGGTGTCTCTTCCAATCAAGAGACTGATCAAGCCAAGTTGCAAACTCTGGTGATCACGATAGAAAATGGCGGATGTGAAACGTATCCTGATATGAGCACGAACGAAACGTACACGTTAGACATTAATGAAGACCAAGAAGCACAACTGACAGCTAATTCGGTTTGGGGTGCTCTCAGGGGACTAGAGACATTTTCACAATTAGTTGATTGTGATGCAGACCAGTGCCGTGTGAAAGTTTCGACGACCATTGATTACCCGAGGTTCTCCTACCGAGGTGTCCTACTGGACACTGGGCGCCATTTTGTTCCTGTCGACACTTTGGTCCGTAATCTCGAGGCCATGGAGTACAACAAGATGAATGTCTTCCACTGGCACATAGTTGACCACCAGTCGTTCCCTTACGTTTCGAAAGCGTTTCCGAAACTGAGCCAAAATGGCGCCTATTCAGCCAACCATGTCTACCGACCTGAAGATGTAGCAAGAGTCCTTGAGTTGGCTCGCCTTCGTGGTATTCGAGTTCTGGTCGAGTTCGACACCCCTGGCCACATGGCCTCATGGGGCAAAGGTGTAGAGGGGCTGTTGATTGATTGTCAGGATTCAAATTCAATACAAGAATCGAAGAACACCGGCGTCAAAGTTAAATTGATTGATCCGACCAAAGAGACCACTTATGACTTCCTCGAACAGTTCTTCGCCGAAGTTGTGTCCATTTTTCCTGAACAGCTGTTACACCTCGGTGGCGACGAAGCTGTACTTGATTGCTGGCACAGTGATGCTAACGTCACTGCTTTTCGGAAAGCTAAGGATCTGACTGTTCATCAGTTGGAAGAGCGTTACATTAGCCGGTTGCTCAACTTGGTGAACGAACTGAACAGAACAGCCATTCTTTGGCAGGAACAGTTCGACAACGGCCACGTTTTGAACGATGACGTGATAATCCATGTCTGGAAAAATGACTGGCAGAGTGTGATGTCCAAGGTGACAAAGAGAGGACACCGCGCCATCTTGTCCAGTCGCTACTATCTCAACTACATCAAGTACGGCGAGATTGGCAGCAATACTATCATGCTGACCCTCGCGACTTTCATGGCACCAAAGAACAGAAAGAACAGGTTCTGGGCGGTGAGGTAGCCATGTGGTCCGAATTTGTGGACGGTTCAAACATCGTCAGCACTCTGTGGCCTCGAGCTTCAGCTCCGGCAGAACGGTTCTGGAGTTCGGAGACCACCAACAACGCTTACGAAGCTAAGCCCAGACTGGAACAGCAGCGCTGTCGCATGCAAGTTCGAGGGGTTCGAGTTTCACCAATCAATGGTCCAGGTTTTTGTTCTTGCGATCATGCAGTAGCCAATTGAAAGATAAGAAATTTAATTATGAAGTGACAAATAATATGAAGTGCATGACATAGGTTACCAATTATTTCTTGGCTCTCAGATTTTTCGGAATTTCGCTCATCTTTAAACCTCTTACCGACCACAATCGATCAGCTCGCTGTTCTAAAGTTCCCCCGCATTTCATGGACAAGAACATGAGAGCTGCTTTCAGTCTGTCGATGCCAAGGTCTTGAAGTTCTTGTTTCGATGCGATTCGCTCCAAATCCAATTCTTCGGGAAGGACATCTGGTTTCATAAGAGCGACTTCAGTTTTCATTACTGTTTCGCATTCTACCGGTGGCTCGATAACAGCGTTAGATTGGGGTTCAGGTGATGGCGCAACTTCCAAGTTCGATTCAGGAACCTCTTCCGGTGGAGGAATGCCACTGCAGGCACTAGGCTTCACTGTAGTGGTGGTGGTTGTTTCGAATTGTTTGCCTGCGACAATTGTGACTTCCGCTTCCTCGTCTTCGAGTTCGTCGACTCCGAACCACAGACAACGTTTCTTGGCGGCAACTCTACCTGAGGTCACAATCTTGCGCTTAGTGCTGCTTTCATCAGTAGATGAAGCTTTGACATGTTTAAGACCGTACTCAAGAGCATCATCGATTATGTCAGGAAGCTCTTCTCTGACTTTAAAATATTCATCATCCTTGAAATTGAATTTAGGCTCTCGTTTCATTTTCTCGAGCTTCTCTTTACGCTTCTTTTTTCTTTCGACCTCCATTAGAGCTTTCTTTGCAACCTCCCTCTTGTATCTCTTTTCGGCATTAACATCACGCAACCGTCGACCACTTAAATCGCGACATGCCTCTTTGTTAGTGGTCTTTTCGATTTGGGCACCAATGGCTCGCAGCATAGACCCGAAGCCACCTTTGCCTCCAGGAAGACAAAGGTAGGGAGTGACAGTCAAAAATTCTCCGAAACATAGCGAATGGAAATCATCTGAGTCCACTTTCTTTCCGTTGATTAATAGTTGAAATTCACTGACAGGTAGGCCCTGAGAAAGAAGCATTACGACCCAAAACTGTGATTTGAAGGACTTACCGAACTGGTTGACACTATTTTCTTTACATCATGCAACGATGGCTGCTCTGGTGAGCTGATGTAAACCAAATTGGGCTTCACACTGGAGAAAAGTGAGTTAATTATCAAATTAATCCCCATCTTGAGCTTGTAAACAAAACGAGCAGAAGTCGTCACAAATCCTTCTTTACAGATAAACGCTAGGTGGCGCTACTCTTGCTTCCATGTGATCTCGCTCTGCAAAATTTGAAAAGGGATATTGTCCGCTAAGCTTAGAATGGTATGTTGATTTGCTTTGAACCTTGTTACTAATTCTTGCTTGTCATTAGAGTGCTAATCAAGGAGGTGGTGACCGATCTGGACAGGATAAGAAGAAGAAAGAGAGCATTGTTGACCTGTCGCGATTTCTTGACAAGCAAATCAGAGTGAAATTCCTCGGTGGCCGAGAAGGTAATCATAACCTGATTGGTTTATTATGTTCTAATCATATCTGTTTATTTTTAACCAGCCCAAGGTATTCTGAAAGGATATGACCCGTTGCTGAATCTAGTTCTCGATAATTGCACTGAATTCGTTCGCGATGCCGATGATCCTTTCAAGTTGACGGACGAAATGCGAAGCCTAGGGCTTGTTGTTTGCCGGGGCACTGGTGTGGTCGTGGTCAGTCCTGTGGATGGCTTTGAACAGATTGCCAATCCTTTCATTCAACATGAATAGACTGACATCTTGATAATGATCATGTACATTCATGCTATGGAAGAACGCCAACCGAGAGCTCTGATTATCTGAAGAATTAAAATGTATCGCGACAGAGTCATGTTAGGCCTTTATGACGTTCTAGAGAGTAAGCTGTGCATTCGGCATACAGAGATGTATCTTTCGTCAGAACTAAATTGACCGCCTCCTATAATATGCGATGAAGTTAAAATGGAACCTAACCTAGTGTAAGTTCGTCTCTGAAACGGGCATTATGGACATGTCTTTCATTCTGATGTGATCGAATATTTATTCTGAAAGTAACCACACAAAGGGCTTACATGGAAAAGGCTGACAATAGTGTTTACCTTCTCAATGTTCACCAATGTTCAGCCAGGTGCGGAATTTCACAAGGGAAGTAAGAGTATATAAAGCATCGCGCTGGCGTGAAAGGAAGACACTTGAAGACTGAACAAGATGACTGTTTCCGGATCCGGTCCAGCGATATCCTGGGATGATGCAACTTGGATCCTGACCTCCTCATTCATTGTATTCACAATGCAAACTGGATTTGCGCTCTATGAGTCAGGGTGTGTCCAAAGAAAAAACGAAGTGTCGGTCATGATGAAGAATTGCGTTGATCCGGTTATCTGTGGACTCATTTACTGGGCAATCGCTTACGGACTCTCTGTGGCCGGCATGGAACCGGATGCAGTCGAGGGCAAGTACTTTGGGTTGGGTGACTTCCTGGTGGACTCGATGGACCAGCAAATGGGCTCGTTATTTGCAAAGTTCACCTTTCGATTGTCGACCATTGCGATTACATCGACCATCGTTTCCGGTGCAATGGCGGAAAGGATCACCTTTCGCGGCTGGTGCGTCTTCGCTGCTATGAGCACTGTGGGCTACTCGTTGCCTGGTTACTGGATATGGTCAGAGAAGGGCTTCCTGCGAGCCCTGAGAGCAGTGGACATTTCCGGTTGCTCGTGCGTCCACTTGGTGGGCGGAATGGCTGGCTTGGTCACAACAATTTACCTGGGACCCAGGCTGCAGAGGTTTGACGTCAAGCATGGTTCCAGTCTCATGTGGGCTACGGCCGTCAAGACCACTGGTGGCCAGGATGACCTTTTCTCCAGGACCATATTGCACTCGCCCACCAACGCCTTGCTGGGTGTCTTGATGCTATGGTGGGGCTGGCTGGGCCTGAACATGGGCTCCACGTTCGGCGTTTCCGGCCACAAGTGGAAGTACGCCTCCAGGGCCGCAGTGGCCACCATGATGGCCTCCTCGGTGGGCGGTACCAATGGACTGGTCTTGTCCTATTTCCTCAAGAAGAAGCGACTGGACATTGTCATGTTCATCGTTGGCCTCTTATCGTCTCTGGTGTCCATTTCCGCCGGTTCGACTTTGTACAGTCCTATCGAAGCGATAGGCGTTGCCTTCATTGGTTCAGCGCTGTCCATAATGTCCATTGGTTTGCTGACCAAGTACGAAATTGATGACCCCACCGGAAGTGTGGCCATTCATTTGCCATCATCAGTCTGGGGAATGGTGGCCGTCAGCTTGATTGTTGAGAAAGACACTCTGCTCAAACTGACCTACGGTCAGTCCGGAGTCATTAGAGGTGGATCAATTAATTTTTTAGTGTCGCAATTGGTTGCCGTTGCCACCATTGGACTCTGGACAGCTGTCATTACGCTAATTATGTTAACTGTCACCAGCAAGTTTGTGCAACTGAAGAAAGACCCAGAGGATGAGCTGGCTGGTGGTGATTTAACGGAACATGGCGTTGATTACAAATCGAACGACGACACCTTGCTGCCGCAATCAACTACACATATCCTTAGTCTGGGACTTAAACCTGTCGGTGATTTAGATCCTAAATTATTTGCCCGGAAAAATTTGCGCAAGGTCATTCAGACAATGAAAAGCTGTCACATGGACGAAGGCATAATGAATGAAAGCCTAATGAAGACAATTAAGGCCCAACAAGTCAAGAACTTGGCTCTGGCCTGGCCCTTGGTGATCAAACGCAATCAGGTTCGGTCAATTAGTACAATCAGCTAAATTTGCTATAAGAAAACAAATCACATCACTAAAAAGGCGCCAATTAGTATTACTGATCCGAGGTGATGAGTGAACCATTTGCTTCAAACTGCGCTCTTCGCGGTAATGATCAGTATTAGTTTATTTGAAAATAAATTGCAGCAACTTTGCCTTAGCTGGTCAATATGAAGAAAAGAACAAAGACAATTAGTGTTCGATTTTTACAACACTATCAGGAGGCTCTGCAGCCTAGAGATGGGCATTCAGCTCAGTCGACTCAGCCGAGCTAGATCTGAATAATTCAGCTTTCAGCTCAGACTGAAGAGCTGAAAGCTGGCTGAATGAGCTGAACTTCGGACACTATCCCTCAAGTGTGACGTCATGTGATCCAAATGACGTCAAAATCGAGGGGTCGTCTCAAAATCACCGAAAAATCTAGCTTTCAACGAAGCCTAGGACTTGTTGTTTGCCGGGGCACTGATGTCGTCGTCGTCAGTCCAGCGGTTGGCTCCGAACTGATCGCCAATCCTTTCATTCGAAATGGATCGACTAAAAAGCGCCAGCTGGTGGGGACTGTGTGTCTTAGTGATGGGCAAAGACTCAAGTCGACTCAATTTTCTCCAAACCTGAGGCGACTCGGTCGCCGTTAGCCCGGACCATAGAAAGACTCGCTGACGCAAGTCACGAGACTTCGAGTCGCCTCATCAAAAGTCGACTGAGTCCAAGACTCGAGTCTGAGTCTACTTCACGCATGCTCATCAAATTTTTGATTCAACAACTGAGGAGACACGTGATCAAACCTGACAGTTTGCGCCTTAAATTGCAGCCCTAACATACTGTAATTCACTATACATCGCCCCTGCCCTCAGCAGCTGACCTTTCTGTCGGTCGTGGAACCGAGCGGCTATGTTTTGCTGGGAAAATGACTCAGATTGCGTCAGCTGTGAAGACTCAGGACTCACTCGAGACTCAAAAAAGCGAGTCTAATGAGTCTTCTCTGATTTGCAAACTGAGTCTTCGAGTCGCCTCGGCTTCTGCAATTTGAGTCTTCGAGTCGAGTCTGAACGACTCGAGTCTAGACTCACAGGACTCAAGTCGCCTAAATTGCCCATCACTAGTGTGTCTCTTCTCTTTAAGCTGCAGAACTTCCCTTTGGCCGAGAAGACCAGTCGAGAGTCGACACCAGCGTCATCTGGCGGTAAGAACAGTCCCCGCCTGCTTGCTCTTCGTAATTTCGCTCTTTTGCCTCCTTGTTGCGTCATGGCGTCTCTTTGTCTCACTCTAAGTTTCAAAATGGCTGATTTCTCCTTTTGCTGTGACTGAGATAGTCGTGATTAGGAACTGAATCAGAGACTGTTGAAAAGGAGCGATTCTTATCCAGCTTTCTTTGCGTGTTTTCTTTCTCTGTTCAGCTAGAGTGCCAGTCGCTAAACTACCTTATTTGCTTCAATTCTTATACGACGAAGTATAAACTGTTAACGGCCTTAAAAAGAAAGTTTATTTCTTTCGCAGAATAAACGAAGAAGGAGAAGAAGAAATACATAAACATCAAGTAACACTGAAGCTTAAATATTTCGTTGATTGCGTTTACGAGACTGTTGAGAGTGAACAATTAAAGATGTCCGACACGGCGGACTCGGTGACTGGAAGTGGCCCGCAGCCACCGAAGAGACCTAAATTGTCAGACTCAGCTGATTCCTTGCCATCGCCATCGGAGTCACTGTTATTGATTCCCCAGGATACTGACCAGGGTCAGTTGCAGCAAACCCCTGGTCAACCACTTCCGGCTACGGCCGATATTGAGGAGCAAAACTTGATCCGGCATCGATTAGTCCAACTGCTTCAAGCTCACAAGTGCGAGAGGAGAGAGCGACAGCAAAGTTCTCAAAATGGCGTGAACACTCCAGACAACCTTCAGCAATGTTCTCTTACAGATTGTAGGACGATGACGAGTGTTCTCAATCATATGAAGACTTGTGCTGCAGGTAACGTTTTTCATCAGCCATCTATATAATGTATCTATCGTTCATTAACACCCTTACCTCGCTATCGCCTCTCACTCTGTATTTCGTGTCGACAGGTAAAACCTGTACCGTCTCTCATTGTGCAAGTTCTCGCCAAATAATTTCCCACTGGAAAAGCTGT
Organism: Halotydeus destructor; assembly: GCA_022750525.1. Lineage (NCBI taxonomy): Eukaryota > Metazoa > Arthropoda > Arachnida > Trombidiformes > Penthaleidae > Halotydeus > Halotydeus destructor. Next base: position 262,863 of record JAIUWE010000025.1, read on the forward strand.
ACTAGAACGGACTGTCCGGTCTGCTTACCGTTGCAGCAAGCTTCCGATAGACGGCAACAGCAACAACAAGGCATGCAAGGAGCCCAGAGCCTCGACAGCACGAACACGGGCCCTGAGTGGCGTAGCAGTGTGACACTGGACTTACGCAATAATCTTGCTCAAAAGATTGTGCAAGCAATATTTCCCAACCCTGATGCTTCAGCTGTTCAAGATATGAGGATGTCAAACTTGTTCGCCTATGCCAAGAAAGTTGAGGGTGATATGTACGAAATGGCTCATTCTAGAGAAGAGTACTATCACTTGCTCGCCGAGAGGATCTACAACATCCAGAAGCAACTAGAAGAGAAGCGCCGAAAAAGGAAGGAGCAGCAACAGGTGGCCAGTGGCGTCAGGTAGCATAAACTCTGGCCCCCTGTGACCGGAAGAGCCCCCCCCCTTTCTTGGCTGGGCTATATACTTCCGGGCAGTATTTAAACGAGTTGTCATGATAAGCCAGTAAGTTCAGCTGGACAGTGTCTTCCGAAGTTCTCTACCTTCTTCTCTCCCTTGGGAAGACTTGTCCGCGCATCCATAGCGACTTGCAAAGCTAAGCTCTGTCCTATCTGTGTAACTGTTTTATTACAATAAACCCAGTGTGCTATTCTGAAGCACATCACGACACAGGCTCCCTCTAGACGGTGCCTATTGTACTAAACAAACCTATAAAGTTCACTTTACGGAGCGATTTATCTAGAAGGCTAGACACAGAAAGAAGACACTGAAATAGTTCATCGGTAAGACTCATGACGGTTTCGTAAACAATAAGCAATTAAACAGTTAGCGCTCATGTTAAGGCGACAATTAGTCGCACTAACCCGAAGTGAGTTCACTCTAGAGGGTGAATCGGGTCGGGCGAACTTCGGGCCCCGTTCCGCCCGCCCGATCCACCCGCGGGCGGGCGGGCACGGGCGGAGATCTCGTACCTTCTACTGCACTAACTGGCGCATGCGCAATAGTGAAAGTGACGTCATCGGGCGGGGTCGGGCCGCCCGATTGAAATCTCTACGGGTGCGGGCGGGTCGGGTGGCGAAAAAGCCGCCCGATTCAGCCTCTAGTTCACTCATTTACTCAAACTGCGCTTTTCTCGGCAAATGTTCTCAACTCTACTTTGCACTGATTCGTTGGACATCTCTTTATTCCCGTGGGATCCCTCGGGTCATTTGAGTAGTTTATGTCTCCTCTCCCTCTCTCCCCTCTCTCCTTTCCTCTCGCTCTCTACATGAGCTAGTGGCTTGATATCCAATTTAAACCTGAAAGTTGAAGCTGAAAGCTGCAAGCATAGCAACCTGTGAGATTCATGAAGAAACATAGAGAGGGAAAGCGAGAGGGAGAGGGAGAGAGCCAGTTGAGGTAAACTATAGAAAGGTGTCTCCGGCAATCGGATTTGAGTGCGACATCAAGTTACTGTAGATTTAGTTCTAGTTGGCGTCAAGTGTACAAGATGACAGAGCGCTACGAGCAGCCAGCAAAGGAAAAGTTTGCCTCTTGCCGGAAGCGAAGGTATTTGAACAGTTCAGTGTGTGATTACCAGGAGCCGTCAGAGAAGACAATGAGACTAATTAACCCCTCAACTAAGCAGTTTAAGCTGAACGAAATAGTGAACCTTCCGCCATCTTTGTCCCCTTCATCGGCAAGTTCTAGTAAACTCGAACTCACTCCTGAACTGTTCATGCGGCTCAAGAGCATGAAATTGCTCCGAGAGACGCAGCACCGGAGACTGAAGATGTCGGCGTCGAGTTCTATTCGGATATGAATGCAATTACGTAATTGACGAGTCAAGCCACAAAGTGATGCACTGATCAGTATTACAGTGTACAGTGTCTTATTAGATAATGCGTAGCGCAACCGTTGTCTGCGCTGATCACCATGAAGAAGTATGTACGGATGTAAGATAACGATCATTTTGAACTTTAATTGCGTTAATAATCAAAGAAATTGCAAAGAAATTGCGCAATAAAATGCCATGACGCAAGAGTAATTCGAAAGAACGAAATGAAGAAGCGCTAGCCGGCGGCTTAGGGATAGTGTTGACCGCTAGATGACGCTGGCGTCGATTCTCGACTGTGTGCTTCGCGGCCAATGGGAGGCTCTGCAGCTTATTTTCTTTATATACTGGCTGCTGTGCATCACTCTTCTTCTATGTGTGTGTGTGTCTCTCTCTCACTCTCTCGCTCTCACTCTTAGTTTCAAAATGGCTGATTTTTCTTCCTCCTTGTCATCAGTAGCATCGGCCACTGTCAATTTATAATTTATTTAAATTATTTTCTCTATCGTTGATTATTGTGTCTGGTGTGCCATGGCAGAGAATCCCTTTTATTTGTCTGCATTGCATCATGAAGAAGTATAAATTGTTAAAGGCCTAAAAAGAAAGTTTATTTCTTTCGCAGAATAAACGAAGAGGGAGAAGAAGAAATACATAAACATCAAGTAACACTGAAGTTTACATATTTCGTTGATTCGGTTTACGAGACTGTTGAGAGTGAACAATTAAAGGGCAAGATGTCCGGCACGGCGGACTCGGTGACTGGAAGTGGTCCGCAGCCATCGAAGAGACTTAAATTGTCGGACTCCACTGATTCCTTGCCAGCGCCATCGGAGTCACTGTTATGGGACTTGGAGTCTGAGCTGCCCGATGAACTGGCACTGTCGTCCACTGGTGGCGGCTCATCGCTACTTGACGGTCCGCCGTTAGTTACAAACAACAATTTACCAGCTGCTAATTGTGTCACAAGTGGACCTTCGTTAAGTCTTCAGAATATAAGTGTAAATAGTTCACCTATTAGTTCCGTTGTATCGTCACAGCCAAACTCATTTATCGGACATCAGCAACAGCCACCCAACGCTAATAACAATCAACACCTGTCCCAGCTACTCGGTGCTCGGACAGTTGTGCCCAATGTGACCGTCAGACCTCATGCAACACCTTTGCAACAGCAGCTTATGAGTGGGATGCCCGGTCAGCAGGGGCAACAAATGGGCGGCCATATGGGCCCAGGCAACCGGCCACTGGGGCAACAGCAACAGATCCGTTATGGCCAACAAGCGTCGCAAGGTCCTGGACAGAATCACGTGCAAATGCTCCAGCAAACCAGTCAGCAACAGTTCTTGCAACAGCAAACCTTTCAGTCGCCGCAACAACAGCAGCAGCGAGCCATGGTTCAGAACCAAATGCGATATGGTGGTCCCCAGAACGCTGGCCAGGGTCCGTTGCAACAAACCCCCGGTCAACCCAACATGATGGCTGTCAGCAATGTCCAGCAACAGCAGCAGCAACAGCAACACTCTGCCCCGAGTGGCCCTTTAGTGACCCAAATGACAGCGGCTCAACAGCAGCAGCAACTAACGCCACCGCCGGGTGGCACGGCCGATCCAGAGAAGAGAAAGTTGATCCAGCAACAATTAGTCCTATTACTTCATGCTCATAAGTGCCAGAGAAGAGAGCAACAGCAAAGTTCTCAGAATGGCGTGAACACGCCAGACAACCTTAAGCAATGTTCTCTTCCACATTGTAAGACGATGAAGAATGTTCTCAATCATATGACGAATTGTACTGCAGGTAACGTTTTTTCCCGCTCAAACATGTTTATCAGCCGTCTATATAATGCTTCTATCGTTCATTAACACCCTTACCTCGCTATCGCCTCTCATTCTGTATTTCGTTTCGACAGGTAAAAACTGTACCGTCTCTCATTGTGCAAGTTCTCGCCAAATAATTTCCCACTGGAAAAACTGTACTAGAACGGATTGTCCGGTCTGCTTACCGTTGAAGCAAGCTTCCGATCGACGGCAACAGCAGCAACAAGGAATGCAAGGAGCCCAGAGCCTCTTCAACAGTATAAACATGGGTCCTAGCAGTTTGCCAAGTTCACAGAACTTGCCCGTGCTACCCCTGACACCTCAGCCACTAGTGCCTACCACCGGTTCCAATGGTCCCGGTCAGATGCAACTGCGAGGGCCGCAGCCTCAGGGCATTCAACAGCAGCAGCAACAACAACAACAACAGCAACCTGGCCCTCAGCCTCAGAACAACCAGAGCTCGTTGCAAATGCAAAAAGCGTACCAAACTCTGGGCTTGGATGCCTTCAGCAGCATGACTGGCACATCGTCACCACAGCCGGGCTCTAATCAAAATAGGAATTTTCAACCAAATCAACAGAAGGAGAAGGAGTGGCACAGCAGTGTGACAGTGGACTTACGTAATCATCTTGTTCAAAAGATCGTACAAGCAATATTTCCCAACCCAGATCCTTCAGCTGTTCAAGATAGGAGAATGTCAAACTTGTTCGCCTATGCCAAGAAAGTTGAGGGTGATATGTACGAAATGGCTAATTCTAGAGAAGAGTATTATCACTTGCTCGCCGAGAAGATCTACAAGATCCAGAAGGAACTAGAAGAGAAGCGCCAAAAAAGAAAGGAGCAGCAACAGATGGCAAGTGGCGTTGGCAACAGTATAAACACTGGTCCTCTTCCTCCTCAACAACAGCAAGCGCAGTTGAATATGATGCTGGGCCAGCCAACAACCTCCCCGGGCATCAGAATGCAGCAACCGTCATTGCCGCCCGGAACCCGAATGACGTTACAGAACAATCAAGGTCCACCCAATGCAACGCTGTTCAATGGCTCAAACCAGCTGACAAACGGTGGCCCAATGCAGAACCAGCAATATAACTTCATGTCACCCACTCCTGGTGGTCTCCAGTCACAACCTCAACCCAGGGCACAAACATCTACGACGCAGTCTACTGGCTACACGACAAACCAGACACTTCAAAGTATGCTCAGCCAGGGCATCAGTCCGCAGCCCAATCCTCTTCAGCCAAATACGCCGCAGCCGCCTTCAGTATCATCAGCCACCCCTCCACCTCCTAGACCGTTGTCTGTGTCTAACTCAAATGGCATGCCTCCGCAAATTCAGTTCCAACAGGGCCAAGTCAAAGCGGAAGCTGGTCAGGCACCCAGTGCATCTCTGTCTGGCAAGATTGGAATGAAAAGTGAAAATGAAGATGCTGACGCCTTAAATAAATTGGTCACAATCAAGACCGAACCACTGGACGATCTGCTCGGAACTTCTACTTCGTCGAGCACCACGCAGTGTACGTCGGCCGTTAGTACTGCATTGAATTCGCTGATCAAGCAAGAGGCTAGCAGTAGTGTTGATAGTGCAATGTCCACTAGTACCGCCATACCTTCAGCAACGACGCCGACCAGTCAGGTGAAGAAGGAAGAAACAGACGATTCGGTAATTAGTTCCAGTGATTCGAAAGCAATTGCTAGTAACGCTGGCTCTACCAACGAACCAACGACGCCGACGATAAAAGATGAAATAGACTCGAAGCCAAATTCTAATGCCCCTCTGACACCAGCGCCATCTACGCCAGCCAAGCCCAGTGCACCCAGACAGAAGAAAGTATTCAAGCCCGATGAGCTGAGGTTTGCCCTGATGCCGACCATTGGCAAGATGTGGAAACAAGACCCCGAGTCACTGCCTTTCAGACAGCCTGTTGATCCTCAGATGCTTCAGATTCCTGACTATTTTGACATCATCAAGGTTCCTATGGATTTGTCAACAATCAAGGATAAACTAGAGCATGGTCACTATCAAGATCCTTGGCAGTATGTCGACGATGTCTATTTAATGTTCAACAATGCCTGGTTGTACAACAAGAAGTCATCGAGAGTCTACAGATACTGTACTAAGGTAAGTCGAATTGTTTTTTTCCTGTTTCCGGGTAAACTGACATGAAACTTATATTCCAGTTGTCTGAAGTTTTCGAGCAAGAAATTGATCCGGTTATGCAAAGTCTTGGTTATTGTTGCGGACGAAAGTTTGTGTTTCAGCCTCAAACGTTGTGTTGTTACGGAAAGCAACTCTGTACCATACCCAGGGATGTCAAGTACATGTCGTATCAAAATCGTATCACTTACTGTATGAAATGTTTCTCTGAACTCACTGGAGACACTGTTACTGTTGGTGATGTGTATGGTCTGGAACCCGGTCAAACCTCGCAAACAGTTCAGAAAAACCAGTTTGTCGAACTCAAGAATGATCATCTTGACTACGAACCGTTCATTGATTGCAAAGACTGCGGCCGAAAACTTCATCAAATTTGCGTTGTTCACAACGACGCGATTTGGCCAGAAGGTTACACTTGTGACGCTTGTTTAAGAGCTAAGACGAAGAAGAGGAAAGAGAACAAGTACACGGCGAAGCGGCTACCCCAAACTAAATTAAGCAACTACATAGAGTCCAGGGTCAATAACTACCTGAGGAAGAAAGAAGCTAATGCTGGCGATGTTTCCATTCGAGTGGTGTCCAGTAGTGACAAAACTGTTGAAGTGAAACCTGGCATGCGGAAGCGATTTGTTGAAGGCGAAGGATGGCCCGATTCGTTTCCCTACAAAGCGAAGGCTCTGTTTGCATTCGAAGACTTCAACGGAGTAGATGTGTGCTTCTTCGGTATGCATGTCCAAGAATATGGCTCTGACTGTCCCCAACCTAATGCTCGTCGAGTTTACATCGCCTATCTGGATTCAGTTCACTTTTTCAAGCCGAAGCAATTTCGAACTGCTGTATATCACGAAATCCTTCTCGGTTATCTTGACTACGCCAAGCAAGCTGGCTTCACCATGGCGCATATTTGGGCTTGTCCTCCTTCCGAAGGCGACGATTACATCTTTCATTGTCATCCTATCGAACAGAAAATACCAAAACCAAAGAGATTACAAGAATGGTACCGAAAGATGCTGGACAAGGGCATGTGTGACAGAATTGTGCTGGACTATAAGGACATTCTGAAGCAAGCAAATGAAGATAATGTCAAGTCAGCTATGGACTTGGCTTACTTCGAAGGAGATTTCTGGCCCAATGTGATCGAAGAGTCGATCAAAGAGATTGAGATGGAACAAGCCAAGGCAATTGCGAACGAAGCATCGGTCGACAATACCGGAAACCAAAGTGATGATGAGTCCATGGGTGAGTCGAAACTAGCCAGCTATATGTGAGTTTGTACTCATGTGCATGATATATATCTAGATGCCACGAATGAGTCTGGTGACAAGACAGGTGCTAATGGAGTCAAGTCGGAACTTGGCTCGTCGAAAAGCGGAAGTAAAAATGAGAACAGCAATAAACAGTCAACTCAGAAAAAGTCAAGTGCAAATAAGAAATCAAATAAAAAGCAGAATCAACGTAAAAACAATCCGCACCAGAGGCACAAAAGCGGTGGTCAGCTTCAACAGGCTCAGGTATGGAAAGCATGGACGTTCAGTTGCATGTGCAAACATGTATTAAATGTGTTTTCTCGTTACAGACACCGTTAAGTCAAGCTCAACAATGGGAACAAGAATTAACTGGAAAAATATTCTCTCATATGGAAAAGCATAAAGAAGTATTTTTTGTCATTCGCCTTCACTCTGTACAAACTGCGGCCAACTTGCCGTCCATAGTGGATCCCGATGGCGTAATCAACTGCGACCTGATGGATGGCCGCGATGCTTTCCTTACCATGGCCCGGGAGAAGCATTACGAATTTTCTAGTCTAAGAAGAGCAAAATGGTCGTCAATGGCTCTGTTATACGAACTGCACAATAGTATGTTTATCTGTCTCGCCTCTTTTCTCTATCCCTCCCTCTGTTGCTTGCTTTGCTTGCAAGCCTTCTTTGCTACTCGAGTGTGTTCGTATCATACTGATTGTTCTTCTCTGAAAACTTAGATAATGGATTTGTTTACACTTGCAATAAGTGTAAGAGGAACTTGTTGGAAACGAGGTATCATTGTACAGAATGCGACGACTTTGATCTCTGTGTCTCTTGCTGGAAAACGGAACAACATCCTCACAGAATGGAACCGATCACGGATATGCTTGGAGCGGTTGGTGACGACCCTGCTGTTGCTGGTAAGATCTTTGATGGTGGAGTAACTGAATCAGATATTAACTTGTCGGTTGTTTTCCAGGTGCCATTGCGGCGGCCGGTGACCATGAGGGCGGTGGCGATGCCTCTGGCTCGGCTACTTCTCCCGGCGAATCGAGGCGACTGTCCATACAACGTTGCATCCAGTCTTTGGTACATGCTTGTCAATGTCGCGATGCCAATTGTCGCCTTCCATCTTGTCACAAAATGAAGCGAGTTGTCCAGCATGCCAAAACTTGCAAGAGAAGAACTGGAAATCAAGCCCAGACACCAGCTTGTCCTATTTGCAAGCAGTTGATTGCTCTGTGTTGCTTCCATGCCAAGCACTGTAACGAAGCAAAATGTTTGGTACCTTACTGTATTAACATAAAGCAAAAGCTGAAGCAACAGCAAGCCAAGCAAAGATTCCAGCAGCAACAGCTTTTGCGGAGAAGAATGGCCACCATGTCCAGTATGTCGGCGGCCATCAATGCTGCTCACGCACAGACATCAACTCCGGCACCGGCTGCACCACCACCAGCCCAGAATGAATATCCTTCGCCCGTCGCACCAACGTCCAATTCAACCCCTTTCAGTCAGAAACCAATGACAGTGACGCCTCCGCCTGGTGCGGTGCATGCTGTCCAGCAAATCCAAGCAGCTGTTTCCAGACAAGCCCAACAACAGATGCCTGGTGGCAAAGGCGGTGGCGGCGGCAAGAACTTCCACGGGGGAGGTGGTGGCAAGGGCGGCGGCAAGGGCAAAGGTGGCATGGTGTTCTCTCAGCCATCTACTCCTACTAACCAGTCGCCGCGACCTCCAGGCTCCTCCGGTATGGGCTTAGTTCAGCAGCAACCCATGATGCACCAACAGCAACGAATGATGATGTCCCAGCAGCCTGGCCCGAATGCTGCCGGCCAACCACCGCAGTATGGTCAACAACAATCGATGCAGCCACAGTCACAGGGTCCTGTCCCTCAGCAACAGTGGCAAATGCAGGGGCAGCAGCAGCCGCAGAGATTCATGCAACAGCGGCTGCAGGGTCCGGCCGGCCAGCAAATGATAAGTCAAGGGCCACCGCAGCAGCAACAGCAAACACTGTTGCACCAACAGCTTGCCGGTCCAAACCAAATGCAAATGCAGCAGGGACAGAATCAAATGAACATGAATCCGCAGCAACAGCAGCAATTGCTTCAGCAACAGGTAAGTTGATGTACTTTTTGCTGGACGATTTGTTCTAATGAAAACATATTTTTGCAGTTACAACAACAACCTGGTATGAATCAAAATGCAGGAGCGGGCCCCTCGGCACAGAGCCCTGGTGCTCCCGGCGCCGGTCAAGCGGAAGTGGCCCACTCTCTACAACAGCTGTTGTCTCTGCTTAAATCTCAAAATTCGCCTCAACAACAAGAGAAGGCGGCCCAAATTCTGCGTCGAAATCCTCAGATGTTGGCTGCTCTACTGAAGCAGCGCGAAAGGCAACTGCAACAAACGCAACAAGGTGGCGTACCTGCTCAAGTACAGCCGGGTATGACTCCGCCCCAGGGCCAGCAACAGATGATGCATGGCCAGCAAATGGTCCAACAGCAGCAACCTCAGCCACCTCAGCAGCAGCAACAAGCGCCGCAGGTTCAGCAACAGCAGTGGGGTCAACAGTTTAACCAGCAACCTCAGCAACAAATGGTGGGAGGACCACAGCGGATGACCATGAATGCCCAGCAGATGCAGGGTGGGCCACCTGGTGGCCAGCAGCAGCGCTTTGCACAGCAGCCGCAGCAGCAAATGTACCAACAGCAGCGGTTTGCCAGTCAGCCTCAGCAACAGCAATGGCAGCAACAGGGCCAAGTTCGACAAATGCTTCGAGCTCAACAGCCACAGCGACCGCGATTTGCTGGTCAGCCCGGAGCTGGCCCACAGCAAGCGCAGGCACCTCAGGATCCGGATATGCTCTTATTTCAACAAAATCAGAATGACTTCGGCAATGGTCAGCCTCAGCAGCAGGAGATTCCCCTCCAAGACCAGCTGTCTAAATTTGTGGACAATTTATGAACACGTTCTGGATCCACATGCACATAGTGTTAATATTTAAAAAGACAAGAATCATTGTTGCCCGTTTCCATAAGTGATTCAATTTTCACCAATAACTTTCTTGTTGCCGTCATACCTGTACAGTTCTAAGATGAAGATATTAACGGAACCGGAAGCCAGTGTTGTCTCCAGTCATCGGTAATGCTCGTGTCACACAAAGAGTAACTAAGCACTGGCATGATATCTCAAAATACGCTCGAAGCAAAGTTGTACAGTTCTTAAAAGAAGCGCTTCAGACTTGAGGTTGAAACTATCGCTGTCGTCTAACTCTCTTAAGTCTATAGAGAAAAGTAACGACGGTGCCGATGACGGAACAACACTTGACTGACCTAAAGGATCCAAAGATAGATAAACTATATTAGGCGACACATCTATTTATACTATGAAACTCCTTAGTAATTCTTTGTATCATGACATCGTTCTTCCGCTGTTTATTTTTCCATTGATCAGATAATACATCAACTTTTGACGTAAGAACCAAACAATGTTTTTATTTCTACTTCACCGGAAGCCCGGAGCGGGAAAATACTTTGTTGGTTTTGTTGTTTCGAGTCTGAGTGACTCACGTGAGATGTTGGATCACACAGCTAATTCTCAATTTGGATGTAGATGGACGCAACAAGGTAACATACCTGCTCAGGTGCAGCCAGGCATGACTCCGCCCCAGGGCCAGCAACACCAGTCACTTATTCACCCTTTTTTATTTGTGACAAATGTTAGCTGCCGCTAGTTAGTTGAACACTACAATGAATGTTTTTAAATATTTCTGAAAATAGAACGATGGGCATAAAAATAGTGGTTTTCTCTAAAATGATCTTGTCTAGGTTGGCGATGGAAGTGAATCATTGGCTTCAAAGCAATGACCATTCCGAGAGCGTTGGTGACGAGTTGACAGATGAAATTCCATTGGTTGGTTCGATGCGCAGAGCATTCAACGTTCTAATGGCCATTTGCGGAGATTCCAACCTTTCGACTGTAGCGCTGATGGCCAGAGCTCGGACATGACGCTCTAAACGTTCTAACGACAGCAAATTGCTCTCGGGATTAGCATCAGTTTGCTCGCCACTGGTTTGCATCAAGTCCATCAGTGTGCTGAATAAACACCTTCTACTTGACAAGAGTTCGTCCGTTATCTCTTTCACTTGCGATTCAAACTGGTCCAGATCAGTGAGAAGTTGGTGGTTTCGAACAATCAGATCGACAACGGGATTGATTTCAGCGTAGATGGCTTTTGCTAATCGCTCAATCAGTTGGAACAAGTCACAAATCAATTTCACGGCCGGAGTGTTTTCGTAGCAATTAACCGATCCAACAAATTTAGAATGTTTGGCTCGGTCTTCCTTTGTTCTACGCCGAGTCTCATTGAACATTTGCAACATCTTCAGGTATATTTCCGTCATAGTCATCTCGTCTTCTCGAACTCCATGTAAATTAGATTGTACGTTCGATTCTTCCAGAAAAAGCGGGTCGAATGGAATTTTAACTGGCTCTGGCTTTGTCTTCAATTGCGATGTTCGCTTATGAATCTCTTCTACGAGTTCCTTGTGTCTCCGAAGTAAAGGTTCTTGCTTCTTCACCAGTTCGATACATCGTTCGCAGCGTTCTATGAACAGTTTGAACTTCGTGTTTCGCACATCGTTGTTATTATTTTCTCTGGACTTTGTGACACCGAGCTGAACATCTTTGCGAACTTCATCAGCATGAGATTGCAACACTACCAGCTTCATTCTGACGGAAGACGCTCGAGTAGTGATGCGCTCCTTCATGACGGCAGCCATTCTGAGCAGGTGGTCACGTGACAAGCTGAGGCTACTGAACTTCTCGATGAGTCGCTGAGCGACCCAAATGAACGCTTTCCACATGTTCTTGTGATCTTCGAATGTGACCAATCTTGTTGGGTTTAAGAGAACCTCTTCGACAGATGGCGGTATGATCGAAGTGGTCGAATATGGCGAATATTGCAGAGGAACGTTGGGCTGCAGCATAATCAGCGTCGGGAATGATGGGTGTTCGAGAGATGACACACCGTGGCCGAAGTCAAGATGCTTCGAAATCAGATCATTGTCGAACTCGTTGCCACAGATTAAGTCAACTTGTCCGTTTGCGTGAGGAATAAATATGTGTTGTGAATTCGGTGGTACGGAGCAATTTGATTCAATCAGAACCTTCAGCTCACTGATTCGCATTTCGGGTCGAATTTCGTAAGCAAACATCTGGAGAGTCTTGATGACGAAGACACGGACCAGATTCTTTTTCAGAATTTCGCTATTCAATTTGTGGAACGCCATCTTGCTGCCGCGCTTCTTTGGGTCCCATTGCAGCACAATTCGCAGCCAGTCTTCTAAATCACTTTTCAATTGCAGACAAACGTGATTAAAGGGCGATATTTCTCTTGAAAATTCCACCTTGTTGTGGGAATTCATGAATGCGCTGATGTCATCGCTCTTTTTCTTAGATACGATCGGAATCCACTGAGCCGGGCTCAGAGTTGGCAAAAATGGCCGCCTGCCAGTGAGTGTTTCGTGGACAAGGAGACCAAAGCTCCAGTTGTCGACGGCCGAAGTGTACTGCTTCGATATGAACAGTTCAGGGGCTAAGTATTGCAGTGTGCCAACAAATGAAGAGGCAAGGGATGACTGGTCAAGTTCCTTGCAGTAACCGAGGTCAATCAGTTTAAAGTTAATTGTACTTTGCCCAGCTGGCTGGAGGACGACATTTTCTGGCTTCAAGTCTCGGTGAATAATTCGATTGGAATGAAGGTACAACAGGGCCGACGAAATCTGACTGACCAGTGCTCTGACCATGGATTCTGGGAGGCCATTGCAATACTCTGGACGACTCAGAACTTTTCTCAGGTCTCCTCCGCTGCAATACTGAATCAAGAGAAGCATTTAGCATGATTTAGTGACAGCAACAAAAATTACCTCCATTCCAAGGACAGGCAGATCAGAGTCAGCATTCTCCAAGCATTTAGGAACCTTAATTGCCTTGACCACGTTAGGATGATTGAGACGATGCATAATTTCAACCTCTTGCTTCCAGCGTTCTCGTTGTTGACGTGAAACGGCGCCATTGCTCTGTTCCGAACCGGCATTCCAGCGACACTGCTTCAGAGCAACCTTCTCCTCCGTGTTGACGTTTTTCCACAGAGAGATCACACCGAACGCACCCGAACCCAAAATGGCTTCTCTGATCCAGTTTTCGACCTGAGCTTCATTGTCGTTCGCTGGTTTAGGCCTACTTGAACTACCGTGGGAAGCCATTTCAATTTCAGTTTCACTCTGGCTTTCTCCACACAATTAAGTCGACTTCAACAACCTGGTATGAGATAACAAGTGTAAACCGGCTATTTTCTTCACATCAGTCAACTTGAATTGCAACAATAAACGGCAACACTTGATTGCTCTGCATTCCATCCAGTATTTGGCACAATCAAATAGACTACCAGTCAAACCCTTCATGTGATTCACTTTCTTATTCCTTCAGCCTTCAAACGATTGTAGACCACTTTGCTTAATCCTTAAACAACTGCCCAAAAAGCAAACTATTCGCCAACAAGAAACGCGATTCACTCGTAATATGAGATTCTAATCTTGGGTTTTCACACAATGGGGACTATTAAGTAATTGCAGTCGTCACTGTCCGGTAGAATCTTCTTCATTCTTCTAATGGGAAAACAAGGGCGAAAATGGAATTAGAAACTTCAATGCAAAGACATTGAACGACTCACCAGTTCAAGGACACAACTGGCTCTTAAATCCGTTTCACTGACGCTTCTATTCATGAGTAACTGTTTGTTAACGTTATTCTACTCGTCAGCGGAATAGTGTCTCCCCTGTTCTAACCATCACTGGCGTTCTGCTTCAGAATCAGTTAACGACAAATTAGAGATTCGATTGCACACATTATTTATTGTCAACCAGCTATGCTAGTGAAGCAGTGACACACTCTCACACACACGCCGGATTTTCTCTTATTGTCGCTCTCCCCTCTTTCGCTCTCTTCCCTCTCGCTCTCGCTAATTTCAAGGTCATCCTTCCGAGAAGCCTGACTCAAGGTGAATGCTGGAGTTACCGTTGCGCTAGCAAATACAAGCCGGACGCCGGGCACGAGTATTGAGCATCAAGTATTTCAGTTGAAATTATGCAACAGTTGTCTTGAACTACAATGGGAATTCCTAAATTGCATCGATATGAGCAACATGTACGCATTGGTAGAGAAATAGCACTTCACCTTTCATATTCCCATATGGTCTAATGGTTAGGATACTCGGCTTTCACCCGAGAGGCCCGGGTTCGATTCCCGGTATGGGAGCAATCCCTTTTTGCTTTTTTTATCACCTAGTTTTAGTTGAGTATTGCTTTGAGTGGAATTAGATTTCAACGATGGAATCGTCAATAGAATGGCGCTAGTAGTTGAAATCTTAAATGTCAGTAGCAACACCCGGAATTTGTTTTTTAGCAAGCAATAACAATTAGTAGCCGGTAACGTGGCCATCTTTTAAACTAAGAACTGAGTAGAAATCCACGTTATATTTTGGTTTAAAACAACAGTATTCAACAGAATGTAACAGCATGGTTTGTTTGCCGCACTTTATTGTGTTCCATATTTCATCGAACTGCGACTCCTAATGAGCATTTGATGTGTTAAGAGAGAGAGGGGTGAAATTGTCTTACAGCGAAGATGTCCTCAAAGGCGAGCGCGCTTCCCTTGCGACGTTATATATGCAATACGCTATGGCCTTGCTACGCCAATGGAAACAATAGCTACTCAGTGGAGGGAAATTCGAATCAAAACATGCATGTCGCAATTAGGCGTTTACAATTTAGTGACCAGCTGACAGTCTGGACATTTAAGTAAAATGAGACCATTTATGGTGAGATATACTCGACATGAAAACTTGCTCTTCTTTAGAGCACAACTATTAACTATTCTTTCGCACTTTTTGTTTGCACAGCTGCCAGATTATTTGTCCAGAGATTCGTCGCATCGGAAAACTGAAAATGGATGATTCAAAATAAATGTGACTTTCGATTAAAATTGAATGATGAGTGAAAAAGCAGTCTCGGAATTGGCGAATGATCTATCACTTCCCTCAGAACCGGAAGAAATAGAACTCGACAATGTGCAGCTGCGAAAAAAGGCCAATATTGTAAACGACGACGACGACGACGACAACCAGCGGACGAGTTTAAGTGACGATGACGACATCAAGGCCAAGCCGATACTGGTATCCAATCGTCCCGGTGCTAGGTCTTCGGTTCACCTGAACAAAACGGTTCGCTTCATGATATCGAGCGAAGACATCGTGAAACGTCCTCAAGGCGAAGACGAATCTATGGACACTTTCGCGGCTAAGTTTGCGGCCAATCTAAAGCGCTCGGCAAACAAGGCGCTGGATTCGAAAATGCCGAAAGATGTCCCAGCAAAGCGTTCCAAGTCAGTTTGTACTTTCAAGCACATTTCGAATTTGGTCCTCTTTGTGGTTTTGGCTTCGCTAGTGGTTGTACAGTTCTACCAGCTTAATGACAAAAAGGCCTCCGCCAGCTCCGGCATGGTAACAGTGTCCGAAATGGTCACGTTCAAGGACTTGGTTCCGGGAATCACGCTTTGCACTTCGAACATTGTTGACCTGAGTCGACTAGAACAGTTTCTGCCGCTGATACGAAAGAAACTCGAAGACGCCGACCTTGACCTAAATGACACCATGGCCAGACCGAGGATGCTGGAACCTTTGGTCTCGAAGTACATCGAGTCGGCTCCGGTCAAAGAGATTTTCAAATTGGCGCCAACCAGTTCGAAGTTTGTCGGACAGATATATTGCGACAACGTCAAGTGGACCAAAACGGAAGAGGTTTCTGACTACGTGGAAAGCTGTTCCAACTTGTACCGAGTTAGAACCATCAACTCGCAGGGCACTTGTTTCACCTTGTTCACGGCTCAGGCCATCTTGGCAGCTCACAACAACGACTCGAAGGACGAAGAGACGTACAGTGAGAAGGACACAATTTACTTCATGCTCGGCATACCGAAGCGGGAGAAGCTATTCGAGCCCAAACAGTATGTGGAACTAAACTTGAACTTTGACTCGGTCAACTTTTACAATCCGGAAGTGACCATTGGCGGAAAGATGATCATTCATTCAAACAAGGACATTCCTTCCATTCTTGAACGAGGACATTCCATTAGACCGGGACGCTGTTATCAGGCCTACGTTTCAAAGACACTTCTCAAACGCAGCTCTAACTGCGTCGACTATCTGAAAGTATACGGAGACAAATTAAGGGCAAGTCAACATTCAATCAACTTACACTTGGCCACGTCACACGAAATGTGCATCAATCTGTGTGTGTCACGCGCCATCTTGGACAAGTGTCGCTGCTGGCCACACACTGTGCCCTTTTCGAGGGACAACCAGACCACCAGGTACTCGGTTTACTGGTGTGGTCCAGTCTTGACCACTGTATGTGGTCAACTGGAGGCCAGGAGGGCGTGTACCAAGAAGTGTCCCCTTGATTGTCAGCATGAGCGGATAGACTATCATATCAGCGAAGAAGACTGCCCGTCGGACGCCATCTTGTCTCACCTAGAATACCAGATGGACAAGGCGACCAACATGGAGGACAAGAAGAAAATAGAAGAGCAACTGATTCAGTTGAGAAATGATCAAATTAACAAAGCAGTGATCAGAGTCTCATATGTGAATCTTGAAAAGGTGATCTTTTACGAAAACAATCTCAATCAGACAGCCATCGACAATCGCTATCGAAACTACTTCGCGATAGTATCGCTGATCGGTCTTGTGATACTGGCACTAGCGACGTTCTACAGAATTGCTTTACTTCTTAAACAATTAAATACTTTTTGATGTCTTACAAACATTGGTATTGACTACTAATCTCGCTCTGGGAGTATTTCAGTTCACGAAACCTGTGGCATTAGGCTGAGTGTTATTGCCAATGTCTGGAATCAGTATCATGAAAAGGTGCACTAGAATAATCGGATGCTTGCGATTAGTAGCATTCACAGGCAAGATATCTGTTTCCGGCGCCTTATCAAGAGTCACCTTCATTTTAGGCTCACTCGAGACTTCCGGAGTCTCTGGCAGAGGTGACGAGTTTTCCACTTCCGGTTCATTCAAGACTTTCGGAGTGTCTGGTGTGGGTGTCGAGGTTTCCACTTCCGGTCCATTTTCAAAATCGGGTGTCTTCGGTGTGGGCGATGAGTCTTCCGGTTCCTCTACGACCATAGGAGTTTGGGTTGTAGTTGAAGAGGCCACTTCCGGTTCCTGACCACCATTTCCCTGTGTGTCAGCGGTGAAGTCAACAAGTTTGACCGGACTCGCAGTGACCATTTTGTTGTCCCCGTGGTATCCCAGCCTAGACTCGCTGTCAGTGTCACCGGAAGCCAGCATCAGGTGGTGTCCATTGCTCAAGTCCCAAGTTTGGCCATCGTGTTCCGTGACCACATTGCGTGACCACACACAGTTGAGTCGGTCGCCATTTTTTCTAGCAGACAGGGAAACGATACCTTTGATGTCCCGATTCTCATTATCTTTTTCAGGTAAGTTGAAGCCACTCTGTATTCGAACTTGACCATCTTGACCATGGACGCAAGCAGTGGTCGAGTCGTTGCCCATCTCGGTGTCCAAGGACAGACCAACGGCCACATACTCACCAACCCTGGTTCGATTGACCGTCAATTCGTGGACCACTTGATTGCGTTCTCTGAACAGCGTTGACTTGAAGAGAAAGTCACATGACTTACTCTGTTCACAGTTAGGCGGAAATCCAAGACAGAAAAGATTTCGACTTCCGCATCCGTCGTATCTTATTGACACCGTTTGACCAGAAAGGGCAAGCAGTGCCAAGGCCACGGAAAACAAGATGGCCGTCATGTCGTTTCTAGACAAATGAAGCCAGTGGCGCAGCTTATGTTTAAAAGGATTCCCATTGCCGTTGTCTGCATGGCTTGATCTAGATAGCGACAGGCGGTTCCGTTTCCGGTTTTCTGTTTACTTCCCTTATCACGGGAACTTTCCTGACATACAGCAAGTATGGCAAACATTTTTCCCATTCCAAACAACATATCAAGGAAAATTCGCCGCCGATAAGCTATCTGAGCCGCGAAGCCGCTATCAAGGATTACATGGAGAGTACATGTTTGCACACAGTTGCGTGACAGTCACACGAATCAAGTTCGTGATTAGAAATGTTGCACTCACTTACACATTGAGCCTCATTTTCCGATGTACATGTTCAGCTTATCACTCTTAATTGCTTGGTTTCCATTTTGAAGGCTCAGCACAATTGCAAACATGTTTACGTGACCAACGTCACCAGCTAATCTGTCAAGTTGGTCACGAATGGAAATTGGTTTCTTATCTAGTCACATGCGGCGACAAAACGAGAGACGATCGAGTGGAAAGTTACCGTTAACTTGACAATTTAGTATAAAAGTCAAGAGTAAGGCTTCGGAACACCTTTTAATCGAGCTGAAGAAGTGAGACTGCTAACTGAATCAGTAAATCCAGGCCCTAAATTGTAGGCACACTGGGTCACATCGAAATTTCAGTTTTGAAATAAATTTGAACATTCCTTCTTTTCCCGGGCAAATTTTTTCTTGTATACCTCAGTTTCAAGTACGAGAAGTTCTAGAACTTCTCAAACTGAATTAGAGCAGAGCCGAGAACTGATGAAGAACGATTCGCATACTAATCGACAATATCAGGAAACAGATTACCTGTTTACCGAAACCGTCGCATCAGCAAGTAACACCAACTACAATCAAGGTTACCATGGTGAGTGATTCCGTATGTTGTCTTGTTAGCGTTCTAGAACTTTCGAATACAGCCATCACGATGGACGACGAGGACTATGGGTCGAGTGACGACGAGCCGCCCAGTAGTGGGTCAAGGGACACCTTTTACGGCACGGACAAGTTGACCGTCAAGCCCAAGTCGTGCTTGAAGCGCCGACTGCCAATTCTAAAATGGCTGCCAAAGTACTCCATGGCTGACTTCAATGGTGACGTCATCGCCGGTGTCTCGGTGGCCTTCACCATCATTCCTCAGGTGAGTGCGAACAGTTCTATTTTTGGGAATCTGAACTTACCTGTGATTTCATAGGGACTAGCAATGGCCGCCTTGTCCGGACTTCCGGCCCGAGATGGGCTCTACTCGTCGTTCATGTGCTGCTTCGTCTACGCCATTTTCGGCACCCGACCGGAAGTGGCCATCGGGCCCACCTCTGTTCTGGCTATTCTCATAGTTCCCCAGGCAGCCATAGGTGGCACCACTTACTCGTCACTGTTGTCTCTCTTTATGGGCATCCTGATGACACTCTTCGGCTCCTGTAACCTGGGCTGGATAGTTGACTTTGTCTCGTTTCCGGTCATGTCGTCCTTTGCCACTTCCGCCGCCATTGTGACCGCGGCTTCCCAGTTGAAAGAGTTCTTCGGACTGTCCTACAGTGCCCCACGGTTCGTGGAGACCTTGGTCAACTTTTTGACCCACATCCGGTCAGTGGTGTTGTATGACACTCTGCTAGGTCTTGTCTGTCTCGTCTTCCTGATGACACTTCAGAAACTGAAGAACTTCCGGTTCAAAGATGCTGACACTTCGAGACTTCGACAAACCGGAAACCTGCTTTGGCTGCTGCTGGTCAATGGCCGCAATGCTCTGGTCATCTTCGCCACCATCATGTTGTCTATGGCACTGGAAAGACCGGACGGAAGTAATGTTTTCATACTGACCTCCGAGATACCACTAGGGTTACCGGAAATCAAAGTTCCGGCCATAGTTCATGTAGATCCTCAGACCGGAAGTACTACTGACTCAGTTAGAGGGGTTCTTGCCGAATTAGGGGTCAGTTCTGTAATTTTAGCCTTTATCGGCCTAATGGAAGCCGTTTCAGTGGTCAAGTCACTGAACAGTTCGGCTCGAGTCGACTCGACTCAAGAACTGTTCGCAATAGGCTTGTCCAACATTGCCGGAAGTCTGGTCGGAGGCTATCCCGTGACCGGAAGTTTCTCCAGGTCGGCCTTGAATGCATCCAGTGGCGTGAGGACCCAGGCAGGGGGCATAGTAACGGGAATTCTAGTCATACTGTCTCTCGTCACTTTGGCGCCATTTTTCCACTACATTCCCAAGACAGCCTTGGCTGCCACTATTATTGCTTCAGTGCTACCACTGGTGAAATTTAGCGCCATGACGGACATAGCTAAGACCAAACCAGCTGACCTGATACCGTATCTGGTCACAATCAGTGGCTGTCTGGCAATCGGATTAGAATATGGTATCATGATGGGATTTCTTGTCTCTTTGGTTCTACTTCTCAAAGAAATTGTAAGTTCATCGACGACATACCATCTTACTCATCCGATATTTGAACTATATTCTAGGCCAGCCCTAGGATCTCAGCGGGCACAAGGGTGACCCCTACCGGAGACGTGTTCACACTGGTAAAACCGGACCGAAGTATATTCTTTCCGTCAGTTGAGAAGCTTCAAGACAAGATTATGCAACAATCGAATTCAAGCTTCGAAGACAGTTCCGGTTCCGAGTCATCTTCGCTACTTCTATTCAAGGGTCACCAGGTCATTGTGGTTGACTGTGAACGCATTTCCGCCATTGACTCCTCCTTCGCTCAGGTAGGTCCAGTTAACCAGCATATGAGCCACTTCCTAATTGCCTTCTATTCCGCTAACAGGGAATTAGAACAATGATCTCGTCACTTGCCGTTGATGGCGTTCTCGTCATTTTCTACCAGCTTCGTCCCAGCCTGGTCAAGGTTATACAACATGCCGTCGAAGGAACTGAATTAAGTGTTCACTTCCATCACTGCCAATCTAATGCTCAAGTATTTAAGATGATTCGCAAAGCGTATTCAATAAAAGGGTTTAACTGTTAGAAATTTTACACTCAGGATGCCTAACCTCGCCCAATTACGTCACTTTGTCATTGCGCATGCGTCATTTAGTACAGTGAAAGTTTTTCCGGGCAGATTCATAACTGGACTAAGTGTTAGTCGTTGTTCGATTAAATGTTCAACACCGATACAGGTCAAATGTGGACTAAAATCAGTGCGTAATCATGCACACTATCGACAATTCGTACTTTGGTCTAATTATCTACCAATTCCACTACCACTACACTTCACTACTACACGAACAGGGGCGCCACTGGCGTTTTCCAAGTTCATGGGCATCGCCGTCACAGTGAAGTTGATCGCATGCTCTTGGTCTCGTATCTTGCCGGATATATTACTGATAGTGTAGACACCTCTTTTAGCCATCATCTGAGCTACTGGAGAATAGCCTCCGGCCACAGCTGCGTTGTCGACAAACATGGACTCGATGGCGAGGCCAACGATGGACCTTTCGTCGAGTAGGAATCTTGCCGCCCTCTGGTGGACACTAGGAAAGACATATTTTGAGGGGTCATCCGTATCAGTGCCCAGATACTTCTCCTTATTGGGCCAGAACTTGCCGTGACCAGTCTGAATGATGACCACTGACCCGTCCGGAATTTTCCCATATTGTTTCTCGAAGTTCATCAAGTCAGCCTTGGTCACCCTGTAATTGCGATCTCGGTCCACTTTGTCGGTGACATCAACGACGACCCCTGGCACTCTGGCCATCAGGTCGACAGGAATGTCTGAAATACAAGGTTTACCCTTGGAATAGCGACACGGCGCATCCATATGAGTGCCGGTGTGGGTGGCCATCTTGATCTGTTCGTCTTGAAACCAGCTGCGGTGGCCATTGGAGTCTTTCATTCCCTTGAACAAGATGGTCATCTCGTAGTCAATGCCCGGCATTTCGTGTAAGTTGTCGCTATTGATTGGGTAAGTCACATCGACAAAATGGCCGTTCGCGACATTCAACCAAACAGTCACTAGCTTTACGAAATACACGTAGAACGGCATGGATTGCATTCTCATGTTGAATTGCTTTTTCTTGCTCTAAAGGCTTATCAGACCCAGAGAAGCCATACGGGCGCTAGTGAACTGGTTTTCAAAGGGCACTGACCCTTTGATGATGGAAGCAGTTGACCGGAGACTAGAGGCCGGCACGGGCCGCTTTTTCTGGGCCCGACCAGACCGTGGCCCGTAAAAATCATGCTCGGCCCGACCGGCCCGACCGTGAAAGAAACTGCGCATGCGCAAGTGTGGCGTCACCTATCAACAAAGCTGAATTTGACGGCCCGTAACCGCCCGACCAGCGGGCCGACGGGCGGGCCGCTCAGCCCGCCCGAGACAGCCCGGCCCGCGCCGGCCTATACCCGAAACCCATCCCGATAACAAACTACAGCTCGTCGCATAAGTCTGAGAGTATTTTTCACCTTTCACTGCGCTGTTCAACTGAAGGTTTACTCTCAGACTTTTGCGATGAGCTGTATTCTCACGATTCAGTCATCACCAGAGTTGAGTGCTTACTCTTATTTTGAGCATTACCAAATGATATCTCATAGCTGGACTAAGTGTGAATTTTTGTTGAATTAAATGTTCAACTCCAATACAAGTCAAAGGTTGACTAAATCAGTGTGTAATCATGCACACTATCAATACTTTTCGTTGATCTAATTATCTACCATCTCCACCACCAAAATCGGAATTTTTCCGATATTTGTTAGTCGGGAATACAGTGCTTTACATATAGGTGTGCAGTTAGGGTTAACATTTCACATTGAGTTCAATGGGAAATATAGGAAAAATTCGCACATCTTTATATAAAGCACTGTATTTCGACACGCCTAAGCACATTTGACCACTACACGAACGGGGGCGCCACTGGCGTTTTCCAAGTTCATGGGCATCGCCGTCACGGTGAAGTTGATTGCATGCTCTTGGTCTTGTATCTTGCCGGATATATTACTGATAGTGTAGACACCCCTTTTAGCCATCATTTGAGCTACTGGAGCATAGCCTCCGGCCACAGCTGGGTTGTCGACAAACATGGACTCGATGGCGAGGCCAACGATGGACCTTTCGTCGAGAAGAAACCTTGCTGCCCTCTGGTGTACGCTAGGAAAGACATATTTCGAAGGGTCGTCCGAAGCGGTGCCAAGATACTTTTCCTTATCGGGCCAGAACTTGCCGTGACCAGTCTGAATGATGACCACTGACCCGTCTGGAATTTTTCCATAGTCGTTTTCAAAGTTTATCAGATCAGCTTTGGTCACTCTGTAATTGCGATCTCGGTCCACCTTGTCGGTGACATCAACGATGACCCCTGGCACTCTAGCCATCAGGTCGACAGGAATGTCTGAAATACAAGGTTTACCCTTGGAATAGCGACACGGCGCATCCATATGAGTGCCGGTGTGGGTCGAAATCTTGAACTGTTCGTCTTGGAACCAGCTGCGGTGGCCATTGGAGTCTTTCGTGCCCTTGAACAAGATGGTCATTTCGTAGTCAATTCCAGGTATCTCATGAAGATTGTCGCTGTTGATTGGGTAAGTCACATCGACAAAATGGCCGTTTGTGAGATTGAAGCAAATAGCTACTAGCTTTGCAACGTAGATGTACAGCGGCACGGACGCCATTTTCTCTACGAATGTCTCTTATTTTCTCTCTCTCATCTATCCTGAAAAAGGCTTCATATACCTTGACAAGCTATGCGGGCGTTAGTAAACTAATAAAGGTGTTTAAAGAACAATTACATTTAGGTGATGATCTCCGAATGTCGCTCCTTTTCTTTCTCCCTCTTTCTCTCTCTCTCTTTCTAATCTTGCCTGAAAAAGCCTTTATAAACCCAGACAAGCTATGCGGGCGTTAGTAAACTGATAAAGGGGTTTAAAGAACAATCACACTTAGGTGATGCTAGCTGTTGAGCCGAAGCCAATTAAAAAACAGAGTTACTGTCAGATTCAGAGCTCTACATAATACGAATACTTCAATTGTTGAAATTTTATGAAAGATTGTCTATATATTCACACCTACTATCCGTACAATACGGTCATCACTACACGTCGCGATCTGGTGACCGAAATTTAGAGAGTTAGGGTGCCATCTTAGCTTTCTGATGGGCAGATGGTGTAACTTGTCATTGATGAAGTTGAGCTTTGTCCATTTTGATTGGCTATGGGACCACTTAGCGATGACTACGCTTCCGTTCTCTAGTCCGAAGGCAGCGACCAAGTCATCATGACTACTTGAATCAGCAATGTCACATGACAATATGCAGTCACCTAAATCCAGTTGTGAATTATCCGTAGGTACTACGAAGTTTGTAGATTCCTTTGGTTCATGACTTGTCGCGAGCATTCGATCTATTGTCCATAGAACAACCTTTCCATCGCGAGACACCGTCAAAAACTTGGTACTGTCCGGTGACCAAGCCACGTCCCAGATAATTCGTGAATGAATTCCATTCTTTTTGTCACTCGATGCGACGCGACTATAGTTCAAAGAGTCAGAGCTTTTCTCATGTAATGTCCAAGTTCGGTCTCGCGAGACGGATACAATGAACTGATCATTTGGAGAAAACTTGATGGATGTCACTGTCAACTGATGGCCTGGAAGAGTTTGATATTGGGTATAGTTCTGTTCCTTTTTCCAGAGAATGAGAGAAGCGTGCTCGGCTTTCGTTGCTTTACAGGACGAAGCGAGAACTGAACCGTCCGAGTTCGAAGCCAAGGCATACAGTTCATAACCATGGCCATAGAGTTTTTGGACTTCAGGCCACAAAGTGTTCTGCATCAGATTTTCTTCCGTTGGCGGTTCTGTCAAGGTGACTGGTCTCAGTACAGTAGCATCTTCGAACTTTTCTTCACTAAAAATGGCCCTATTCGATAGTCCCAATGCAGGTACCGCAGCTCCTTTCGGCAAATCGATGTCTCCGCCATCTTTACTGGCGCTAAGAGCTGTTTTGGTCAAGTTTTTCCAGCTGTCGAGGAAGGATTGAGTTGCTTTGAAAAGTCGGATTACTTTCTCGTCAGCTCCAGTAACAAAACTAATGCCACTTATTGTTGAGATACAGTTGATCTCATAGCCATGAACTTGAGGCCTAGCAATTTCGTGCCACGTGACTATCTGGCCGCTCATCGTGTCCCTTGACCACGGTGCATGGAGACGCGTAGTTTCGTCATGAGATGTACTCAACAGATATTCACCATCCGGAGACCAAGCCAAGTCAACAACCGGCCCAAAGTGACCACCGAATCCAGTTCCTGGAGTCCACTGTTCAGCTTCCTTATTGTAATTCCATACATGAACAGCGCCATTGAACGAATGGCCGACGAAACTAGACAAGTTATTGACCTTTTTGAAGCTACAGCCTAAGAAGCCAATATTGTTGCCACCAACTTCGCCGACTCGTGTTTTCTCCAGCCAGATGTCATCGATGTCTTCGGAAGGTTCTTCCCATAGAACTAAAGTTTTGTCAATCGAACAAGACAGTAAGCGAAGTGGTTCGTTAGGAATGTTGAGCCACTTAACACTGTAAACCCATCCTTCGTGACCAGCAAGGACTGTTTCTAGTCTAACTCGAAAGCGTCTCAGCTGACCGTCGTTGATGTTGAACATTCTCTCGTTGATTTCTGTCTTTGCATCATCGGCAGCTCGTTCAATCTTCCATATTCTGATGAAATTATCTTGAGCACCTGATGCTATGGTCATTACTTGGTCCGACGAAAACTGAACGTCAATGGCTCGAACCCAGTCTTCATGACCACTCAACAGTATCAGTTCGTCGATCACGTTAGTGTTCAAGTTTAACAAATCGAGATGAACACACTCATCTCCACTTGCATAAGCAATTAAGCAGTAATTCGGAGGTAAAAAGCTGGCATGTTGGATAATCTTGACATCGAAGGCATAATTCGTCAACTTTTTTGATGCAATTTTGATGTCATTAACAAAAACGTTGAGACAAAACTCGCTGGTCAACGTCACAGTCACCAGTTCAGAACTTCCGAGACGCTTGACAGTATGTGAATTCACCACTGGACCTTCTCCGGACAATATAAACTTTAAAGTGAATTTATTGGCATTGCGTTCCCAAATAGTAGCTCCTTGATCTGCCGACGAAGCAATCAACAGCTGATCTGGAATGAATCAATAAATCACTGTTTATTCAAGCAGCGCAAAATTTACCAGGTATTATCCACCGAACACAGTTGATCAGACCAGTATGGTGATGCAATAGATCCACGACCTTGACGGCCTTAAATAGTTGGAAAATTCGCTTAATCACTGTCAAATGTACAACAAATGTCCTCAGTGTCACAACTAACCTGAGTGTCGTAAATAGCGACTGCATTACACGAACCATAAGCTATTAGACTGTGACCGTAGTCGAGTGAATGTGGATAACGATTACAAGCAGCACTGACATAAACATTGTCCAGTTCATCAGCAAATGTCATCTTGAAGCAGAACCGGCAACAGTGGAGAAAAACAACACTAGCACGTGTGGAAGTGCAGCACTGCAACCAGTGACGCGAGATGGCGCTCGCATTCGCACTCATATACTGACTAGCTTCAAAGTTTACGCCAAGAACATGCTTGAGATTTGTGCGAAAAATTACAACTCGAATGACTGAAAAATCAACTGATCAGTTTCAAGAACCCAATGATCTATTCTCATCTTTTTAGAGAGCCTTGATAAATCTAGAACTTTTATGGACTGGCCTACTTTTTCTAAAAATTACTAGAGTAAGTACATAGACGTAAGTAAGCTGGTCTAAGAGCTTAAAAACTCTGCGAAGTTTATGAGAATAATATATCGGCGGTAATAGACTTCCTTGTTGACTGTAGACTCTTTTTCGCATCTAAGAATAGAGTGACAGCTCGTCCTGCCGCTCCATCCGCTAGATGGCGCTCGCGAACGGTGGATGTAACAGATGATTCGGCGTGAGATGAAAATTAGTGAATCCCTAGTTTGCTTTTAATTGCTCACGTTTCAACATCAGTAATTACCGTAAATTTGACTAATTTAAAATGAACATTGGCCGATGGGCTGATCGTTGGTACTTGGAAGTCAGCTCGGCCTAAGCGACGCACGTGTATGTTGTAAATGAAAAAGGAGCAAATGTTCACGAGAAGAGTCGTCGGCGCAATCGTCAGAACGGGAAAGAAGAGCAATCTGTTAACCACTGTTCTCTCTGTGAGTGTTTCCATTCAGTCTAGCCTTTGATTTGCATGAATGAGGTTAATTGTTTCGCTTTTGTCATTTCAGCCTTACAAGATGGGAGAGCCGACCATATATCATGCCTTGGTTGTCATATTTCTCGAGTTTTTTGCTTGGGGACTCCTTACCTCGCCGATGATTAATGTGAGTTAAATCCGGTTATTAGAACAATCAACTGACCTGTTAATTTCTCAAGGTTTTGAATGAAACGTTTCCAGAGAAGACGTTCTTGATGAACGGAATCGTCATGGGAATCAAGGTGAGCTGTCAAAATTTGCATCATTGTAACCAAATGTGACACATCATCATTTAACATGTTCTAATGAATCACTGTCTTTGTTTAGGGATTCCTGAGCTTTTTATCGGCTCCTCTTATTGGTGCCTTGAGTGACATGTGGGGAAGAAAGTTTTTCTTGTTGATTACAGTTCTTTTCACTTGTTCGCCTATTCCTTTCATGGTCATCAACTCATGGTAAGTTTGCTCTTTCAGGAAACCATTACAATTATTATTAATTGCTTCCATTATTAGGTTATACTTCGTTATGATCGCCGTGTCTGGCTTATTCGCCGTTACATTTTCAGTAGTATTTGCTTACGTAGCTGACATCACATCAGAATCAGAGAGAAGCGCCGCCTACGGCTTGGTGAGTTTGTGTCACGACTAAATTGTTTCAATCGAGCTAACTGACATGTCATAAACAGGTGTCAGCCACTTTCGCCGCTAGTCTTGTTACATCACCGGCATTAGGTGCCTATATAAGTCATTTATACGGTGACAATCTAGTCGCTATCATAGCCACCGTAATCGCAGCACTGGACGTTCTGTTCATAATGTTTTTTGTACCGGAATCATTACCTGAGAAGCTTAGAATCACATCATCAGCAACGACATCATTATGGGAAACAGCTGACCCGTTTGCATCGCTGAAGAAAGTTGGCCGGGACAAGATGACCATGATGATGTGTATCGCCGTCTTTCTATCTTATCTACCTGAGGCTGGACAGTATAGTTGCTTTTTCGTCTACCTCAGACTTGTAGTCGGCTTCTCCTCTGAAGATGTAGCGCTTTTCATCGCTGTCGTGGGCCTGTTGTCTGTGGTTGCCCAGACCGCCATTCTTGCCTGCCTCATGCAAACATTCAATTCAAAGACAACAATAATGATTGGTTTGCTACTTGAGATGATTCAACTTGCTTGGTATGGATTCGGATCTCAGACATGGTAAGGGAATAACAATGCGTTGCATCACTAACGGAAGTTTGTAATCTACAGGATGATGTGGTCTGCAGGGGTGTTAGCTGGTCTATCCACCATCACCTATCCAGCCATTAGCTCATACGTGTCAATGTACACTGATCAAGACAAACAAGGACTTGTACAAGGAATGATAACCGGCATTCGTGGCCTCTGTAACGGCATCGGACCGGCCATGTTTGGTCTTATATTCAGTCTTTTTCAAGTGGACTTGTCGCATAACATGATCACCCCGGTAACTGGTGGCATCAGTGGCAACATTGGACACGCCTTCAACCGGACCCATTTTCACACCACTCAACCCATAAACTTCAGCAGTCGAGCAAACCTCATACCTGGGCCACCATTTTTGTTCGGATCTCTGCTAGTGTTCATGGCCATGCTAGTGACAACATTTATACCGGAGTTAATTCAGTACAGTTCTCGAACGAGTTCTAAGCCAAGTGGAGACATGTTCGGCTTCTATGGAAAACCTAAAGCCAAAGACAAGCTGTCATCTTCGTACTATTACACGAACGTTGATAAGGATTCACTGACAGGCAATGATAACGATAAGCACGATGCCAAGATGAGTGACGGAAGTGACACCGAGAGCAGGACGACGCTCCGAGAAGTTTCTGGTTCTAGTGAAGTGACCGAACGAAAGAGCAAAGAATACCGGAAGCGAGGCCAGAGCACCTGTGAACTCCATATGCCCCTGATGGCTGACATAGACCAATGAAGACCCAAAGAAATGACATGAATTCAAAATTGGCCTTGTGACGTGTTATCATAACATCCCTTCATCAACAAAAAAAAACATATTTATCGCTGTATGTGACGTACGGGAAAACATGTCGACCTCTGTGATCTTAAACTATTTATATTCAAAACCGTCAACTCAAGACACCCCTCAAATGTACGTTTTCACCTAGCCTTGGTTTATCAGTATATGATACTCGACTCAAAATCCCAGAATTACACCATTACGCTGATTTTGGCTATAAAAGTCGCTCTTATTCTGAATCAACGTATACTAAAGCGCGCTTGCGCAGCAGTGCATGCGACCCAATCGGGTGGTTGGCGACGAACACTTTTAATAGCTGAAATTTCAGCTACAGTCTGGTCTCCATGATTATGACATCTCGTACTTCGCGGCCATCTTTCTCTCCAACTGGAGCCGGAGTGTCCTTGGCCGTCCTGAGCGTGTGAAAGTCAATCCATATCCAGCAAGCCATGCCACAGAACAATAGGCTGGTCGTCGATTGCATGGCGAAGCCGGGCATACTGTGCATCGTGTACTTGAACACTGGAGGATAGAACCAACTGGCGACGAGTGTGAACAGGTTCTGAAAAATGGATATGAGAGCAAATGCCGAACTTTTCTCCGAGTTGGAAACCAGCTTGGACACCTTTGACCGCACGGCGGCGCCACCTACCGAGCCAAAGGTGCCTAATATGGCAGCGACATAGAAGCCCCATGGATGCAGAATGGTTCCCTTGGTTGTGAGATATATAATAGCCCAAGATAGCCCGAAGATGCCCAGCTGGGGTTCTGTAAGTTTAAGCACTGTAGTCAACATTGGCGAGAAGATTGAAAACAAGACAAAGGTCACAGCTGCGAAATAGGCGGACGTCTTGTTGAACATAACCACGTCCCAGCGGTACACCAGCTGGGCGAACGATAGCATTATAGTACTGGGTCCTACCATGACGAAGATGGCGAAACCGTTGATTGCTATGAGCAACCACAGCTGAATGCGACCCAAGTTGTCACGTTTCTTCATCAAGGTGTTCTTGAGCTGAAGGAAGTTTTCCTTGTTGAAGAATCTGTATGCTTCTCTTTCCGTTTTATCATTGGGGTCTCCTTTCCAATCGCTGTCGTCTATGAAGACCAAGGTCCAGATAAGAGCTAGCAACGACGATACAAGGCACAGAATGTACATGGCTGAGAAGTTTCGTACCTTGCCGGGAATCCATGATGGTGTGCCCAAGAGCACCCCAGATAGGTAGGTGGTCAGGGGTCGACAAGCATTTGCGGAGATGTCCAAGATGATGAACCTCAGAGGCATCTGGGCGATAGGGGTCGTCATTGAGGCGTAGCCTAGTGTTGAAATATTTATGGCCAACATGGCGCCCACCAGAGACGACGGAATGCCAATGCAGAGTGCTGTCCAAGCAGGGAACGTATCTTCATACATGATTGAAACGATGCCCAAAGCTGAATCAGCCAACTGGCCCAAGGCTGACAAGATCATGAGCTTGCGTCTTGCACCCTTGACCTTGTCAGCCCAAGGAGCCAACAATATGGTGAATATGATACCGGGCACCGTTCGCAGAACTGACTGCCAGCTGTTCAAGTCGTTGGCGTCAGTGATAATAGCGTCCTTTACCTTGACGTAGTTGATGTCTTTGGAACTGGCCACGACGCTGCATATTTCGTTTGACATATGGTACGTCACCACACATACCTTATCTTGATAGAATTGCGTGTAAGTGTTTTGCTTGGCCAGGAAAGCGAAGAAAATGAAGAACAGATACGGTTCTACGGTCAGTATCTTGATCAACGGCTTTAGATCAGCTATGATGGCACAAAAGCGAGCCAAGGCAGCCATCTTGTGAATTTTTTGGCCTAGTTCTAGCAAGCACTGGTATAGACTGTAACTCTCAAGATAGATTAACATCTTGTAGAACATATAAAAGTGCGCAATAGCTTCTGTCAATCCCATGTACAATCACTAATCAAATTTCTTTACAATTGTCTAATTGTCTATTTCAGTAATTGAGCCTCAGTTGAGCCCGGATTTGCGGATTACCGTGAAGGGCGTTCACGCCGCATTATCGATAAAGAGATACATTGTACATTTGCTGTCTCAGCCAATATTAGTGTACCGCATGACTATTCAAGATTCTACTAATTTCAAAAAGACCCCGGAATAGTCCAAAAAAGTACGCATCATGCAAATGAAAGTCAAGGACTCATTACCTTCGTCGACAAGTTGCCATCAGTATTTTCTTTTCGAGACACACCGTTATCGCCTCAGTCGGTTTCTCAGACAAAGATGGCCTCCAGTATTCGTGAACTCATCCTCCTGTCATGAATAGCTGAGAAACGTTGGACACTATCGACTTCAGGTAAGTACAATGATCAAACTCTCAGAAAAGACTCCTGATCAGCTGTTTCAAACCATTTTTCTTTTTTTCATCTTGCAGTAGTTATTCTGCGTGTTCACTCAAAGTAGCAAGATAATACAGCGTAAATGTAATAATGCTACCTTCCCATTGTCTTGAGTCATAGCGATCCTTTGTTCTAGAGTAAATTTATGACGTCAACTTCAAAACCGTTCTGAACCTCGTGACACCTTTTCGATATACCCGTACTGCGTGATTAAAGAGTCACGTGCAAGCTGAAAGCTGAGTTGCGCAAGTCTTTGAAAAGCCACGCCATCTGTGATGCTAATTTAACAACTTGAATAAAAGTACCTCCAGTAGTGCAAATCAGTAGTTTCAACTGTTACCTTTATTTAATGCATATTAGCCTGGTATTAGAGCTTTGTTTGAATGATGACGTTGTCTAAAGCTTCAGGCAGAGCTTTTGACACCTTGGTGTTTAGAGTGTGAAAGTCAATGTAGATCCAGCCACCTATAGCTACGAGAAGCAAAATAGTTGCCAGTTGCATGCCAAGTCCAGGCAGAGTGCTGAGCGTATGTCTGAATACCATCGGATAAAACCAGTTGGCCAACACTGATGAGCAATTAGCACATAGGGCAAGAAGGGCAAAGGCTGAGCTCTTTTCCGCCTCGTCAACAATCTTGGACATGGTTGTTTGTATCGAGGCGCCATTTATGGATCCGAAGGAGCCAATAATATTAGAGATATAGAAGCCCCAAGGATTCAAGATGGTTCCAAATGCTGTGACGTACAGGTATGTTCCTGAGAGTCCAAATACAGCTAGTTCAGGTTCAGACAGTTTCAGCTTATTCGTCAATATCGGCGAACCGACAGAATAGATCACGAGCGTGACCAAAGTAAAGATGGCCGCTGCATTGTTGAGATCTGTCAGATTCCAGCCATACACTGCTTGAACAAATGACAACCTGACTGTAGAGGGACCAATGGCGACGAAGACCGATAGTAACTGGATGACAAGAAGGAGCCATAGATGGATGTGGCCTGAGTTGTCACGTGACCTGGTTAATGTATTCTTCAGCTGGAGAATGTTTTCTCTGTTGAAGAAATTGTGAACTTCATTCACTGAGTCGTCCTTGAGATTTGCTTTTGAATCGCTATTGTCGATAAGAGTTAAGCTCCATATCAGTGCCGACAGCCCTGACAAGAAGCACAGAATGTAAATACCCGCGAAATTTCGCACCTTGTTTGGGATCCAAGATGGCGCACTCAACAGCTGACCAGACAAGAAAGTACTTAGAGGGTGGCAAGCCTTGGAAACTATGTCCATAAATATGAACCTAAGTGACATGTAAATGGCGGGAGTTGTCATGGAAACGTAGCCGAATGTTGAGATATTTACGGCCAACATACCACCCATGAGTGATGACGGAATACTGATAGCCAGAGCTGTCCAAGGAGGAAGTGTATCTTCATATATGATGGAGACAATGCCTAGAGTTGAGTCCAATATCTGACCTATGGCTGACCAGATCATGAGCTTGCGTCTTGCACCCTTGACCTTATCGGCCCAAGGAGCCAACATGACGGCAAAGATGGTACCAGGTATATTTTCTATAATTGACTGATAGCTGTTCAGCTGGTTGGCCTTCGTTAAGATGTAAGCCTTTTCCTTTTCATATTTGACATCTCTAGTACTTGACACGAAGTGACACACTGGGTTCGATAATCTAAGGTCAGCCAAACACACCTTATCTTGATAAAATTGCGTGTATGTAGTTTGCTTGGCGACAAAAGCAAAAAATATGAAGAATAGAAAAGGTTCAACTGTCAAAGTTTTGAGAATTAGCTTCACTCTACATATTGAAAACATGATGACGTCTCAACGGCGACCTTTCTGTCATGTATTATGGCATCCGAATATCGCCACAAGTATCTTATCTTCGCAATACTGGACTTGTCACATAGTTAACATGAACTGCAAAGAGTTCGTCTTTCAGTTTCAAGTGATAGTTCTAGTTTGGATGTGATACTTCGGCTCTTGAATTGTTACACAGCCTCTCGCATCTAGTCCAAAGTCCAAGACCGTGATAACTGAAAAATTCAACTCTTATCACAGTTCAAAGTAAGGTCATTAACTCGTGCACTGGTCGATAATGCACAGCTGGCCGATGAGAATTGAGATGATATCGGTCATCCGGGAAAAGTTATCAGAAATTCTGTTCGAGACAACTCAGTGTTTATCATCTGACTGATTTCCTCTACGACTTCTATGTAAGAGTTGAACAATGGAACAAACTTCTCCGCAATCAATACAACATGGCCTCTACTGGAATTGACTCTTTCATAATATGGTTGTCAGCACATGTTTATTCGGCATTTGAGTCATCAGCAACCCGAACCGTAGCCAGTCTCATGCGAACTACTGATTGACGTCATTTCCCTTTCGCGCATGCTCTGTCCGCACCGCTGAGAATTGAAATGCTGTGGAATTATCACTCTGACTACTATAGCATTATGTTCGAAGAGACAGCTCTTGATCAGTAGTCGGTTATCGCAGTTCGATTACAGAATCCGGTCGGTGACTCCTATCGTACAGAGCAACGTCAATGATCTAGCCACAGCTGAGCTCAGTCACTAATCCTATCGGTCTTCTCACTAGGCATCAATCATCAGGCCTCAAATGAACGATAAGCTATCATTTCTAGAGGAGCAATAACCGTATAGACTGAAGTTGAAAGTATGAGAATAAATATTACACGTGCTAGTGATCTGAAGCCTAGACCCACATGACAGATACCTGTGAAGCAAGTTTTTCTTGCACGTGCTACCTATGAAATATCTGATTCATTACTGACGACAAGGTTCAAGGTTTTGGAATTTTTTAGTCCTAAATTACAGGCTACATTCCATTTTCACCTTTACTTCAAGATGTTTATCGTACATATCAGACTCAGGTACATTCCAATAAATAACAAGATGGTGGCCTGGCTTCCAGCCAAAGTGAACTCTGTCATTAATTTCAAAGTTTCGTAGTCTGGACATCGTCTACGGCTTCAACGCAATCTACAGCTTTGGATGTCTTGATCGCATGGAAATCAATCCATATCCAGCCACTCATGGCCATCAATATTAGAAGCGACCCTGACTGAATACCAAGTCCGGGCATCGTGTCAAGGGTTTCTCGAAATACTCGCTGATGGTACCAGCGGGCGACCGATGATGAAAGGTTCGTCGAAATGGCCAACAGGGCGAAGGCTGAACTCTTTTCCGTCTTGTCCACAATTGCCGCCATCTTGGCCTTCACGGAGGCGCCGTTCACAGAGCCAAAGGAGCCGAATATGTTCGCCACATAGTAGCCATATTTGCTCAGTATGGTTCCGAATGAAACGACATATAGACAGGTTCCAGACAGACCAAAGATAGCTAGCTCCGGTATTGAAAACTTCAGCCAATTGGTCAAGATTGGCGATCCAACTGCATATATGATCAACGTCAGGGCCGTGAATAATGCCGACATGTCTTGTAAATTTCCGATATTCCAGCCATACACCAGCTGAACAAATGGTAGCCTGATGCTTGAAGGACCTTGGGCAGCCATGATGGAAAAACTGTTGATTACAAGCAGTAGCCACAGCTGAAAGTGTCCCAGGTTGTCGCGCATGCGTGTCAAGGTAGTCTTCAGTTGAAGTACGTTTTCTTTGTTGAAAAATTTGTATTTTTCGGCCACATTCGACTCTTCGGGTCTGGCTTTCCAATCGCTATTGTCAATCATGGTTAACGTCCAAACCAGAGCGAATATTCCTGACAATAAGCACAAAGTGTAGACCCCGGTAAAATTTCTAACCTTATTCGGAATCCAAGATGGCGAACTCACTAAACGGCCACAAACAACGGCGGACAGGGGACGGACAGCCTTCTGAACAATATCCATGAGAATGAACCTCAGAGGCATGTGGACAGTAGGCGTGGTCAGGGAAGCATAGCCAAGGGTGGATATGGTAACGGCTAGATTGCCGCCAGCCAATGCGGATGGAAGGCTAATTGCAACCGCAGTCCAAGGGGGCAGAGTTTCTTCGTATATGACAGATATGATTCCTACCGTTGAGTCCAAAATATGTCCCAGCGCTATAGCGATCATCAGCTGGCGTCTCGCACCCTTGACCTTATCGGCCCAAGGTGACAACATGATTGCATAAATGATTCCAGGTACATTTTGTGTGATAGCTTGGTACACGCCGATCAGATTGGCTTCGTTCACAATGGCCTTCTTGTCTTCAAGATACATAGGGTCTCGTGAGGTGGCCACAGTACTGCATATTTCATTGGACAGCTGGCGACTGACCAAGCATACCTTGTCTTGATAAAACTGGGCGTATGTGTCTTGCTTCGCAATGGTGGCAAGGTAGATGAAAAACAAAAATGGCTCCACGGTCAATAGTTTGAGCACAGTTTTGATTTTCTCTATGCGTATCATCTTGGAAAGGCGAGAAGCGTAACTAAATCATGTAACTAGCTTTACTGAGTTTCATCGCCTACAGCTCCTGAACTGAATGCCGGAAGATAACGAGCAGCCATTCAGATGCTGAGTGTTATCGGGTTCAATGCGAATAGAAGAATACAATTGAATCATCGCAGTTATTGAGCAACGAACAAGCTCGGTAACACATAGACTTTGCCTTCAGCATCAAGATACTGATGTGAATAATTTGCCTATTCCTCTTCTATCTATAGATAATGACTCAGCACCTGTAATTCGGCATTTCCAGAGCTGAGTCGTCTCGGGTCGTCAGGAGCAGACTCCTTTTAATGGATCTTCTTGCAGCGGTATCCTGTTTGTCACTTTGTATGACAGATATGTAGCTACGCGGCTGTCAGGAAATATTTATTTATGGCTTTTCCCTAGTCACCGATAGAGGCCGGCCCGGGACGGGCTGTCACGGGCGGACTGAACGGCCCCACCGTTGGCCCGCAGGTCGGCCGGTTACGGGCCGTCAAATTCACCTTTTTCAATGGGTGACGTCACACTTGCGCATGCGCAGTTTCCTTTACGGTCGGCCGGTCGGGCCGAGCATGACTTTTACGGGCCACCGTCGGGTCGGGCCGAGAAAAAGCTGCCCGTGCCGGCCTCTAGTCACCAACACGTGCTCCACGGTGCCTGGCCTCTACTTGGCTGACTAATTTGGGAGGCGGAATCCAGGTCACGTGCCGCCAAAGCTGCAAGACTGAATGAGACACTCATCATCCATTCATAATTAACATCCCTAGACAAATAAACGTTGAAGTCAAAATTTTCAACAAATCGAAAGTTTCTATTCAAAATAGAGAATGAAACGGGCTGCAGTTCCGATGACATCACTTGCCGTACTGCGCATGCGCCATTTAGTACCGTGGAGTTTTTTCCATCAGCCTGTCAAATAGTCTAGATTATCGTCGACTTAAGTGATTCCAGCTATCGCCTCCTTTGTTCATGGTACAGTTTTGAAATTGTCGCAACTATTCTATTGTCTATGGTAATCTACTTGTTTAGCTGACAACTGATTTGGTTACATTTGCAATTCTATACTCAGCCGGCTTTGAGGTTGTTAATGGCATTAAGAATCAAAGATTTGTTTCCGCGATGATTTCATCAATTCTATAGCTGTCAATTCTTTTTGAAGTCTTGATGTCATGAAAGTCAATCCAGATCCATCCACTGATTGCCAAGAGCAGCAATATGTTGCCTGTCAAAAACCCCAGCCCGGGCATAGTGTTGAGCGTATGTTTGAACATTTGCTGATAATACCACTTGGCAGCTGTTGAAGTGCAGTTCGTAGAGATGGCCAAGAGTGCGAAAGCTGAGCTCTTTTCCGTTCGATCCACTGTGTCCGCCATTTTAGCTTTCACTGATGCTGCATTCACAGAGCGAAACGATCCGATTATGTTGGCGATATAGAAGCCCCATGGGTCCATTATGGTAGCCATGGAGACGAGATACAGGCATAACCCTGACATTCCAAAGATACCCAAGCCGGGAACCGAGAAGTTCAGCCTGTTCGTCAAGATCGGTGACCCAAGGGAATAGATGATTAAAGTCAGAGCTGTGAACTTTGAGTAATTGGTTTGCAGTTCTGTAATATTCCAGCTGTAGACCACCTGGGCATACGGTAACCGGAGACTGGAGGGACCGATGGCAGCGAAATACGAAAAACAGTTAATTGCTATTATCACCCAGAACTGTATGCGTCCTTGATTATCGCGTACTCGAGTTAAAGTGTTCTTCAGCTGGAAAACGTTCTCCTTGTTAAAAAACTTGTAGGTCTTGTTCACACCTTGTTCATCAGCTTTATCTTTCCAGTCACTGTCGTCAACGACGCTCAGAGTCCAAATCAGAGCAAACAGTGACGACACGAAGCATAAAAGGTAGACAGCAGTGAAGTTTCTCACCTTGTTTGGAATCCAAGATGGCGTGCTAACAAGCCTTCCGGATGAATAAGTGGACATCGGGTTGACAGCCTTCTGAACAACGTCCATAATGATGAATCTGAGTGGCATTTGCAATATAGGCGTGGTCATGGAAGCATAGCCCAAAACGGCGACACTAACAGCTAAGTTACCGCCCACTAGCGATGAAGGAATGCCAATTGCCAATGCTGTCCAAGGAGGCAGAGTGTCTTCGTATATTACAGATATGATTCCGATCGTCGAGTCCAGAATTTGTCCCAACGCCGTGGCGATCATGAGGCTGCGTCTCGCGCCCTTGACCTTATCTGCCCAAGGTGCCAACATGATGGCGTAGATGATCGCTGGCACGGTCTGTATGAGAGACTGATAGGCGCCAATTGCATTGGCTTCGTTCACGATGGCCGTCTTGTCTTCCAGATATTGGACATCTTTAGAAGTGGACACGAAGTTACAAACTTCATTCGACAGCTGACGGTTTACCAAGCATACCTTGTCTTGGTAAAACTGTGTATACGTATCTTGCTTGGCTGTGATAGCAAGGTAGATGAAAAATAAAAATGGTTCTACGGTTAAAATTTTAACCAGCTGCTTGGCGCTCGCTAACTGCAACATCGTAAGATAGTAACAAATGCCACTGTTTCAAGTCACGATCAAATCACAATCAAAATTTTCCATTGTGCTTTTGCATTCAGATAAAAAATCATATTGCTCAATGACCCGAAGTATAGTACTTATTACAACGTGTCAAGCACGACTTGAAACATTCCCGTAACGTGCACACTTCGAAAAAGAAAGCGCATGCGTCAGGTGACACGTCAATTCAACATGGATGACCACATCTTGGTTTTCAGATTTTAAAATTTTTCTAGTAAAATAAAGTTTTACAGTCGCTTTTTCTCGGATTTAACTGCCGGTAAAATATTGTGATCTATCCAGACAAAGCCCAGCCCGGCGACCAGAGAAAAGATGGAGGCCAGCTCGAAGCAAAGACCAGGCATGGAAGTGATAGTGTAATTAAGAGTGATCCGGAAATACCAAGTAAAGGCAAGTGTCGACGCATTCTGGAAAACAGATAAGAGCGCAATAGCTGAACTCTTCTCATTCGGTTCGACAAGCTTCGAAACGGATGACTTCACAGCTGAGCCAGCCACGTTGGCGTAGGTGCCCAATATGGTGGCCGCATAGAAGCCCCAAGGGCTGAGTACAGTGCCCATAGTTAGCATGAACAAGAAGCCCCCTAGTGCGCCGAATATTCCGAGTTGCGAGTCACTCAGGTTGAGTTTTTTCGTTAGTACCGGTGAACCAACTGCGAAGGCAATGAAGGTGAAGCTGGCCAAGAAAGATGACGCATTGCTGAAATCTGTGAAGTTCCAGCCATATACTTCTTGAACGAAGGACAACGTCACGGCCGTAGCTGCAACTGGTATCGATATGACTAAGCAGTTGATGAAGAGGAGCAACCACAGCTGGATATGTCCCTGATTTTCTCGTTTTCTAGTCAATGTAGATGTTAGTTGAATCATGTTCTCTTTGTTCAACAGCTGGTACTCTTCGTCTTTCATATCTGTCTTTTTCCAATCACTGTCGTCGATGAATCTCAATGACCATACCAAAGCTAGCAAGCCGGAGACCATCGCGAATGAGTATAGAGCTGTGAAATTTCGGACCTTGTTGGGCATCCAAGATGGTGTGTCTAAGAGCTGACCAGATAAAAATGAGCTCGAAGGACGACAAGAGTTTTTCACGGCCTCAAAAATGAGAAACCGTAATGACATATCAGATAAACTGGTGGTCATCGAGGCATAGCCCAAAGTTGAGACATTAATAGCCAATGTGCCTCCTACGAGAGACGATGGAATACCAACGATCAGGGCTGTCCAAGGAGGAAGTGTGTCTTCATACATGACACAGATGATGCCGAGTGCTGAGTCAACTACTTGACCTAAGGCTGACCATATCATCAGCTTGCGCCTAGCACCTTTGACCTTATCAGCCCAAGGAGCAAGTAATATTGTGAAAATTATTCCAGGTACGGTTCGGATTATGAACTGATAGCTGCTCAAGTCGTTGGCGTCTTTCAGTATCGCCGTCTTGACTTCTTGGTATTGACCATCTTTACTGCTTGTCACGAAGTTACACACTTGGCTTGAGAGTCCATATGTCGTTACACAGATCTTGTCTTGAAACAGCTGCGAGTACGTGTTTTGCTTAGCAAAGAAAGCCAAGAAAACGAAGAATAGATACGGTTCCAGGGTTAGCATTTGACGCACGCGTTGAAAGCCACCTGATTCAGCCATTTTGGAGAACAACAATAAACTGCGGCCAGTAGATTCGGTGTCACGGGAAACACTCCAGCCATTCCTGTATTTGACTTCACTGGTTGCATAAACCACTGATCAACAACGTCATCATTCCGCTTGACTTGTTGCCTATTGTCTGGGCTGAGTTGCGAAACGGGTAGATAATCCAAAACAAGCAAAGACTAAAATTTAACTGCATCACGTGGCTTTAAACACGACTCTGAGACCCTCATTTCCGTTTTTTTTTTCGGCCCTCTGGTGAGTAAGAGACCTGCATTGTCAAAGACAAGCTGTCACAGAATATTTGTCTGTTCGATGAACTCCTGTTTACGGAACACTAACGAGGGAACTACTCGAATTAGAAGTAACCAATATTATTGAAAATTACATTTTTGAGAAGGGCAATCTTTCATGAATACCGTGATATAAAAATTAGTCGCTAATTTCGACCGACAAAACAGCTGTGGCACTTTTCTCATTCTGAGTTATTTCGAGCCAATCTGACCAAAACGTGATCGGAATCTACTCAAAAACATTGTATGAGATACATGAGTGCTCGAGATCGACGCCTAAATCATCAAAAGTCTAAAACTCCTTCCCCCCTTGGCACTTTGAAAAATTCTTGTTCTGAAAGAGAGTCCGCCAGCTCATCAAAGACAATGCGATCGACCCTGAACATGTCTGGAATGCTGACCAAAGTGGCGTCAATTACGAACTCACAAGTAATCGTACATTAGCTACCGTCGGTCAACGAGAAATCAAAAGGAAGGTGCAGCGAGTGAATGCAACGAAACATTCCCACACAGTCATGCCACTGGTGAATATGGCAGGCAAACTCCACGCCAAGCTGTTCGTTACCTTGCAAGAACCTCTCGGAAAGTTCGGTCCAATAGTGAAAAAGAATATGCTTCAGGCACCAAACCTGGTTATGACAGCCTCAAAGAGCGGCATAATGGATAGAATGAGTTTGATAGAATTCATCAAGGAAATCCTCAGGCCGGCTGTGTCCCATATCCAGCCTTCACTACTGCTACTTGACCAATGGTCTTTGTTCAAGAACCATGCCTTGTTTCGTGAGCATTTGCCGGCAGCGATTGATCTGAAAATCGAGAATATTCCTGCTAACTGCACTCGACTCTGTCAACCACTGGATTGTTTTGGATTCGGTCCATTCAAGAAATATCTTCGTAGGCTTTCAGATCTCATCAGGATGCATTTGCCAGGTTTCACTCTGGCAGAGCGTAATGATATAATCGAAGTCATGTCAATTGTGTACAACCAAATATCAGCACCGATGTTCAAAGGCTTATGGGAGTATTCCTTCATCAAAGCAGGCCTCTCTCAAGAAACACATTCACCTTTCATCACTCCAGCTCACTACGCTTTCACCATAAATTACGATACCTGTGAAGAATGTCATGGCATAGCACATCTGCGATGTACTGTATGTGCGAAATACCTTTGCTTGAACCATCTCCTCATGGACAGCACAATACACCCTCTGAAGTATCATTACCATATGTTAGAATGAATTACAATAAGCTCCGTTCCCACCGATTGAATTGTTGATGTTCCTTTTCTCTTCCGTTGCATACCAGATGTTTCAATTGTAATTGCTTCTGATGCTATTTGCAGCCGCTGATTTGATAGTCAGGATTAAAAACTATGTTCAGAAACGATAGTGTTTTCTGTCACATATAAACCTGGCA
Organism: Halotydeus destructor; assembly: GCA_022750525.1. Taxonomy (NCBI): domain Eukaryota; kingdom Metazoa; phylum Arthropoda; class Arachnida; order Trombidiformes; family Penthaleidae; genus Halotydeus; species Halotydeus destructor. Next base: position 304,828 of record JAIUWE010000025.1, read on the forward strand.
GATAACCTCGTGATAAGTGAAAGTCGATACCAATAGCCGATGACCAAAATAAATGTGTTTATCTATAAATATTTAAAAGCTGCATAACTTTGTGCAGAAGCGAAATTAGCGACTAATTTTTGCATGGGTGAGTTTATATTGTTGTCTTCTCTTCAAAAATGTATATTAGGTCGAAATCGATAACTTTTAATTCAAGTAGTTCCCTCGTAAGTTATTCAGAGCTCCTCGTGTTGCTCAAACAGGTGACAAACTAGTAGACAGGTGCTTGCGCGAATGCAATCAGCTGTTTGCCGATTGATGTCACTCGACGTCTAACAGAAGCGAATCACATCTCTGAAGCATGTCACAAGAGTATGATCCCCGCTAGCCAGACTTTTAACCGGGGAGGTATACCCTTACGGATCACATGGTCAGTCACGTGACAAAAAGCCATGTGATCCATAAGGGTATACCTCCCCGGTTAAAGGCGTGGCTAGTGGTAATCATAAGAAAGTAACGGCTTTCCAGCTTGTGACAGCGTTAACCCGTTCCCGATCACAACGCCAGGTGGCGGGCAGAGCGGGCAGTACTTTTATCATTTTCATATTTGAAACTTCAAGTATTTTTGCGTTAATTGAAAACTTTCCATCTCACGTGACCTTTGGCAGCTTCACGCCAAGCAAAGGTCACGTTACACTGACCGCCTAGCTCGGTGAAGTTTTTACTAAATCCGATTACAGCTTTTGAATCCCATACCTTTAATCCAATTTCACACATTTGTGTCTATTAGCTGCCCCAATTACCCAAGGCTCTCCAGCCTAGTCAGCTGTGAAATAGCTCGGGACCGTTTCGAAATTGTAATTTGATTTACAGTACAGATGCATTTTAAGTTCACTAGAGTTGACTTTGCTTATTCTAGTTTTGATCCCTATCGAATTATTTTTAAACGGTCCCGTGCTTTTTCACAGCTGTCCAGGCTGGAGAGCCTTGCAATTACCACCTATAGAGGACGCTGATGACGTTTCTTCGAAGCTTGAAGAAACCTTCGAAAACGATGAGTGGAGCCAGCTACACTGATTAGCCGTTTATTCTATGGACTTGAACATTGGTTGGTACATGGCAGAACTGAACACCACCCAGCCCGGAAGTCCCGTCAACCAGATCCGATCACCAGTGTATCGGAAGTTGAGGTAAGCTTTTCCATCATGAGCGCTATATTAGCATTGCAAAGAATTCACTCTTGTTGATTTACTATCTCATAACTTAGTTATGATTGAAATGACGTGTTTTCGCTCGACTACGTTCTTGCGGTCGACCAGTGTTTTGGATTTGTGAAAGTCAATCCACATGAAGCCCACCATGGCAACAAGAAAGAAAATGGCTGCTATCTGGAAACATAGACCCGGCATCCCAATGATAGTACGGTTGAACACGAGCTGAAAATACCAAGTTGCCGCAAGGGTGAATATATTTTGAAAAATGGACATCACTGCGAATGATGAACTTTTCTCCAACGGCTCAACAAGCTTGGAAACGGAAGACTTGACGGCAGAGCCACCAACGGCGGCAAACGTCCCTAACAGCGTGGCCACATAGAAGCCCCAGGAATTCAACACTGAGCCCAAGGTGACCATGAACAGGCAACCACCGGTCAGTCCGAAGATGCCGAGCTGGGAGTCAGTCAGCTTGAACATACTGGTCAAGAAGGGAGACCCAAGCGCGAAGGCGACAAATGTGAACACGAACAGCATGGACGACACATTGCTGAACTCTGTAATATTCCAGCCATAGACCTCTTGGACGAAAGATAGTGTAACTCCGGGAGCGGCTAACATGACTGAGTTAGTCAAGCCGTTAATTGCAATTAGCACCCATAGCTGGATGCGTCCCAAGTTTTGGCGGGCTTTCGTCAACGTGACCTTGAGCTGAAGTATATTTTCCTTGCTGAAAAACCTGAATCCTTCGGCTTTATTTCGATCGCCATCTTTCCAGTCACTGTCATCGATGAACAACAGGGACCACACCATGGCCATGAGACCTGCGGCCATAGTGACGGCATACAGAGCTGTGAAATTGCGGACCTTGTTGGGCATCCAGGATGACGTGTCCAACAGCTGGCCTGACATGAAGGTGCTCACAGGGCGACACAAACTTTTCACGATTTCAAAGATGAGGAATCGCAAGGACACGTGGGCTAGAGGGGTGGTCATGGAAGCATAGCCCATAGTTGAGATCTGGATGGCTAACATGCCGCCCATTAGGGACGAAGGGACCCCTATTATGAGTGCTGTCCAAGGAGGAAGGGTATCTTCGTAGATGACAGAAATGATGCCAAATACTGAATCTCCTATCTGACCGACAGCTGACAACAGCATCAGCTTCCGCCTAGCACCCTTCACCTTGTCTGCCCAAGGTGCCAAAACGATGGTAAACAGTATTCCAGGTGCCGTTCGGATGATGGACTGATAGCTGCCCATTTGATTGGCATCTTTAAGTATGGCCGTCTTGAGGTCCTGGTGTTCATCTTCTTTGCTGCTAGTCACGAAGCTGCACAGTTCACTAGAAAGTCCGTACGTCACTCGACAGCTCTTGTCTTGGAAAAACTGCGTGTACGTGCTCTGCTTGGCAAGAAATGCTAAGAATATGAAGAATAAAAATGGTTCCACTGTCAAAACTCGGAGAAACTGTTTCAGATTATTTGATTGAGTCATTTCACTAGCTTAAGCAATAATCAATCTTATTCCTCCGCTATATTCGATTGGCTTTATACAGTGCCCTTGGTTAGTATCGTACACCAAGCCAATGAACTTTACAACGCTGATGCTAATCTTGATTGTCAAGTTAACAGCTATCATTGCAACCTTTCGGTTACTTCAATTGTATGCTTTTAATTACACAAGCGCTATGGGGTACTCAAAGTCCAACAGCCGCTACACAGATCTAAGGTCACGGTGTGTTCACGAGTTCCATGCGAGGCTTGTATCTCGAAATCTCATCAGTGGCATGTTTCGATTTTACAGTGAGGCGACAATGACCGACAAAGCCGAGATTTATCAGAATCTATTTTCAGGTTCATTCTTCGTTCACCACCTACTAGTGACGCGAAATTTAGGAAGCCGACGGATATCCCACAGATAAGGCTTAGTCTGGCTGAAAGTGAAGGGTTAAGATGAGAGGGCGCGATATCAGTTGCAGAGAAGACTTATATCATTTCACAGGTGTCTATAGTTGAGGAAAGCGAGAGTTGGCACTTCAGCTGATTCGGTTAGGACTGAAATTAAGATTACCGCCAGACGGCGCGAGTTGCCTATTTAAGCCTCTCTTTGCTTCTAGTTTAAATTTCGTGCCTGTTTTCACGACAATTAGGACCAAAATTTAGGATTTTCATTAAGACGAGGTGCCAACGATTTTTACTCCCAACTATAACAAAGCTCTCATCGTCGGTTATCTACTGCGCATGCGTCATTTCACAGAAATGCAGTCATTAGCCTGCTGAATACCGAAGAGTCTTTGTTATTAGGAAGCCATTGGCATCTGAGTTATTGTAATTCTAGCGTTTATGAAAATGTGCACTCTGACTGCAGATGCTAATATGGTTATATCGAAGAGTTAATACTCGACACCATTGCAAATAAATTTTTTTAGTTCAAACAATTAACTAAAATCTAGTTTGCATGACTATGACCTCAGGAATTTTACGATCGACTTCAGGTTTCGGCAACGTCTTGATGGTATGAAAGTCAATCCAGATCCAAAGAATAATGGCAACGAGCAGACCGACCGACGACAGCTGAAATCCAAGTCCTGGCATCGTGTTGATGGTGCGTTTGAAGATCCAAGGATAGACAAACTTGGCAATGAGTGAGAAGAAGCTCGAGCTGACAGATATGACAGCGAAGGCGGAGCTTTTCTCATTTTTCTCAACGAGTCTCGACAGCAAAGTTTTGACTGCGGCGCCATTTACAGAGCCGTACGTACCAACGATGGTGGCGATAAAAAAACCTGCAGGATCCATTATGGATCCCAAGAACAGTATGTAGAAAAACGTGCCAACAAGTCCGAAAATACCCAGAGCTGGTGGCGACAGCTTGAACTTGTTGGTCAAGACTGGCGACCCAACAGCATAGCCGACCAGTGTACTCAAGGTGAGCAGGGACGACCAATTGTTGAGTTGTTCAATATTCCAGCCATAGACGGTCTGGACGTACGACAGCCTGACAGCTCCTGGACCGACCAGGACAAAGACGGTCAGACCGTTGATGATCACAAGCACCCAGACCTGGATATGACCCAAGTTGTCACGTGTACGAAGCAATGTTTCCTTGAGTCGAAAAGCATTTTCCTTATTGAAGAACTTGTAATTTGTATCTGGAGTTTTGTCGCCGACATCTTTCTTGAAGTCACTTTCGTCGACGAAAATCAACACCCACATCAGGGCTAGGAGGGCAGCGACCAGAGCCAGGATGTAGATGGCGGTGAAATTCCTCACCTTGTTGGGAATCCAAGATGGCGTTCCCACCAGTTGGCCTGACAAGAATGTGGTCAAGGGACGCACAGCCTTGCCCACGATGTCCATTATGATGAACCTCAAGGGCATCTGGTCGGCCGGTGTCGTCATGGCTGCGTAGCCCAGTGTCGCGATACTGATGGACATCCCACCGCCGGCGAGTGACGAAGGAACACCAATGGCAAGTGAAGTCCACGGAGGGAGCGTTTCTTCATAAATGATCAGTACGATTCCAATGATGTTGTCCGCAATCTGACCAAAAGCTGCCCATATCATCAGCTTGCGTCTCGCACCCTTGACCTTGTCAGCCCACGGGGCAAGCATAATAGTGAATATTACGGTAGGTAAAAACTGTATGAATGCCTGATAACTATTCAAGTCATTGGCTTCGGTCAAGATGGCGGCTTTGATGTCCTTGTAGTCGATATCCTTCGTACTCGATACAAAGCTACACTTGTCATTACTGAGTCCAAGAGTGACCAAGCAAACCTTATCTTGATAAAATTGCGTATAAGTGGCTTGCTTGACGATAAAGGAGAAGAAGATAAAGAAGAGAAATGGCTCTACAGTTAGAAGCCTCAGCAACTTTTTTATGTTTGCTAATTGTGCCATTGTAGAAGAGTGCGGAATTTACACGATCGTATTGCTTTTGTAATGCGATCTTCAATTCGAGTGCATATGTACGTGTTGTAAAGCCTGTGACTACTAGATAGCCAATATCAAGGGATTAGTTCAAAACTTCAAGCACATGACCGTCATTGTCAAGTGACCATTTTCCATTGTCATTTTTTCATACTTAGGCGTAGGCAGTTTATTCTCCATATATCATTGTGTCATTGTTTCCTCGAAATCTACATGCAGAGGGAGGTGGAAACTATTCCCGTCAGCAAGATGGATCCAGAGGGCGCTGCAAGGGCAACTGCCCTTAGAAATCCAATATCATTTACTTCAGAGAACGTTAATAAACGTCGCAGAATACCACTTCCTATTAGCGGGTGAATCGAATCAAGCTGATTTGGGGTCGTTACGTCGACAGTATCCACTCGCGGCGAGCCGGTTAGTACCTTCCGCTGTAACAACTGACGCATGCGTTGTGTTGGAACTTCCAGTTTGGAAGTGACGTTAGCCCGGACTGTTTATATCTCAGCGAGAGAAGCCTACTCTTGTTTCGAACTTTGAAGATTCGTCATTCGAGGGAAAAAATAAAACTTCCAAAAAATCAATTCTTCCTGGAAATTTTCGAATTTTCCCGGACCATGTCAAAAAAAAGTTTTTTTTCTAATGTTTTTCAATGTATTAGGCGCGTTAGTTGTTTCCACTAAATGGCCGATCTTCCTGTCTTGCTTGTCGTTCTCTTTCTCCGGCTTTCTGTTGTGGGGAAAAAATAGGGTCACTCGGATAGGGTTGCATATTTTTAATGTATGGACGTTAATTAATTTTAATTTAATGAATTCATGAATTAATCCATGGAAGTAAAATTAATTTCGTGCCAGAGCTGTATAAACAGGTTGTGCAGAGAAAGGGTGGACGCAGCTGTTTCCGTGACCGAATCTAAAAATCTAAGCGAAGCGCTCCGTTCACTCTGGTCTTGACACAACCAACATGCTGCCCAAATTTAATTTATTTCGAATGAATATTGATTACTTTATTTAATCGATTAATTGAAAAAAACGAAAAATAAGCCGCGCTACACCCGAGTGTATTATTAACCCTCCATCTCGGATATATGACGAGTATAAAAAGAATTTATTCAAGCTTTGCGTCAGCTGACTTTATCCATGATGTTAATATAATCAACAAGCCTGACATATGACCAGTAAGCTTAACAAAGCCTAAGACAATGTTATTTCCGCTAGATAGCGTTGACGCTAAAATGAGCACTTATGTAAGAACCCCTTATATATTAAATTCACTTCTTCCGTTTCCTCTGAACTGACTAGCTGCAGTAAAGTGTGCTCTGCTAACCTATAGTGATTTACATCACACAGAATAACATATTATTATACTAAAGTTTAGTCAAGACTGCTTCTTCTTTTTCCTTGTTAAATTCTACCTTGCCACTCTTCAAGGTCTTCATGTTATGGAAATCAAGCCATATGAAGCAGCCCATAGCAACAAGAAGGAACGTAGATGCGGTCAGGAAACAAAGGCCGGGCATCGTAGTGATGGTGGCATTGAAAACTATCTGATAATACCAAGTGCCCAACAGGGTGAAGACATTTTGAAAGATGGCTATGAGAGCAAAGGCGGAACTTTTCTCCGAGGAACCAACGAGTTTGGACACTGACGACCTGACGGCCGAGCTGCCGACAGCGCCATAGGTGCTGATCACCGAGAACAAGTAGAAGCCTACTTCCTCTGGAATGGTGCCCAAGAGTACGACGCCTATGCCGCCGCTGGTCAGTCCGAAGAGACCCAGCTGTGGGTCGGTGAACTTGAAGACGTTGGTCAACATTGGCGATCCAAGTGCGAAGGCTACGAAGGTACAGCCAGCGAGTGCGGCGGATATTTTGCTGAATTTTTCGATGTTCCAATGATACACCTTTTGGACGTAAGAGAGCATGACAGCGCCGGCGCCGACGAAGGCGAAGACGGCCAAGCCGTTGATCGTGATGAGCAGCCACAGCTGCACACGTCCCAAGTTTTCGCGCTTCAGCATGAACGTATATTGCAGTTTTCGAAGATTCTCCATGTTGAAAAACTTGTACTTTTCTTTCTCCTTGTCACTGTCTTCCTTTTTACAGTCACTGTTATCAATGAAGATCAACGTCCACAACAGAGCCAAGACCCCTGAGACCAGAGTGACACAGTAGAGCGCTGTGAAGTTTCTCACTTTGCCGGGAAGCCAAGATGGCGTACCCAGCAACATGCCAGCTAGCAAGGTAGCTAGGGGACGAACTGAGCTTGAAATTATGTCCATTATTATGAATCGAAGGGACATGTGGACCAGAGGGGTCGTCATGGAAACATAGCCATTTGTGGAAATATTGATGGCCAACATGGCACCAGCTAAGGCTGAAGGGATACCAATGGCTAACGCCGTCCAAGGAGGCAGGGTGTCTTCGTACACGACCGAAACTATACCGAAAATCGAATCAGCTATCTGGCCAAGCGATGAGAAGATCATGAGCTTGCGTCTCGCTCCGATCACTTTGTCAGCCCAAGGGGCCAGCAATATTGTGAATATTATGCCGGGTACAGTTCGCATGACTGCCTGATAGCTGACCAGCTCATTGGCACCCTTTAGTATGTTCGTCTTGAGATCTCGATACTCTTCCAGTTCGGTGCTCGGAATGAAAGCACATTCTTCGGAAGTACGATTGTAAGTTACTAGACATATTTTATCTTGGTAAAACTGAGTAAAGGTATTTTGCTTGGCAAGAAAAGCTAGGAAGATGAAGAAAAGAAATGGCTCCACTTTCAAAATTCTGAACAGCTCGAACAAACTGCCTGATTCAGCCATTTTGAATACACTAGTGAATATCGGTTCAGCCACGTCTTTTAAATGTAATTCAGTTCCACAGTGAAGCCACACCTATGCATGTTAGATATCCAATATCAAGCGATTAGTTCAAAACCTCAAGCACATGACCGTCATTGTCAAGTGACCATTTTCTATGACCCTTTTTTCAAACTGAGGTAGGCAAGTTATTCTCCATATAGCACTGTGTCATTGTCAGGTTTCCGAAATAATGTTGGTAAAACCCTATCAAATATGTGGCTAAAACCGCAAAAATATGTCACTAAACATGTTGTATTAAAAATAGCGTATTGGACATAGACTAGACAAGTTTGAATTGTTAGAAACCTTCAAAAACGCGGAGTAAGTGTCTAGACTGCAATGAATCACTAAAAGTACTAGAAAAAAGGTTCGAAACAATGACTCATTGTTTCCTCAAAATCTACATATGATACTATAGTTATAGTGAAACTCGCATTTTTCGATTTTGATATCAACGAATATGTCACTGGAAAGGTCTCGCCAATCAGGCACCAAAAAACCTAACCTCCAATTTCGCGATGGTAAGATAAAAACGTTGTAGCTGTCTTGATTTCGTATTTTTTCAATCGCCCCTCCCACCTAATTTTGCAATTTTCGCATATCCCTGAAGTTTTTCGAAAAGGGACAGGCGTGAATGGTTGACTGCGAGTTCATTCAATCTAGCCATCCACTTATTCTATTTTCTACCGCCTTTTTTTCTCCATATAGTTTTGTAGGCCAGTCGTCAGATACAGTTTGAGCTTTTCCCTGTAATGACACAATTAGTGTAAAATGATAACTAGCGTATATTCAGTAATGATACTAGCCAATGACACCTGCCAAGTGATTTAAAAGATTTCGCATCCAAGCCGAGGCTGTGTCTTCCTTTGCACTGATGATGTTGGTTCTAGTGACATCATCTCCGTTGGCCTTGAATGGAGGTCTCCTAAATAACAGCTGATAGGCAACAACGCCGACTGACCAGTTATGTGGCAATTGATCGTACTTCTCTCCTGATACGATTTGTGTAACTAGCTGGATGAGCTGCGGTTAGTGAAACTGAAGAGCAACAAATCTGAAATCTGTCAGTCAAAATGAGTTAAACCCACCGAAACGCCCGTGGGCGAGCTGAAATACCACAATCAGCAATATATTGGATAACCGCGTTACTAAGGCAGTGCGACACTGCTTTTACTATCTGGTCGATGAACTAGAACAAGTAGGAAATTAATGCCGGTCACTTGACGTCTGCAGCAACGAGGTCATCTCATGGTTCATTCCTCGTGAGCTCACCTGGTAGAGATTCGTAGCCTGCGAACTCTTAACAAAGAGAGTGAAATGAGCCATCATCGAAGTGACCAAAGAGTCTGATTTTGTTGGAATGCCTCCTGCGAGTTCTGTATTTGAAGTCATCACGATATTCATCTATGGAATCTCGAGTTTTTGAAGAGCGACCTCATTCTCGCTGATCAATTCTGTGGACTAGTTAACTTCTGCAAACTGTCTTCGCCGATGAATATTTTCTTCTGGAATTTGTTCATGGTGATCCTCTTGACGTCTCTAAGCCTTCCTAATAAGATTGCCTGACGGATGGAAGCCAGAAATGACGGTGGTGATTTTTTCGGGCGCTGCAAGGGCAACTGCCTTCAGAAATCTAGTATAATTTCTCTGAGGTAACTGCAATAAACGTCACTCCGTTCATAGCTAAATTAGAATCAAATAACATTAGTTGTCTCCAGAAATGGCCGATCTCCCTGCTATTCATGTCGTTTCTCTCTCCGGTATTCTGTCGTTGAAGTCAATTCAACTGAAGCCTACATGCCCACAATGAAGCTGACCGACGCCAGCTGGTAGCTTAAGCCAAGCATCGTGGTAACAGTGCAATTTAAGACCATTTTGAAGTACCAAGTAGGGAGAAGGGAGGATCGATTCTGAAAAATGTCCAATAAACTTCAGGTACATGCTTTTCAACTTCAGCTATGGAAACTAGCATTCGATGCCGCATAGTAGAGGCCGGTGCGGCCTCTAGCGCTGAGTGGTCCTTTTTCGTTACTCCGCATGCATCATTGAAGCAGTGGAAGCTGCAGCTTTGTCATGCATGCGCGCCTGATCGAGTCGGCTGACCGGACCCAAAGACGGCCTAAAGTAACCGTACATAAATTAGTATCAAGCAAGTTGCTTATTCTTCGATTTTGCATGAATTACTTAGTAATTAGTAAATAAATTAAAATTAATTAAAATTCATAGATTAAAAATAAGCAACCCCATATGCAAGAACATGTCGAGAATAGAGACGGGCACGGTAGAAAATGTTGCTACTGTATCCTACCGCTACCGTCGCTTTTTCAGTGCTACCGACCGCGGATACTCGTGAGGTATCCGACCGAAAATTATCCGACGGTAGACACCTGAAATATCTGAAAGCGGGAAATGCTGAACGAAACGTTCCTGGAAACTTTTATAGCCGTAGGCCGTAAGTTTAAAATCATACTTTGATCGGTTAAAACTCATATGAGTGAGATATGAGTAGCAAGTTGTTTTCGCATAGCGAAATTCGTTTCATCGCTATACTGCCGAATACAGGGCTGAACGCTGCAGAGTTGGCTTTTTCAAAGCTCCGATTGACCCGTAAGTTGCTTGTACAATGTTTTGTCGAGATACGGTGGAAAAGCCAAACGGTAGCCGGATACCGGTCAAATAGGCCTACTGTTACTGTTCTGGCCATGCCGCTACCGACCGTACCCGGTATCCGCGGTACAAATATGTCGGGTATCCGAGGAGATACCGTCTGTGCCCGCCTCTAGTCGAGAAGATACTTTCGGCAAATAGTGCCATGTGTCATACTGTTGTTCAAGCTCAAGATCATTCATTTCTGAATATATCTGAAGAGTTGACGAAGCTCGGAAAACTTGAGCCATGACTAGAGGTAGGCACGGATGGTTAGTAGTCGTATACCCGACTTTACTATCCGACGGATATCGGATAGTACTGAGCCGATACGGTTATCACTATACTCGGTTATCCAGTTGTAGAAAACACGAGGCTTTCCAACCGAAATGTACTAGTGACAGCAAAGATTTGCTGAGACTATACCTTAATGAGTTGATACTGTGAGTAGGAAATCGTTTTGGCAGCTCCAGTATTCTCAGTTAAAATAGGCGGCAATTTCCAGTTATTGTATTTTTCCCGCTAGTCGGCAAAGAACAAAGGGATTTTTCGGATAACCGTTATCGGATACCTTCCGGTTATCCGCAGTCGGATACTCTTTTTTCGAATCGGTTACGGTCGGTTACGGTTTCGATTTTACTAACCGTGCCTATCTCTAGTCATGACCGATGAGGTACTCTGGTTATGTTGATCAATCAATTTATTCAAACTTTGCATCAGCTCACTTTATTCATAGTAACAAATTATTATACTAGACTCTAGTAACTAGAGTTTAGACAAGACTGCTTCTTCCTTTTGCTTGTTAAATTCAACCTTGCCAGTCTTCAAGGTCTTAATGTTATGGAAATCAATCCATATAAAGCAGCCCATCGCAACGAGCAAAAACGTAGATGCGGTCAGGAAACAGAGGCCGGGCATCGTAGTGATGGTGGCATTGAAAACTATCTGATAATACCAAGTGGCCAACAGGGTGAAGACATTTTGAAAGATGGCTATGAGAGCAAAGGCGGAACTTTTCTCCGAGGGACCGACGAGTTTGGACACTGACGACTTGACGGCCGAGCTGCCGACAGCGGCGTACGTGCTGACCACGGTGAACAAGTAGAAGCCAACTTCCTTCGGAATGGTGCCCAAGAGTATGACGCCTATGATACCGCTGGTAAGTCCGAAGAGACCCAGCTGTGGGTCGGTGAACTTGAATACGTTGGTCAGAACTGGTGACCCAAGGGCAAAGGCTACAAAGGTGCACCCGGCGAGTATGGCAGATATTATGCTGAATTCTTTGATATTCCAGTGATAGACCTCTTGGACGTAAGAAAGCATGACAGTGCCGGCGCCCACGAAGGCAAAGACGGCCAAGCCGTTGATCGTGATGAGCAGCCACAGCTGCACACGTCCCAAGTTTTCGCGTTTCAACATGAACGTATATTGCAGTTTGCGAAGATTCTCCATGTTGAAGAACTTGTACTTCTCCTTTTCCTTGTCGCTGTCGTCCTTTTTACAGTCACTGTTATCGATAAAGATCAACGTCCACAACAGAGCCAAGACCCCTGAAACCATTGTGACACAGTAAAGCGCTGTGAAGTTTCTCACTTTGCCGGGCAGCCAAGATGGCGTGCCCAGCAACAAACCCGCCAGTAAGGTAGCCAGGGGACGAACTGAATTCGAAATTATGTCCATTATTATGAATCGAAGGGACATGTGGATCAAGGGGGTTGTCATGGAAGCATAGCCATTGGTGGCGATATTGATAGCCAACATGCCGCCTGCGATGGCTGATGGGATACTGATGGCTAAAGCTGTCCAAGGGGGCAAAGTGTCTTCATAGATGATCGACGCTATGCCAACCAGCGAGTCAGCTATCTGGCCCAGAGATGAGAATATCATGAGCTTGCGTCTCGCTCCAACCACTTTGTCAGCCCAAGGGGCCAGCAATATTGTGAATATTATGCCAGGTACCGTTCGCATGACTGCCTGATAACTGACCAGCTGATTGGCACCCTTTAGTATGTTTGTCTTGAGATCTTGATACTCTTCCAGTTCGGTGCTCGGAATGAAAGCACAATCTTCGGAAGTACGATTGTAAGTTACTAGACATATTTTATCTTGGTAAAACTGAGTAAAGGTGTTTTGTTTGGCGAGAAAAGCTAGGAAGACGAAAAAAAGAAATGGCTCCACTTTCAAAATTCTGAACAGCTCCAACAAACTGCCTGATTCAGCCATTTTGAATGCACTAATGAATATCGGCTCAGTCACTTCTTTTACATGTAATTTAGTTCTACAGTGAAGCCTTGAACTTTCACACATATGCAGCTTACGCAGCTTTGCTTAATCTAAATCTCGTGGATGACGAGCGTCGTCAGCGATCCGATTCCCATTGTTTGGAAGCAATTCAAGACCGAAGGAGAAAGCATGTGCCTCATATGATCCATATATTTTGTCCTGAAAGGGCACTAAATGCATGATATGCGATTGCTTCATCACTGGTAGGTACATGCATTTTCAGATTGCTATCGATATGACATTTGTGTCCACCTTGAATGTGAGAAACAAACGAAGTCGGTTCATTTGAACTCAACTAAAGTATCATAAATAGCACTGGTTAGCAAAAACTATGACCATAGCGGTTTAATTGTTCAACCTGAGAGTAAATACTTCCATATTATTGGTTATGTAATAGTTATGCAATAGCGCTCAGCTATTTCCGGCGCCAACGCTTCTTTTATCAGTATGGAGCTAATCTTTTTGGACAAAGAACGTATGGACTTAACGCTAACTTTCGCGCGCTTTCAACTGCTCTGTAAAAAATTCTTTTGCAAACACACTTGAAGCTAAAAATGGCGAAATCCGTCCTTTCGAATTCGCGATTCTGTGAGAATCAAATAAGTATTACACTATTATGTTCCTGCCTACTAGTGATGGCCACGGGTCAACTGCTAAACGCAAAATTCGGCTGGGACCGGTGTGATGCAGTGGTCAATGGAACATTTTGCTTTGGTGTCAAGGGCAACGTAACCTCATACCCAGCGGGCACGGGCTGCTTTAAGACCCGGGACTGCGACGCATTCGTTCATGGTGACAAGGGCACCGACCCGCAGCCCGGCGCCGCCAGGTCGCACTACATGACATGGCTGATATTCGCCAAGACCAATGTAAGTAATGACAAGGACACCCGAGTCCACTTCTACATCACCCGAGACCCGGAGCCCGTTGAACCCTATCCCAAATACTACCCTCAAGATGTACTCTTCGTTATGGGCCACCGGTGGACCTCAAGAATTCCAACTTTTCGCCCGGGCCCGCTTCCGCTCCAGTGTTCCTTCATAGAGGAAAAGGGTGCCAAGGTATCGGATTGTTTCCGACTAATCAATACGGCCAACAAGCTGGACAACTACTGGCAAGACCGGGGCAGCGGCGAGAAATATGAAATAGCCGCCACTGGCCACACCATCAATTGGCATGGGTGGCTCTGGTCAAGCCAGGCAGTCATCATGTACCCTCAGAGCGGGCCCACTGTGTACAGCCTCAATCCCAGGAACCGGAAGTGTCATCCTACTCTGATTGTACTCGAGTCGAACCTCGACAGCCATGGCGTTGAAAAGTCGGTTACCTTGCGCAATTATGCGACTACCTTTGAACGAGTGGACCTGTTCGGCCTACTCAATGCCGGCGAGGTGGGCATTGACATTGACGCCCAAGGCAGACCCCTGACCACGACTACTACGACCACCACGACTACCCAGGCGCCCATCACGACAACTGATGCGACGTCAACTGAGGTTTCGTCAGCTACCGAATCTACCGCAACAATCACTTCGATTCCAACTACCACGGATACTTCAACTGAGTTGCCACTAACTAGTAAAGGCGAAGCAAAGAAGTCGAATACCACTTTACTAGTCGTGCTCGGCCTGGTAGCCTTGCTAGCGCTGCTCGGCGCATGCGCATATTTTCTAACAAAAAAGAAACGCAAGCAAAGGGACTTGAGAAGCACCTTTCAAGATGGCGGCCGCCAGAGCACAATTTTGTCCTCCAGGTCCATGTACCAGCCAGGTTCATCCGTTCAGTCGACATTCGATGGTACAAGGTCAACATTTTCAGCCATGTCAAACGTCAACAGCGCAGTCAGCACGGGCCCTCGATCCTATTACGCCGGTTCCAATATAGCCCCGAAAATATGACAAACTCTTAGTTTACCTTGTTCATCTATCAGACATTATAAACAATGGCTATAATCACTTAATGTAACACTTGAGGTATCCAATTAGCTTAAAAGACTTTTCAGTGAAACCACGCATGCGCAAACTTAGCGAAACTTTGAACAATAGCCCTTATCCCGCTCCACAGCGATGAGACAAAGTTCCCTGTAGACCTTTATGTCGCAACCTGTTTGAAGTTAGACACACCTGCTAATGCGATGAAACCTAAGGTTGACAAGGGTAAACATAGCCACAATAGAAATTAGGTGATACACGCTCACTGTGGCTCAGATCTGTAGATTTTGGCTGTTTTTAATATTGAGTTTTGCTAGCAGTTGACCTGAAGAATCTTCATATTCGCATTCCAAATTGTTCTGATTCACTTAGATTAAAGATAAGTCACGATAAAAATGGCGCCAGTGCACGGATTGTTGACATTGCTGAAATGCTGATTGCTTTGTAATTTTCAGCTGATTGTGTTAATTTCCAACTACTTTAATTTCTAATGAACGTGTTTGCACTCAAACTGAAAGCCAAGTTTAGCTGTTCCGCTGTCTATTATGAAGCTAATTACCGTTTTAGTGTTTATAGCATGTAACTATTTGGTGTCAGGAGACTATGACAAGCCAGTGCCGCCATTTCCGAAACTGACAGACTCGCCCAGCTTCCATTCTCGGAGTGTGGTGCGAAATGGAGCCAAAGTGAGTTATTCCTTATAGCGGTCTTGTCATATTACTTACTATCCACTGTATAGACCACTTACAATGAAGAGTATGTTGACTTGAAAAATGGCCGAAGTCGATGGGATATTGCAGAAAATGGCCGAGAAATCATGGACTTCGTCAGTGATGAAACTGATCAAGTCCGATCCTTTCGTACGCAAACCGACAACACCGACTGTGTAGTTCGTGACATAGATACGACAGCTGATGAAAGCGGTATAGACTTTTCTCTGTCTGATTACGACAAGGACTCAAAGCCAAAGACTCTGGTCGGTCCGACGGCAATATGGCGGAAAGTTGTCCGATTGGCTACTGAAAAGCGTGCAGAGGTAACCTTGCTCAGGAGATCTTATCTGACATCTCTAGCTTTTAGGTTTACTACAAAGATACCGAGGTTGTGCGAGGTATCACATGCGACAAATGGTCAATCGCGCTGTCGAAGGACGACTTCGAAGGCTTTGTCACACTTTATTTTGCGAGTATGTCTTTTCTTTGCTATGTTTTATCTGAGATTTACTAGTTTTTTGAAACAGATCCAAACTGGAAGAAATTTGAAAATATCAATATTACCATACCGGTGACTATGCTCATAGAAGGCAAGAAGACAAAAAACAAAGTCGCAAGAAGAGTGGAAATCAAAATTGACTACAATATTTTTGAACCATACCCTGAATCTTGGAGACAAGTGATAGTAGGCCGCCGTTTTTTCTTAAACAGAAATTAATGTCACGCTCGTCTTGCAGCCAATCCAAGGCGTCGGCTGCAAAAAGGTGAAAAATCCACCAGGCTTCGTGTTTCCGGGTCAGCAACCAGATGGCGCCTCGAGAAGCTTTCACGCATCTCTCGAGATCATCAGAGCTACTAACGTTTATTCGTATGAGGTATGCGTTTCAACTTTGAGCAATCAGATGTTGTTTTCTGAACACTTCTTCTATTTCAGTTCTTCCAAGACCTGGACTCTAATGTTGCAAGATTCGAATATGTGACAGCTGTTAAGAAGAAAATAAAGCTGATTCAAGATTTGGAACGAGCCGTGTTGTTCGATATCGATTCGGACGGAAAATGCGATGTCAGTCATCTTGATTCTATGATTGCCTATTCCGAAGCCGAAGCTTACAGTATGCAGAGATTGGCCCAAAGAATCTTGCAGTACGTGGGAGATTTCTACTATCTTGGGGCTGCAGATGAACGTGGTGTTCTCTGTGTAATATGGGAACAGGTTTACGACGATCCTGCAGCCATATCGCAGCTCACCAAAGAATTTGATGGCTTATTGCCCAAAACTTTGAACAAGTTGGTCCTCAGCTACTATTTTCACGTAAGTTAAATCCGGTTCAGCTTAGCTTTAGTAACTTTCAGCTCATCAGGACCAACAAAGTGAATCAAGTCCAAAGTATATCTTGATGGCCGTCAAGGCACGAGGATACAAATCAAGACCTAGAAAAAATATGCGACCGAAATATTACACTGAAGAGTTCAGTATGGACTTTGAGTTTTTCAACTTACACAATTTGTATGAAGAAGAAACCTTCAACGATGTGTTTGGCGTATCAGAGTGTTATATAGACCCTGAGCTCAAGAAATCATTTGAGCTATACGTCGAGACAGATGTCGACGACAAATTGTCGAAGACTTTGAACCAGCTGATGCAAGAATCTCTATTTTCTTTCGCCAAAGTGGCGCAAATTGGCGCACTTCGTATTCCCAAGGTTGACGTAGACTACAACTCTAAGGGTTTCGTTCTCACTGTTCAAGTTGTAGAAAAGCTTCCAGCAAGCTGTAAGTGTGAAGTGAATGTTTATATGAAACTAACAACATGCTCATGCCCGTAGTGTCGTTTCATCAAGTGACAAGTGATGGCTCTGCTCGGCTTACTGTAGCTGATAAAAAAGTTGAAGCCACAGATATTGACGACTGTGCTCAGAAAGCCATTGATGATGACAAGGCCAAGATATTTCTATACTGTGCTGGTGACTGCTACGTCAGCTCTAGACTGCCTACGGACAAGGCTGCTATCGTAGACAATGCCAAATTGTGTGACCTTTTCTATAAGGACAGTCCCTTGGGAGATACAGTCGACTTGTCTATCGAAAATGACCTTCAAGCTGTGGAGGAGGCTCTACGAGAAGCTGTCAAGGCCAAGAAACTAAGAATCGGTGGTTACATCGTGAAGGACATGGCAGTGGCGACACCTGCTGCCAGTCAAACGAACCAGGGCAAAGATTTCCGATTGTCCATCGGCCAGCATAGAATAAGGAATACGTCGGAAACTTCGGTGACTGGCGATTCTGATTTCATAGACTCAGTAGCCGACTGCTACCAGCTTTGTCGTGATGAAGACTCCATCAGCTGTTCGTCATTCTCACTCTGTCACAATCAGGAGACTGATGCTATGGAGTGTGTCATGAGTTCACTTGCCCTGACTTCTGAAACAAGCGCAAAAACTTTAGCAGATACGACCGAGAGTGACGACTCTTGCTCTATCTATGTCAGAGATTATCTTCAAATATTCGACAAGTATCTCGGCCAAGTGAGCCTGTTGACTACCGACGACAAAGCTATAACGAGTTCTGAGAAGAGTACTGAGATATGCGCCTCGAAGTGTACTCATCACGATGACTTTGATTGCCAATCATTTCAATATTGTCCAGATACGAAGCAGTGTTCTATGCGATCTGACCACTTTTTACAAGCTGTAGCTGTAGAAAACTTCCAGAACAAAGTCAGCAACACGTCGCGAGACGTCATGTGCGATTATTACACTTGTAAGTACTGTTTTGCACCGAGATATCTCTATTCATTTCATTGTATCCAGTGAAACACATTCAAAACTTCTTCGAATCAGGAACGGATTTGGTTGACGAAAAGTATGCACTGATGTCTAAGATCTATACCACGGTGGAAGCATGTGCTGCCACCTGTGCCAATGAACCGAGTTGCAAGTCATTTGGCTTTTGTCCACGAACGGCGGATGAGTCACCCAAGTGTACCCTGACCACAGCATCAGCCCTTGACCCTGATATAGATACGACTTCGCAGCCGCTTTGTCGAAACTACGAGAAGAAGTATGATAACAAGATGAGAGCCATTGAAAATGCTGCTGACTCTACTTCCGGTTTATCAGGAAGCGGTCTGTTTTGGCTCTTTTTTCTATTATTTCTTCTCGGTGTATCTATGGGCGCTTCCGGTTACGTTGCTTGGGGATATTTCCATGCTCCGAAAAAAGACAATTCCGATGCTGAAGCCAATGGGTCGACGTCTTTTTTCGGCCATAGAGACAAAGACAATGACAACAATTTGGAAAACTTTGATATCATCAACAATCCTGACTTGTAGATGTGAACAAACACCAGCGAATTTCTCCCTTTCTCGCTTCAGTATATTCAGTCTATTTATTTTCCTAACAAGGTTAATTTATTCATAGTAAGATTTATATCACATATCTTCTCGCCAAGATTGCGTCATAGGTCTTGAGAAAATAGTAAACTCTTCAGAAAAAAACGACTAAAATGCAAAACGAGGTCATTTCGAAAGCGCAGTCAATGCTGGGCTTTGCGCATGCGTTGATGCTTACTGTGCTGGAAAGCTGATTGCATTGTAGTAACTGTATATTTATTGTTTCTTATCACAAGAAATTTACTTTGAAATGGGTGTTTTTTGTGAAGAAACTGAAAGTTGCTCGTGTTTCCTTTAAACTGAAAGCATCATGCTAATTGCTATTTTACTCCTCACATTCTGTGGCCATCATGTCTTGGGTGAGTAATTCGCCAATGCGCAATAGCCTTGACGCATACATTTGATGATGTTTAGGAGAATATGACAATCCTTTGCCATCGTTTCCGAAAAAACTAACACCGTCGGCCAGTTTCCATGCTCGGAGTACGATGCGATTTGTTGGCACAGTAGGTGTTTCCATGGGAAATATCAGCTCATAAAATGCATTTATACCATAGACGATCAGCAGCGAAGAGTATGTTGACATGGACAATGGCCGCAGTAGGTGGGACACAGCTGGAAATGGCATCACGGTGATGTCATATGCCAGCGATGATACCGACCAAATTCGCATGTTTCGCGTGAAGTCTGGCGATATAGACTGCTCTGTTCTCGGTGTAGGCAACAACCCTAATGTAGACGACCTGAACTTCTTCCTCGTGGATTATGACGTAGCTTTGAAGCCTAAGACCTTGATGGGACCAACTGCAGTATGGCGCAAAGCCATGAGCATAGCCTCTGACAAGAGTGCCACGGTATGGTTTGTTTTGCCCAATGTTAGTGATTCGCTGACAGGAAGATACCTTGATCACAGGTGTACTACAGAAATACTAAAGTTATACGGGGTATCACATGTGATGAATGGTCGGTCGAGCTGAACAGAGGCGGCTTCAAGGGCTTCATCACCCTTTATTTTCAGAGTGAGTTCTGATCTACCAGCAGCTGTTAGGGTGACATATTTTCTTGGACAGATCCCAACTGGAAGAAATTCGAGAAGATTGATATCACTATACCGGTAGCCTTGAAAATTGAAGGCACTAAAACGATGAATGGAGTCACCAACGCAATGACAATTGACATAGACTACCATCTGTTCGAGCCTTACCCTGAGTCTTGGAGGCAAATGATAGTAAGCGGATATTTTGACTGAAAATTTAAAAGTATAATATTGGTGCTTTCAGCCAATTCAAGGCATCGGCTGCCTAGGCGTGAAAAATCCGAGAGGTTTCGTATTTCCTGGTCGACAACCAGGTGGCGTCTCGAGCAACTTTCACACTCAGTTAGAAGTCTTACAGACTTATCCTGACAAATCGAATCTCTATCAATTTGAGGTAATGGTTCAACCATATGATTGCGTTATATTTAGAAGATTACTCGGTTACAGCTTTTCGTAGACCTTGATGGCGATGTGGCAAGATTCGACTACACAGCTGTCAATAAGAAGAAATACAAAAACATACAAGACCTGGAGAGAGCGATAGAGTTCAAAATTGATGCTGATGGGAAATGCATTGTCCAACACATGAATCCTTTCACCGGGAACTTTGAACAAGCTGCACAATTCAGTATGCAGAGATTTGCTCAAAGAATAGTATGGTACGAGGGTGACTTCTACTACCTTGGAGCCGCATATGAGCGCGGTGTTCTCTGTGAGATATGGGAGCAAGTTCACATCGGCAGAGAGAATATAAGGAAGATATCAACAGAGTTCAATGGATTTCTAACTATGCAGTTAGACAAGTTGGTTTTCACATATTATTTTCACGTGAGTCTGACGAACTGTGTTAGCAAATTTCTGATCTATAATTCATCAGGACCAACAAAGCGGATCTACACCACGGTACGTCTTGATGGCTATCAAGCTAAGAGGCTACATGCTGAGACCTCGAGGGGATACGTTTCGGGAAATTCTCAACACTGATTTTACTTATTTCAACTTCCACAAACTGTACGATGATGAAACGTTCAACGATGTCTTTGGAGTGTCTGAATGTTACGTCGACGACCAGCTAAAGAAGTATATTGAACTTTACGTTGAGACTAGTGGTGTTGCTGATGAAAGGTTATCAAAGAACGTGCACAAGCTCGTGCATGACACTATGTTTGCATTCGCTAATACAGCTAAGATTGGCGTACTCCGCATACCCAAAGTCGACGTCGATTACAATAGTAAAGGTTTCGTAGCTACTGTTCAAGTTGTGGAAAAAATGTCAGCTCTCTGTGAGTACGATATATGCGCACCAAGGTTTCTACTAACCTCACTTTCTCTGCAGTGTCGTTTCAACAATTGACGAGTGACGGTTCATCTCGCGTTATTATGGACGATAAAAAAGTCGTCGCCAAAGACATTGATGATTGTGCCCAAAAAGCAATGGAAAATAAGAAGGTCCAAGTTTTCCTCTATTGTGGCACTGAATGCTACATCAGTGAACGATTACCCATCGATCGGAAGAACATAATTGACCAAAAACAGTGTGACCTTTTCTTCAAGAACAAGCCCTTGGGACGTACCGTGGATCCATCGACTGAACCAGATCTTCAAGGCGTTGAAAACGCTATACGAGAAGCTATCAAGAACAAGGAGCTGTTGATCAAGGTATCCGGCGTTGTCGATGATTCTGGCAAAAATGTAACCTCATATTACACCGTGAAGGACATGGTAGTTGCGACACCGCCGATTAAGCAAGCCAATGAAGGCAAAGCATTCAGGCTGTCCATTGGGCAACGTAAAATTAGAAATACCTCAGAGACGACAGTGACTGGTAATTCTGATTTCATTGACTCCCTCGCCGAGTGCCATCAGGCTTGTCGTGATGAGGAATCTATCAGCTGTTTATCGTTCTCTGTCTGTCACGACCAAGACACTGACACTATCGAGTGCGTCATGAGTTCAGAAATGTTGACGTCGAAAACCGATGCAAAAATATTAGCAGACACGACAAAAGAAAGCGACTCTTGCGCCATCTATACTAGAGACTATCTACAGCTGTTCGACAAATACTCGGGTCAACTAAGTTTATTGAAAACCGACGACAGGTCTAACAACAGCTTAGCGAACACGGCAGAGAATTGCGCTATAAAGTGCACATATCATGATGAATTCAACTGTCAGTCATTCCGATATTGTCCTGATACGAAGAGGTGTTTGATTCAAACCGATAATTTCTTGGAGTCTCAAGAAACAACAAACGTCGATAGCACTATCACCAAAATATCAAGAGAAGAAATGTGCGACTACTATACTTGTGAGTCATATTTGTCGAACAAGCTGAAAGCTAATTAATTTACATTTCTCGATTCAGTGAAACACGTTCAGAACTTCTATGAAACGGGAACTGACTTAGTAGACGAAAAGTATGCACTCATGTCCGAAGTGTATACCACGGTTGAAGCATGTGCTGCCACCTGTTTCAATGAACCGAGATGTGAATCATTTGGCTTTTGTCCTCGAACGGCCGACGAGTCCCCTAAGTGTACGTTGACCACAGCATCAGCCTTGGACCCTAATGTTGATACAACTTCTCAGCCGCTTTGTCGCAACTACGAAAAGAATTATGAAAACAAGATAAGAAACATCGGCAACGGTGGTGACATTGCTACTTCCGGTTTGTCCGGAAGTGGGCTGTTCTGGCTCCTTGCGCTCTTGTTTCTTCTCGGAGCATCTATGGGTGCTTCCGGCTACGTGGCTTGGGGTTATTTCCATGAACCGAAAAAGGGCGGCTCCGATGCCGAAGCCAATGGGTCAGCGTCGTTTTTTGGCCGCAACGAAAAGGAACCGGACAACAATTCTGAAAATTCTAATCATATCGACAATCCTGACTTGTAGATCGTGATATCCTGCAAACATTAATCGCGGTTATGGGTTGCCTATGAAGGGCAATCAACTTTGATCGAGATAAACTTCAACTTTGTTTAAGCAATCAGTTGTTTGGTTTGAAAAAATAGACTATTTCTTTGTTCCATGCTATCAGTAGGCGGTTTTTAAACCAGAGCTCAGTGCAATATAATAATTCTAACTGCAACATATTAGCTGCGGGATGAAAGTTAAAGGCGTAGCCATCTACGTTGTGGCCATCGTGACCTTGGCTGCAACCGACGACAGTAGTTCGATTGACTTTGACCATGCCGTTCCTAGATTTCCAGATATTGTTGACACTAAATCGTTTTATGCCCGGTCAGTCACTGCGGACCCGAACTATGGGGTAGGATTTCAGTCTTGTAGTGTTTAAACTCAAATAGTACTTTGTCCCAGCAATCCGATTATCTGGTTCTCGAAGAGTTTCATGACCTGATCAACAAGCGAGGTCGACTTGATTGGTCAGTTCGAGGCGAAGACACTATTGGACTGTATGACGATGCTACGCTGCAGTTTTCTAGGTATCAAGTCGACGGCGGTAGTTCGGTTTGCAGAGTTGTTGATGCGGAAGACAAGATGCTTCCTCTCGCACGTTTGGGGGACTTTGAAGACAATAGAGACCTTCCCATGATGATGGGATCGTTAGGTATTTGGCGAAAAGTTTCACAAAATACAAGTTCCTTTGACAATGTAAGTGGGGTTTAGAAAATGATTTTTATGAAGCTTGCAATATACAACCTTCGCTTAGAAACATTACAAAGGTACCAGAGTTGTGAGAGGAATCTCTTGCAACATGTGGGAGGTCCCCTTGTCTGGCGCCAGTTTTGACGTCATAGTTAAACTTTATTTCATGAGTAAGTCACATTGCACTATTGAAAAGACCCCTATATCATTGTTTACGAAGGCAAAGCCTGGAAGAGAGCCGAGGAAATCGACGCTCCGATTCCGGTTCGCTTTCGCATCGATGGTACTCTCAGAAAAACCAGGCTCAGTTGGGAGACGGACTTTTTTCTATTTGAAAAGTACGACGAGACTTGGAGAGTAGTTGAGCCGATCTTGGGTGTCGGGTGTACTGGTCGCAAGATTTCGCCTACTGCAGTGTTTCCAGGCCAAGACTTGAAGGCTGGTATCCTGAAGCAATATGCAGTTACGGCTGAAATCAAAGTCATGGATGCAAAAACTATTCACCGATATGACGTGAGTCTGACTAGGTAAAAAATTCACGCTAACGAGCAACGATTTCAACTCGCAGTTGTATGTCGACAACGTGAACAAGATTATACGGCACGACCAGTTTCAAAGCTTCGGCAGTATGACGCAACAGATAGAAGACATGCGCAGTGACGTTGCGTACACTTTTGTGCCGGGCAGCTCGTGTAAGATTGGTCGTGTCAAGAGCTTGTCTCAAGATGACGGCTTCAAGCGACTCAAGACTGTGAAAGAGTTGTTGACAATGGAAGGAGAGTTCTACTATCTTGGAACTGCCATAGCTAGGGGTGTCGTATGTGATGTCTGGGAACGAGTTGTCACCGAATACCCTGAACTGAGACGCTGGGATGGTACCATTAATTATCCGAACAAGATTGTCCTGACTTACTTTTTCAATACGGTAATATTTCGCTCTAACTGGGCTGATATTCTAAGTTTTTGCTTTTCTTATTGCTAGGCAAACACAGCGGAAGTGGATAGCGTAAATCCAAAAATGGTGCAAGCCTTGGTCACTGCCTACGTGTCCGTTGGATATGGTGAAAAGACGAAATACGTCCAGAAATACCAAATGGAGATCAGTTTCTTCAATTTCCGTCCCTTATATTTTGGTCGAACGTATGAGAATACTTTCAGCGTACAACAGTGCTTCTTTGATCCAACTGACCGTCTATTCCTCGAAATGTTTGTCCGAACAACGTCCGATGCGGAAATTCATATTGACAACATGAAACAGGCCGTCGTGTCAAGCCTTACCGCGGTCTTGGATGTCAGTCCACTACGTATTGGAGAGGTCGATATCGTATTGACGAAAAACGGATTCCTGATCAACTTGCTAGTACTGGGAAAGACTCCATCAAGTGGTAAGCAATTCTACAAGGTCCCTGTAGCTGCAGACTAGTCGTATAATATTTCGTTCTGCAGCCTCGTTCAGTCTGTCCGACTATTCAGACAATGTGCCCACTGTGTGGGACAAAGGCCCATATCTAGTAGATGAAAATGAATGTGCCGACAAGGCGCTCAAGGAAAAGGAAAATGGCTACCTTCTTTGTGACGGGACATGTTACGTCATGGGACGGTCTCTTAAGACGGATGCAAAGAAAATACCAGGAGCTGATGAAATGAAATGCAAAACATATGTCATCGTGAACCCTGGCTCCGATGCTCAGACCGCTTTGAATGAACCAGATTTAGATGAGATTAAGAAAATGTTGGAAGATTCAGTGCTCAAGAAAACGCTCTCGTTTACTGTCAGCAGAGGCAGTGTAGGAAAAGATGTCGCCGAAGCGAGATACACTGTCGACAACATGCAAGTATCGCCAAATGTAATGAGACTTACCGAGCAGCAGAAATTCGTCCAAACCTTCACCGGAAGCAAGATTAAAAGTTCAAGTGAGACGGCTTTGGTCAAGCCGGAAGCGGAAACTTTGGGTGCCTGTTATCGCCAGTGCGTCGATGACGAGTCGATGAATTGTCAATCGTTTTCATTTTGTCACCTGAATTCGAAGTTTCACTGCACCGTCAGCTCAAACCGATTGGCCATTGGCTTGCCTAAGAGTGATTTGGAATCGTATCTTGAGCCAGATACGCAGTGCTCAGTCTATAGCGTTCCCTACATTAATCGGTACATCAAATTAGGCGACAAGACAGCCTGGATGCTAGGTGGCGCTACTGTGGACTCCAAGTTGGTGAAAAACGTTGACGACTGCGCTCAACAGTGCAGCAAGTCGACTCCGGACAGCTGTGAATCGTTTCAATATTGTCGCACCGGACACTGTATCATCCACAAAGAGCACTATCATGACCTTGGCGACGCTGGGAAGAAGCTCGTCACTGACGACGACTGCGACTTTTATTCACGTGAGTAGGCTCCCCACGCATGCGTGACTAAGTGTGACCTAATACCTGCAGAGAATTACTTGCTCGACTACACCATGGCTGGCAGTGACTTGGTGGCTGAGAACACAGCTCTAGAACAGTTCGCCGAAGTATCAGCTGACCTGTGTGCTCAACGGTGCTCGAAGAGAGACGACTGTGTATCAATGAATTATTGTCCCGGAAATACGAACAGTCCTTCGAGATGCTCTCTCAACTCCAAGTCGGTCTTCGACTCGGATACGGAAACAGTATCTCGACCACTGTGTCGCACCTACGAGAAGATAGTAGAGAAGCCTCCACAGCCGAAGACCATTCAAGTGCCTAAGACGAAAAAGGACACCTCCGGTTTCAGTGGAGTAGGCTTCTTCTCATTAGTTCTAGTCATGTTCGCATCTGGTATTGGTCTTGGAGTTGGAGCTTTTATTGCTATGAACCGTTATCGCGTTAGATCAGGTCGCACCGAGAGCAGTCTGAATATTTTTGTTAAATTTAGTAGACGAGAAGGGGAAACCGGTCAAAATGAGACTCAAGATTTTTAATCCTATATGAATACATTTCCCTCAATTGCTCAATCAAAGTTGCCACCCATCAAATATTTGCTTTTGCTAAGTTTGCGCATGCGCGCTGCTGACACGAGTCACTCGGTTCTCGAAGATAGCCAATCTCGCTAAAATGGGTTCGTAGATTGCAGATACTATCAGCAATCTTGACTCTGGAAATCCGTTACAGTCCAATCGCTGTTTTCTCTCAGCGTAGAACAATGGCTCACTTTCAGTCATGAGAGAAATGCACTGCATTGTTTTGTACGTATCTGAGATCTCGAAAGATACTCTCATTGAAGCAAAGTTTACCTTGGTCTTGTTAAGCCAGTGGGTGTTTTCAACTAGGGTGTTACTTTAGTGCGACAACAGTTCTGTTGCGAGCGACTTAATTTCCGTTTCAGCCATGAAACTCGCGTTTTTGGCCATCGCTTTGGCCACCATCTTGGCCAGTGTTCTAGGCGCTGATGGAGATGAGCCTAGAATTCCTAGATTTCCTGATATTGATAATACTGCATCTTTCCACACCCGGGCTACAGCTAGGACCAGGCAAACTTTCCAGGTAAGACTTTCTAAATTCTATCGCTAAATTCATGTAATATTATATACCAACTTGCAGAAGAGGTCTGTTAGGACAATTTTCTACGAAGAGTTCCACGACCTCGCCCTCAAGCGGGGTCGTGTTGACTTCACAACCGCAGAATCGAGTACCATAGGTCTCTATGATGATGCTACCATGCAATATGTCAAATATCAAACTACGAACGACGATTCGGCATGTATTGTCACTGACATCAAAGAAGACAATGCGGACAACTTGCCTTGGGGTGAAAGTGACGTCGACAAAGGAGAAGATGTTCCACTGATGATTGGACCATCAGCTGTGTGGCGCAAAATTAGCCGTACCATAAGCGCAGCCGTGAGTTTAACAAATATAGTTGGCCTTCCAAGCTAAAATTATGTGTACAGGATAAGTATTATAATGGCACTGAAGAGATACGTGGCATCCTTTGCGACAAGTTTCGAGTTCCGTTGAAATTCACCGACCTTGATCTACAAGTCGTTCTTTACTTCACGAGTAAGTCACCTCTAGGGATGGGTAAAAGCTCGCTCGGCTCAGCTCGGAGCACTTTGCGAGCCGAGCCCTCTGCCGAGACAGCGAGCTTCCGAGCTGAGCTCCCTCTGTTTCCTTGAGCGCCTGAGTCGACTTTTGAGGGCTCGAGCTTCAGCTCGACGGCTCAGCTCGAGCCGGCTCCATGTTAACTCTATGGGAGCAAATAGTAAACGGGAGCTGCTGAGCTGTCTGTTTCTATTGGTTGAGCGCCTGAGCCGACTCAATTTCACTTGTTTGAGCCATCGAGCCGAGCCGTAAGGCTCGAGCTGTCGGCGACTCGATTACCCACCCACAGTCACCTCGCACTAATGAAACGCCCCCTGCTGCAACTTTTCACTCTCTAGGCGCAAGCTGGAAGAAATTCGAAAAGCTGGATACGCCAGCTCCGGTTCGCTTTCTCGTAGATGGTACTGTGGGCGGAGTGTCGGCCAGCTATGAAGTGGACTACTTCCTGTTTGAACCGTTCACCGAGACGTGGAAAGAGTTGGAGGTAACGTTGGACAATAATCATGACAAAAATACGTGTTGCTAATCGGTTATATCAGCCAGTGATAGGTGTTGGTTGTGAAAAGCGGAAAAATCCGAAAGACAAGATATTTCCAGGACAAGATGACGAGAAAGGCATTCCGAAGCAATTCGCGGCTACGATTGAGACTAAGGTTGAGACCGAGACCGCCATTCACCGTTTCGAGGTGAGTCACGTGACCTGAATGACGTCACCCATTATCACATCTATCTTGCTACTCAGTTGTTTGTCGACTACGACAACCAAATCATCCGACACGATCAACATGGGGGACTGGAAGGCGTAACTAAACACATTGAAGACATGCGCAATGGCATCGCTTACATTTTCGTGCCAGGCAGCACTTGTAAGATTGGTCACGTGACCAACGACTTCACGCTCAGTAAAGACAAAGGACTCAAGAGAGTTCAGACCGTTCGAGAAATGCTATCTCTGGATGGCGAATATTTCTATCTGGGAACGGCCTTGGCTAGAGGAATTTTGTGTGACGTATGGGAACGCGTTATCACCGACTACCAGGAAATGAGACGCTGGGATCTCGCTGACCAATATTTCGGAAAAGTAGTTGTCACCCACTTCTTTAGCACGGTAATATTTCATATCGAACGGTGAAGTTATTCTTGATATACTAATCACTGATCTTTTTAGCCTGCAATGTTGGAAGTGGCAAACTTGGTCCCAACGATTATCCAGACTTTGGTTACAGCGTATAAAGCACAAGGATACTACGATAATAGAGTTTACACAAAGCTCTACCAGAGGGAGCTAAATGTCTTCAATTTCCGTCCCTTATACTACGGCCGTACCTATGACAATACCTTCAATGTACGACAATGTTTCTTCGAGCCAGAGGACAGGCTGTACTTGGAAATGCTCGTTGAAAGCAAGTCCGACACAGCTGACCTTTTAGAAGCACACACCGACCATTTGAAACAAGCCATTGTGACCACCTTGTCAACTACCTTGGGCATCAGCCCACTCCGGGTGGGCCAAGTCAACATAGGCTTGACAGAATTTGGATTCACCATCAATCTACTCATGCTTGGAAAGCCGCCGGCAAGTGGTAAGAGAAATTATTCAATGACGTTTCTCTAGATGACACTAAACCGAACCTTTCGTCTTGTAGCTGCTTTCGCTCAAGAAACAGAGGGCGGAGCTTCGTCGCCTACAGAGCTAGACGTGGGTCCGTATCCGGCGGCGGATGAGGATGAATGTGCTGAGATGGCATTGAAGGCAAAGGCTGCCACAGGGTTCCTTTTCTGTGTTGACAAGTGCTACACAATGACAAGGAGCAAGTACGACACAGCTAAGCCCAAGCCAGGTGGCGATAAAATCAAGTGCAATATGTACTTGCGAGATCTTTACGACGCTGATCAGCAGAAAGCTTGGAACGAACCGGCCTTGAAGGACATTCAGAAAACGTTGACTGATTTGGTCAAGGATAAGAAGTTGGCTTTCACGCTCAACAAGGAGATCATGGGCGACGAAATCGCTGAAGCGACCTATTACGTTGACAATTTGCAAGTTGCACCCGATGTTATGCGGCGCGCAGCCAAGCGAAAATTCTTCCAATCCATTTCCGGGAGCAAGGTGAGAGCCGACAGTGAGACAGCTGCCGCGAGACCGGAAGTTGAAACTCTGGGCGCTTGTTATCGCAATTGTGTTGATGATCAGTCCATGGACTGTCAGTCATTCTCTTTCTGTCGCACAAATTCCAAAGTTCATTGCATCATCAGCTCGGAGTATTTGACCGCTACGTCGGCTCAAGAAAACAATCAATCATATGTGGAATCTGACAGCCAGTGCTCAGTCTACGCTATTCCGTACGTGTTCCGTTTTGCTAGACTGGACGCCATGACAGCACTGATGCCAGGGGGTACTGCTATCGAGTCCAAGCTAGTCAACAACGTCAACGACTGCGCTCAACAATGTACCAAGTCCAGTACCATAAACTGTGAATCATTCCAATTCTGTCGCAGTGGCAAGTGTGTC
The DNA here is from genome assembly GCA_022750525.1 of Halotydeus destructor. NCBI lineage: Eukaryota > Metazoa > Arthropoda > Arachnida > Trombidiformes > Penthaleidae > Halotydeus > Halotydeus destructor. Next base: position 334,989 of record JAIUWE010000025.1, read on the forward strand.
ATCCATGAGACTCACTATTACGATGCCAAAGCTGATGGAAAGATAGCTATAGACGACCAGTGTGACTTCTATTCGCGTAAGTAGATCTTGTTCTGAATTTATTACCCCAGCTGATTGCTTTAATTTTTTATAGAAAACTATCTGCTCGAGTTCACAATGGTCGGCAGTGATCTCATTTCGGAAGAGACGCATCTAGAACTTGTAAACGAGATATCGGCCGAAAATTGTGCCCAAAGATGTTCAAAAAGAGACGATTGCATATCAATCAACTACTGTCCCGATAACGCGAAGACACCCTCGGTATGCTACCTGAGCTCCAAGTCAGTGCTAGACCCGGGTGTCGAAGCAGACTCCCGGTTGCTATGTCGTCACTACGTCAAGACGATAGACCCTCCGGTTCGACCGAAGAAGGTGAAAGCGCCGGAAGTGGAAAGCACTTCCGGTTTCAGCGGTGGCTCCTTCTTGGGACTTGTCCTCATTATGCTTTTGCTCGGCATCGGCTTGGGTATCGGAGGCTTTGTGGGATTGAACTACTACCGCTCGCGAGCTGGTCAGTCGGGAGGTGGCCTTGGCGTTTCTGTCAAGTTCATGCGACAACAGGACGAAGCTGACGAAGCTTGAGTCAAAATCAGGCTCAGTTGTATCTAATAAATGCAAACACTGTCTTCCTAGATCAGTTCTACGTCAAAAGGATTAGTTTTCTTTTCGTTTAATTCCAAACCCATGAACTATCTTCAACAGGTCATCTAAAATTTCCATCCATGGGTGTTTTTTTCTGGCTAGGGTAGCGCATGCGCGCAGCTGGCTTGCTGAAATGGTTTTGAGAACGCAGACAACAATCGTTACTCGTCTCAATCTAGAATAATGGTTTACTTTCAATCGAGAGTATTTTGTTGCATTGTTTTAAACCAATCTACAAATTTTTGAGATACTCTCATCGAAACAAGGTCTACCTTGGTCTATGGAATCAGTGGTGTTCTTTCGAAACTAGGGTGTTACTGCAGAGCAACAACTATTAGAGTGAAAAAAACTCATATTCCGCTTCCGTCATGAAAGTCACTCTTTCGGCCATATTTTTGGTCGCCATCTATGCCAGTGCTCTAGGCGCTGATGGCGATGAACCTGGAGTTCCTAAGTTTCCGGATAGCAAGCAAACGTCGTTCCACACTCGGGCTACAGCTAGGTTGACTCAAGCTTTCAGGGTATGTTTCCAGTTCCACAGATAAAATGATGAAATTTTGTACATACGTGCAGGGTAAACCGACGACCATATTTTTCGAAGAGTACCATGACGTGGCCCTCAAGCGGGGTCGTGTTGACTTTTCAACGGCAGACTCAAGTAGCATAGGGTTCTATGACGATGCTACCATGCAATTTGTCAGATATCAAATTAATGGCGACAAGTCGATATGCGTGGTAGGCGACATCAAAAGCCAAGATGACGATGAAAGCCTGCCTTGGGGCGAAATGGACGTAGACAAGGATGAAAATATTCCGCTGATGATTGGACCATCCGCCATATTGCGTAGAGTCGGCCGAGCTGTTGTAGGATCTATGGTAAGTATGGAGAATATAGTTGACCATCTAAGCTGAAATACGATGTCTAGGATAATTACTACAACGGCACTGAAGAAGTACGTGGTATCATGTGCAACAGGTTTCAAGTTCCAATGACTGTCCGCGGCTTCGAAGGCAAAGTTGTTGTTTACTTTATGAGTGAGTCACATAGCACTGAGGAAACGCCCCCTGCTTCGACTTTCCATTTTTTTCAGACAAAGACTGGAAGAAATTTGAGAAAATGGAAACGCCAATTCCGGTTCGCTTCATAGTAGAAGGCCTTGTGAAAAAAGTTCGGGTCGGCTATGAAGTGGACTACTTCCTGTTTGAACCGTTCACCGAAAATTGGAAAGAGCTTAAGGTATCACTGGTATTTCTTTGGAGAATAACTGATAGTCTGTTTTCAATATCAGCCAATCATAGGTATAGGCTGTAGAAATCGTAAGAGTCCGCAAGACATGATATTTCCTGGACAAGATAACGAGAAAGGTATTCCAAAGCAATTTGCAGCTACAATTGACACCAAGGTTGAAAACGAGGCCGCCATTCACCGGATGGAGGTGAGTCACGTGACGTGAACGACGTCACTGGTTATCGTATCTAACATCTCATTTAGTTATTCGCTGACTACGACAACCAAATCATTCGAACAGACCAACATGGCGGTGAAGAGGGCGTTACTAAACAAATTAAAGACATGCGCACTGGCATCGCGTACACATTCGTGCCGGGCAGCTCTTGTAAGATTGGTCACGTGACCAAAGACTTCACGCTCAGCAATTCAGATGGAACCAAGCGAGTTCAGACTGTCCAAGAGCTGCTATCGTTGGATGGCGATTATTACTATCTCGGGACAGCCTTGGCCAGAGGAATTTTGTGTGATGTTTGGGAAAGGGTTATTATCGGGTACACTGGAAGGAGACGCTACGGTATTCCTGATATTGATATGGATAAGCTCGTCATCACGCATTTTTTCAGCAAGGTAAAGTACATTAAGGGCAAAGGTATGTCTCAAAGACGAACTCATTGTCACTTTCAGCCGCAAGTGGTCGAAGTAGCGAATTTGAGCCCAACAATCGTTCAGACATTGGTCACGGGATATCTTTCAACTGGCAACCGCGATGCTGAAGTATACCAGAAGGTCTACAAGAGAGGAATCAGTGTCTTCAACTTCCGTCCCCTATACTACGGCCGGACATATGACAATACCTTCAACGTACGACAATGTTTCTTCGGCCCAAGCGAGAGACTTTACCTGGAGATGCTCGTTGAAACAGAGTCCGAGACATCTGACATGCTTGCAGCTCATACTGACCACTTGAAGCAAACCATTGTGAACACCTTGTCCTCGGTATTAGGCGTTAGCCCACTCCGAGTGGGCCAAGTCAACATTGGCTTGACAGAATTCGGATTCACCATCAATTTACTCATGCTTGGAAAGCCTCCGGCAAGTAGTAAGATAAATTGCCCATTGATGTTGCTCTGGAAGAAATACTTAACTGAATTTTTTCTTCATAGCTGCGTTCGCTCTTGAAACGGAAGACGGAGCTCCGGTACCCACTGAGCTGGACAAGGGACCGTTTCCGGTCGTAGATGAGAATGCTTGTGCGGAAATGGCATTGAAGGAAGATGCTATCACAGGATTCCTTTTCTGCACTGAAAAGTGTTACACAATGACAAGAGCGAGGAGCAAGAAGGCTAAGCCCATCACTGGTGGCGATAAACTTAAGTGCAACAAGTATTTCAAAGATATTAAGAACAGCAACAAAGCATGGAACGAACCGGATTTGAAAGAAATTCAAGCGACGTTAATCGATTTAGTGAACAGCACGAAGTTGGCTTTCATGCTCGACAGGGAAATTCTAGGCGACGAAATTGCCGAAGCGACCTATTACGTTTCTAATATTCAATTGGCACCTAACGTTGTGCGACGCATGACAAAGCAAAAATTCTTCCAATCCATCACCGGAAGCAAAGTGAGAGCAAACAGTGAAACAGCTGTCGCGAGACCGGAAGCTGAAACTTTGGGCGCTTGTTATCGAAACTGTGCTGACGACCAGTCCATGGGCTGTCAGTCATTTTCATTCTGTCGCACAAATGCGAAAGTTCGCTGCGTGATCACCTCGCAGTATTTGACCGCTACGTCAGCTCAAGAAAACAATCAGTCATATGTGGAACCGGACAGCCAGTGCTCGGTCTACGCTATTCCGTACGTGTTTCGTTTCAACAGAATGGAAGCCATGACAGCGCGGATGCCAGGCGGCACCACCATCGAGTTCAAGCTTGTCAACAACGTCAACGATTGCGCTCAGCAGTGTTCCAAGGCCGCGGCCATTAACTGTGAGTCATTCCAGTTCTGTCGCAGTGGCAAATGTATCATCCATGAGACTCACTACTATGATGCCAAAACTGCTGGAAAGATAGCTACAGATGACCAGTGTGACTTCTATTCACGTGAGTTAAGTCTTTCTTGTGTGAGACCAGAGCTGATTGCATCTCTACAGAAAACTACCTACTTGATTTCACCATGGTCGGCAGTGATCTCGTCTCCGAAGATACACATCTAGAACTAGTTGGTGACATATCGGCTGAAAATTGCGCCCAGAGATGTGCAAAGAGAGACGACTGCATATCAATCAATTACTGTCCTGAAAACGCCAAGAGCAGCCCGGTATGCTACCTGAGTTCCAAGTCAGCTCTGGACCCAGGCGTCGAAACGGAGTCAAGACTGCTATGTCGTCACTATGTCAAGACGGTAGACCCTCCGGTTCGACCGAAGAAAGCGAAAGCACCGGAAGTGGAAAGCAGTTCCGGTTTCAGCGGTGGCGCTTTCATAGGACTTGTCCTCATCATGCTTTTGCTCGGCGTTGGCTTGAGTATTGGAGGCTTCGTCGCATTCAACTACTACAGCTCGAGAGCTGGCCAGACTGGAGTTGGTCTTGGCGCTTCTGTCAGGTTCATGAGACAGCAGGATGAAGCTGACGACGCTTGAGTCAAATTTCAGTCTCAGTGTACCTAATAAATGCTGAAAATACCCTTTCGGTAGTTCAATTTGCACTCAGTCGATTACGAACGCAAATTTAGTTACTTTCCGATCTTGGAACCGGCACGAACCCAAGTAGGTACTAAATTGTGAAAATCAGCTGTTGATATACATTCATGAACTGTCCATGCCAACTAGAGGGTGGAACGGGCGGCTTTTGCACCACTCGGCCACACCCGCACCCGTGAAGTTTTTAATCGGGTGGTCCGTACCAGCCCGGCAAATTCACTTGCCGTACTGCGCATGCGTCGTTTAGTACAGTGAAGAAACAGCTTGTCCGCCCGTGCCCGCCGGCCTGCGGCTGGATCGGGCGGGCGGACCGGGCCCGAATTCTGCCCGACCCGATTCAGCCTCTAATGCCAACCGTCACGACGGACACCTTCGTGTTTAAAACGAAAAAAAATGTCAGTGCTAAATTTCTTGGAATAACAAGACTTAGGACTCGACTCATTTTAATTTATTTAATCTATTTGATTTATGAATTAATTTTCGAAAAAGTGAAAAATAAGCAACGCTATTTAGCTTGTACGAGCCGAGCTACCTTTACCCGTTCCAACTGTGGCTACAGATTAGTTGTGCACACGAAATCGACTTCATATCGCCGAGCAGAGGCGTTCCGCCACAGTGTCAGTAAAGCACAATAACAGTCTATTCACGAGACTGTTTTCAGACTCTACAATGAACGTTTTTCTTCTTGCCACTTACCTGGCCACCATTTTGGGCAGTGAATCTGCGGACGATGCGTTACTGCGAGGATACGAGCGCTGGCTTCCAAAGTTTCCAGACATTGACCACGTACCATCTTTCCACACCAAGGCCACCGTTAAGTTAAACGGAAGGGTGAGTTTTCCATGACCTAAACTTCTTCGTTCAATATGGCGATGCTACCATTCAGCCCTCGTCGACAATGGATTATGAAGAATTTCACGACGTCGCCAGCAAGCAAGGCCGTGTAGATGCATCTACTGCCGACTGGGGTACGATTGGGATTTACGATGATGAAACTATGCAATACGTAAAGTTTCGACGTTCCGGAGACAATTCACAATGCAAGGTTGAGAACATTACAGGAAATGGCCATAACAGCATGTTTTGGAGTGAGATTGACTTGGACCCAAAGAATGGTATTGCGCTGATGATTGGACCATCCTCAGTTTGGCGTAGAGCTACCAGAATTCCTGGTGCCACTGGTACGGTAAGTAACGCAAATAGTATATCTCATCATGAAAAAAAACTGGAAACATAGGATACGTTCTACAAAGGGACTGAAACCGTCCGAGGCATAGCTTGTGACAAATGGGAAGTCCCTTTTACTGGCAACGACTTAAACGTCACAGTAGTCCTGTTTTTCCCAAGTAAGTCATCTCTGTGTGACATGATTCAAGCAGAGTTTCCTATCTAGGCAATAGCTGGCAAAGATTCGGAATAGTCGGCGCCCGATTTCCAGTGAGATTTTTTGTCCAAGGAACCGTCAAGCAAACGAGCATCGACTATGAAGTGGACTACTTCCTGTTTGAACCATATCCAGAAACTTGGAGAGAGTTTACGGTAAGGTTCAACTTTAGTTTAGTATAAATTTGCACAACATGTCTTACTAGCCAATCATCGGCCTTGGCTGTGAAAATCGCAAGATTCCGAAAGGAAAAGTATTCCCTGGCAAGGATAAATTGAACGGCATTGGGAAGCAGTTTTCAGCTACGATTGAAACAAAGGTCGAAAGTGAGAAAACGATTCGTCGATTCGAAGTAGGTCTTGTACTGAATCGTATCATGTATCTCATGTCATGCATATCATGTATATTTCATGTCAACTAGATGTACGTCGATTATGAAAACCAGTTGATTCGACATGACCAACATGGCGGCGTCAGAGGCATGACGAGCAGAATCGAAGACATGCGCAGCGGAATCACTTTCATATCTGTTCCCGGCAGGTCGTGCACGATTAGCCACACTGCCAAAGACTTCATCGTCGGCGATGCTGATGGGCTCCACAGGATAAAAGTCATCAGAGAGCTGCTAGCTTTGAATGGTGACTATTATTATCTTGGGACTGGCTTGACCAGAGGCTTCATGTGCGATATTTGGGAACGAGTAGTTACTGGCTACTACGAGATCGACAACTGGAAATTGTCAGCTTCACCTTTCTCCAAAGTGACCATAACGCACTTTTTCGCTAAGGTGATGAATCTATGAAACTGAACTAATCTCATGATCGTACTGCTGATACATAGACTGATGCACGGAAAGATGAGAAGCCATTTCTCGTCAAATCTTTGATGACTGGATACAACCAAAGATATGTGGGTCCGAAAAGTGAGAAGTTTTTTCTCAAGGCTTATCAAAGGGAGATCAATCTGTTAAACTTCCGGCCGTTGAATTATGGTCAGAGATATGACCACATCTTCAATGTGCAGCGATGCTTCTTTGATCCAGCTGATCGACTTTATGTGGATATGTTGATTCGAACTGAGCCTGACTCAACCCAATTATTGGGTGAACATGATGGCTACTTGAAGCAAGTCATCGTGTCCACCATGGAAAAAAAGTTGGCCATCAGTCCACTCCGAGTGGGTCAAGTTGATATTGAGTCAAGCGAAACTGGGTTATTGGTTCGTCTACTCTTGCTTGGCAAGCCACCAGCTACAGGTAAGGCAGCCCCTGAGCTGGTGCTATCATGAAACTACATCTTGACCTTCCGTCGCGCAGCTGCTTTCGACGAATGGAAAGGAGCCGATAGGACGCCTTTGGAGCACGAGCCAGGCCCGTTTCCAGCTGTTGACGTGGAAGCGTGTGCAGACCTGGCGGTGAATTCCAAATATGGTTTCTCAGGATTTAAGTTTTCTTCGGGAAATTGTTACGTGATGAATAGACACTTTTACAAGCATGGCGCTAAACCCAGTTCTCGTGACCTAAACTACAAGATGTATCTTCGCAATGAATACGGCGAATCATCCAATAAAGCCTGGAAAGAGCTGTCTCTGTCGGCAATCGAGATACGCTTGAAATCTTGGGTCTTGAAAAAAGAGCTGTCTTTCAAGCTTGGTGAAGACATTCTTGGCAACAACACGACGGAGGAAAATTATATTGTCGACAATATTCAAGTCGCACCAAACGTGCTGAAAAGTCAAGTCGATAGCGAATTCTATGAGAGCTTTGCCGGAAAGAAACTCATACCAACAAATGATTCTCTTGTTAAACCCTAATAAAAATAGAGAGACCGGACTTAATATCCCTGCTCAGGACTTCTTTCGGGAACGGTTGAAGCACAAGTCCTGTACAGGGATGAGAAGTCCTCAAATCGTACACAGGACATAGCAAAGCCTGTCAGGGCATGTTTCGCTTCAATATTTATCAATTTCAGTCACGTCAACGTTCGGGATATGACTATCCCTGAGAGGATATGAATATGTCCTGACAGGAGATCTCAAAACCTCTGAGCCCGTAACATATCCTGACAGGGTATGTGATGCTAGAACCTCCGCTAATTCTAGAGATGGAGACGGGTGATCGTATATCCCGAGATGAGAATCCGGCTCAGGACTTGAGATCTCAAAATCGCAATCCGACTCCGAGATGTTAAGGAAATGGGACTTGACAGTGAAATGTTATGTGAAGTCCCAAGACATGTTAACTCAGGACATGGCATCTCTGTACTGTTTTGCAGACCCTCAAGCGGACATGCATAGTCCTCAAGACATATGTAACCCTTAACAACAAGAACATGGGAAATGAAACAGACAGAGCTCAGCGACTGTTAACAGTGAGAAGGAAATGAGATGTCCTGCTTGCTCCGATGGAGTTTATTGAGATTCGCAACATAACGAGTGACAATAGTAGTTACTGAAAGTATGAATCGTGTCCGGAAATCGATCCACGAATCGACTTAAGTAACTTCCAACTCAGAAAGCCCGAACAAAGGGTCGTATAACCAAATCGTTCTGTAGAGAAGGGCGCGAATCTGAGATACAAGGTATGTAGATGACCTCTCCCGCTGACATCGCAAGGCCTGATCACGGAGAAACGTTTTGTAGGCTTGGAAACTGTTAGAATGTGAGGAAGTACAACTTTATATTCGTCGAGCACCGAACTAGATGAAATTGTCAACTCGCTTATCTTGGATAGCTGATTGCAGATGGTGTACATCTCGGCATCAATTTTGACAATTTTCCTGATGATGAAGAACTGTCCTTTGCTCTCTATTGTGCAATTTCCTGATAATTCGGCTTCATTACTAGCAGCGTCCAAAATCATAGCTTTGAACTTGGTGCGCTTGAACTGTTCAAGCTGCTGACCATTCACGATTTGCACATTCACTCGACTAAAGAGTGCAACATCTTGAGCAGTGACTAGATACCTACCGAGCTTCTTCGACGGCTGGTGTATTTCTTTTTCGGGACATGTGATGTCATTGAGAAAGTTTTGGCAACCACTCGGCATTTCCCAGTTAGGTGTTGTTTCATTGATGAAGTCGTTGACATCGTGAGCAAAATTATAGCGATTAACAATAGATTGTGCGACGTGATTGTGTCCTTTGACATTGGTCTTTATGACACCCATGTGGTGCTCCAGTGGATAGGCTGAAAATTCGAATGTCGGGCCATGATTTCGACAGGAATCCGGGAGATGTCGCAAAATGTGCAAATTATAAGTCATCCTTGTCTCCCCATATAATCCTTCTGTTTTCAGTGAATGCAAGTCTATAGCGTGTTCTGCCGCATCAATGTCACGCGAAGTCAAAGATGGCTTGCTCAGGAGATAACAAGCCCTTACGGCCAGAGCTATGTGCGCTAGGTATTTATCCTCTAATATTCCCTTCATGACGGGAAATATGAGATAACTGAAAAATACTTCGTATTCACTACTCTTATAGAATTTAATGCAGTCCAATGTCCTTGGTTTCCTAGGTATAGCTTTTGAAGACGGCAACTGTATGCTCCGTAAACGATCATTAATAACACTGCACTTTGTATCTGAAAGATAATACTTTTCATTTCTCATGGTTTTGTTGAGCCAGGTATCGGCTAGTAACTTGCGTTGAACACCGAGGTTTAGACAATGCATCGGTTCTACAACGAAACTTTTGATCAAATCAAAGTCTGGCAGCTGCGTGAGAAGAGATGTCCCGCGATAGCCCTCTATACTCTGACTTGCGTTCTCAGCCTGGATTCCCAGCGCTTGCGCTTCATCATTACTACGTAGCAGAGATGTCATCTCCTGACGTGGCATGTGTTTGAAATGTCTCGCCCGGTTGACAGTTCCTGCCTGTGTCTTGCAGAAACTACAACCGTAAATACCGTTGAATTGCAGCATATTCTGCAGATACGCTCTCATGGGTGCGTCAGCGACGACGCAAACGACACGGAATTTCGTAGTCCTGTCAGTGTTATTGATACGGTCGTGCCAAAGAATTCCACAAACCTGTAGTTTTTTTAGTTCTTCCAGTAGGGGCTTCAGTAGGACATGTGAAGAAATATCGGCTTGAGACACAAAAATTTGTGCCAAAATAGGATTTTTGTTCCTCAATGTCAGTGGCAGACCATTAATGAACAAGAAAAAGGGCACAGCTTTGGTCGTGGAACTCTTAGCGATCCCAACGCCGTCAACACCAAGGGTGAGCCCGATCTCATCGTCCTTGAGCATTGTCGAGCGATACTTGGCTTCAGCATTTTGTCCGGTGATGAGATGTCCCTTGGTTTCTAAGAGTACTCGCAAGTCAGCAGAAATGTCCCTCATCAGGAAATAGTCGAATTCTTTGAGCTTAGGTTGTGCGTTATCGCACCCCACACATTCAAGCTGAGCAAAATCTTTGGGGCAACCTTTGTACGGCCCGTGGAGCCCTTCCGTCTTACAAACAAAGAAATATGAAGGAGTTTCTCGCGACAAGACATCTGATGTCCGGGCAAAAAAGCTTGTGAGAGACTGGTGAGATGTTTCAATCTTTAGCGGACTTCCTAGAGCCTGTAGAACACAGTTCACCATCTGTAATAGTTTGTTTGTGTCGGATAGAGAACTCGAAGTACAACATGAGTACTTCGCTATGAGTGTCTTTATGAGCGATGGTAAAGGTGCCGACGTAATGCTTGAAGTTGCCGCAGGACTTGTGTTCTCCGCTTCTGGATCGTACAGGAGATCAGATGTCATTTGATTCTGCGAATCGTCAAATGATCCCGTGTCACTGTTGGATGCAACTTGAAGCGAATTTTGTCTAGACAACATTGTTTTTTTCTTTCTGTATTTCCTTTGATTCACTGTGTTTCTCTTTCGGTAGCGTGCGGCCGCAGTCGTGCTGAAAAACAGTGAATTTGACAAATTTGACATGCTTCTTTTCGAGCATTTGGATTTCAAAGACTTTCGTCTACTGAATATTGGTGTCTCGATATTCTCTCATTCGATCTGGAATGGGCTAGCTCTAGACTGGTCAGAGATTGATGGCAAGAACGAGGGAGAGTCAAAGATACCAGTAATAATTGATAATTACATCGTCATGACATCTCATCTCCATTACTGGATGGCAGAGCGACTGAGGCAGGACATACTTGTTATGCTACTCAAGAAAGAGAAAATGACATATACAAACTTGAACTCTGAATGGTCAGCCGTGGGACCAGAGCAAGATGGACTAGCTTTTATTCTCGCTGGGAAGGTACAACTATTCTATAATCGTCCAGGACATGAGAAGCGGTTTTTTCTCTGCGAGTCTTCTCTCATACGTGCGCAGAGATATGGTCACTTGAAAGTAGTAACACAGCTCTTGCAGGACAACACATCTCCTGTAACGGCTAGCAGCTTGACTATCGATAGTAAAGGTAATGTTCTAACTCGATTTAAATCCAAAAAACAAAAAACATGTGTAAAGTATTCTACACTGAACTTTGCTGTAGAAAGTTTCTTTGAGGGACATCACGAATCCTTGGTCTTACCTGTCGTTCATTATGTCCGCAACAGTGTGAGTCCAACAGATTTCAGAGCCGAAGTCAACCTTGTAAAGGAATTCATCAAAGCAAAATATCATACGAGATTAGATGTTATGTCCTGTATGAATACTTTGCTAAATTCATCTAATTAAATCAAGCGCTTTTCCATGACATCTGATCTCCGCTGGCCAATAACGGAGGCGGTTTCTCTGCGCGTGCGCGGCAGACCCGAATTATCAGCAGCATGTTAATTTAGCGCCAAGAAAAGGTTCAATTTGAATTTGACATTTGACTTGTGAATTGTGATCTATTCTATGATTAGAGTGTTATGGCACCCACTAAAAAGAAAGAAGAGATCGATGTCAGAGGTTACGTTGGACTGTTCAACAAAAAAACAGGTGAAAAACGAGTTGTTAGTGTCGAGAAGCTAGACAGCGGGTCTAGAAAATCGTTCAAGCAGAGACGAAATTTGCAAACACCTGTGACGTTATTACTAGCCGACACAGAGAAGGTTTCGTTCAAAGGTCATGTCTTCGCCTACAGCAAAAATGAAGCAAAATGTAAACGAATACTGGAATTCAAGACGGAAGAAAAATCGCGTCACCCGAAAAAAGCCATTGCGATCAAATTTCACAGAGGTTAGTTGCCCGTCCTATTAGTACTCACTCAGAATGTCTCTCAATTTTCATAGAAAATAACAAATCCGATGATGACATTGAGGAGGAAACGGAAAATGAAGTTAATCTAGAAGCTTCCGTTGGGGTTTCAGACCAGACCCCTGCTCAGGAGTTGTCATCTCCTGAAACGTCTGAGCGGCAGGAAAATTCTGAAGACAGTTCAAGTTCCGATGCTGTTGAAACTAGGACACAGAAACGCAAAACCAGAAGCAAGACTACAACATCCAAGTTGAAAAAAAGTGAGTACATTTTATCTACACTCAAACTAACCATTGATTCTCTGCGAAGATACCACCGCTCATGTGAGCCAACAAGGTTCTCCGGATTATAACGTTACTGTTATGCAAGTACAGCCTATTCCCAGAGCTAAACTATCAGGTAGGAAGTTTTGTCATGTCCTCAATCTCTAATTAACAGTTTCTTCAAGTAAAACGGAGCAGCAAAGCGAATATTTGGGAGGACATCGTGAATGTTTTGAACACCTGTGCAGCGAAGGTGCCGGATGCAGCTCCGGAGAAGACATTTCCTGAGCTCATAGATGACTTTTCAGCGGCTGCAAAAGGACACAAATGGCAAAGCTCCCTGCTTCAAGTCCTGAAACATATTGGGGAAAAATTACCGACTCCCGAAAAGCGGTTTCAGCCCCACGCTGCAAGTTTGGCTTTACCACCGGACATGACATGCGAAGACAGCTCGAAAAATGCCTTGTATATCGAAGGATATAAAGAATTCATTCTTGATAGGTCACTCTACCGTTTTTCATTCACGGAAGAAAGAATCGCTGGAATGAAATATCAGCCGAATGCTGTGATTCGCGCTTTGGCCGTTCTTCTCCCCCCAGGACTAAAGATGTCCTGTTTGAGTGGACAGCACACGGGAGACGATGACAAGAAGGATCGCTGCGGTGTCTTTCCCTCCCTTCTCGCAGCAGTTTTGACAGGTAAGTGTTTTTGAGAAGACCATGAATCTAATCTCTTGCCAGTTCATACTCATCGACTCGCTTCAATTAACGTCATTGAGCACAAAACAGTGACCAAGATTCGCGGCGCTCTCTCGAATTATTTGCAGGAATTTGTGGCTGGAAAACATGATAGCGATCTGTCCAACCTTCTCGAAGACTACGCAGGACAAGCCAAGTCCTCAATCACTTCCAACGTTCAAGAGCAGGAAGAGGACGAGAGAAGTCCTGAAGAACCCATCGACCTGCCAGCGGGCATAGAGCAGGAGATGACATCTCATATCGCTCTAAACGAAAATTATCGCTCAGATGAAACCGTCACACAAGACGACGAGCAAAGTTCAGCGAGTCTCAGAACCGAAGAGATAATTGTAGACCAGCATCGGCCAACTGTTCCGTCGGACGAAGACACAGAGATAGAGGTGAGTTGCGACTTTATTTCTGCACTTCAAACACATGATTTTTATAGGAAGGCAATGGTGCAAAAAAGCGAAAGACATCTCATACCCTGGAAGATGAAGAGAGACAAATTTCTCCTGAATCCAGCCGAGAACCGTCGCAAAGTGCGATGTCCTCGAGAGACACAGACACTTCAGTGGTTGGTTCTGCTCTGGTTCACGACTCCGCAGAATTTGAAAATGTCTCGGTCATTCCAGAAACTCAAAGTTCTACGACTCAAAGTCCTACACCAGTTAGAAAGAAAACAACTTCCAAGATGACAGCCAAAATGGGTAGTGGCCGGAAGCGAAAAAAATAAACCTTCAAATCGCAAATTACAATGTACCTTTTTCAAAGGATAAAATACGTCAATAAAAACAATGACATGCGAGGACATATTATTTCCGCCATTTTCTGCAGGGCATATCATATCATACATCTAATAACTGAGGACATGAGAACTCTTCCATGATTCAGGATATGACATCTCCAGAGATTCCACGCGAGATTATTTGCTTCTCATGTCCTCCGGACTAATCAGCTCCTAGCTCCTATGCTTCCGGACCACACATGTCCGGAGATGCGACGTTCTCGTTCAGCCGGACATGGGTTGTCTTTTCGCGTCCGGACTTGCCTTGTCCTGCACCACATCAGGATATGTCATATTCGCTTGCAAAATTTGCTACATGCCCCGACATCACTTGTCCGGTCAGGACAACGCTAAACGTCGGGCATGTCATTCCATGTCAGGGTATAGTGGAGAAAGCATTTTTTTCCATACCCTGTGAGGGTTTCTGAAGTCCGGAATCTCGCTCCGGACATAAATGTCGATCGAAAAGCCCTGACAGGAGATCTCCATGTATAAGGTATAGGAGCTGTTTTTATTGGGGCAGACATCGGAGTCGCATAAAGTCTACGTATTGCGCGTAAACAATCATTTCCAGCCTCGAAATTAGGTCACACTTTCAGTTTTGTGAAATGTATTATTTATTTTTCTCTCCCCCTCTCTCTTACTAACATTATTTCTTCCTCTCAGTCAATCTCTCTTCTCTTCTTCTTCTTCTATAACGCAATATTGACATCTAAATGAAGTGAAGGAGGCGAAGTTTTAAAGCAAACAAAACGTTTCATGTAAATTATTATCAAGAACCGAAAAAGAATTACTCGTATTCCACAATCAAAATTATAGTGTCCTTGTAAGGTACGAGAGGAGGGGGAGAGGAGAGGGAGAGGGGAGGGAGAGAGATGAGGTAAGGGTTCACAGTACAAGGCCAAAGACACCTGTTCATCTTCTTCGTCCCAACCTTGGACATAAGCAAATGTTGTACATTTGGAATCGTGCAAATCCAATTGTGCGTTTATTGAATCTTAATTCAGCATAATTAGCTTCTGAGCACTTTTCATAATTAGAGGAAAACGAATGGAGTAGAATGCCGAATGAGTGAGTGAGTGTGAGAGGGAGAGGAGGAGGAGGCGAGCGATGGAGAGAAAGAGAGACACAAGCGAGAAAAAGATGTGAATATCACGAACAGCTGTCGGCATTGTCATTGACAGTTCAAGTCTTGACCGTTTTGGGGTTTCGGCTCGTGAGAGAAAGAGCGAGAGATAGAAGGGTAGAGAGATAGATAGAGCGAGAGGGAGAGAGAAGGGAGAGAGAAAATGGACAAAGGCCAGAGACGCAATTTGAATGGCTAATGAAAATTGATTGTTTTTGTTTCGTTTTATATTATTATATGGCCGTACTTGATATTGGGCTCAGTGCATTATTCATGGCATAAATAGATGGGCAAGGCGAGAGCATGGACGGCGAGAGCGAGAGAGAAAGGGCGAGAGGAGAGAGCAAGCGAAAGAGGGGAAGGGAGAGGGGGACGTCAGGACAGCGTGTTCGAACCTTAGGGACCTTTATGTGTGTCACATAACTCATATTGATTCCCTAGACAAACCATAACTCTCTATCCAGACAGTGAATCAATATATGCATCATATCTCGTATCATGCATCATCCGCCCACACATACTGGACCGTTCTTGGCCATATGTACAAAGTCGAAAAATGATGCAAAGCGTTCTCTGGACAAGAAAGGTGTACCGTCAGGCTTTTGCAGTTGATCGATTTCTACGTACATATACAAGACCTACTCGAGGGAAACTTGCTCAGTGTACACTTTTTTGCATGTAAACAAGCTAGAACTGTTCAAGAACCTGTCGACTTTTCTTTTCTTGGAAAGAACTACAATGACGTGACTTATTTTGTTCACGTGCAAGTGAAGGACTAATGTAAGTCGAAAATAAGTTCCACTTTCAATATCCCCTCCCTTTGACAAGTTGAATGGAGAAGTCACATCTCTCGCTCTCTCTCTCTCTCTCCCTCTAGCCCTCCCTCTCTTCCCTCGCTGCTCTTTGACCTTGTGTCGACTGAATCGGATTAGTCACTCCCATTCGGGAGACGGAAGGTTTTATTTGCCCGGGCTCTGGAGATAACGTAAAAAAGTGAAGAGAGGGAGAGGAGAGAGAGGGGGAAGAGCATCTCCTTAGGCCAGTGATGAAAGTGTTGCTCAACGGGGATTAATTCCAAGGGAGAGAGAGAGGGGGAAGGGGAGAGCTAAACCTGTACAGGTACACAAATTCGGCGAAAAGCCAAAAAAACAAGCACAGGTCACGAAGCTGAAGCCTTGACTAATTTGCATCCATGATGCCTTCTTGATTTGAGAGGAAAAATTTGCAACCAGTGACTTACATAAATGTATGAGAATTTTTCACATGAGAGAACGCTAATTTAATATGTACGTTTTCCGGAAACCATGTTTCATGGAAAAGAAGCAGCGAAAGCATGATAACAGGAAAAAACAGATAGAGCGAGAGGGAAGAGGGGAGAGAGAGGAGAGAGAGAGCTGGCGACACGCTTTCCATCTTGCAGTCATATTAAGTATACATGATTCTTGCTGACTGTGCACCATTTCCTTGTGTGTACATGTTTCTCTTATATACAAATAGAGACACGTTTTCAGTGGCGTCGCCATCGCGGCCGAAAATGTATAAATATGCAAAATACGTCGTATCGTATAGTTTGTACAATAGGGCAGAAAGTTTGCTTCTCTGCAAGCCAACTGCAAACTGCCCTCAAGCCATGAAACTTTAATGGACACCGAAGGCCAGATAAGGTAGATGAGTAGCCCTTGCCTGTGCCCTGGAGGGCGATGGAGAGGGAGAGGGGAAGGGAGAGAGACAGGCCATTAGCTCTTTGTCACACGGCTGGCTAGGTGTCATGTTACAAGTAACAGTGTGTACAGTTGGAGTTTCAGGTGTCACGAAAGTAGTCGCCATTGTTCCTCGCAGGCCAGTGAACCTTGGCCACGACCAGGTTGCCCACATTGGAGGCCGAGCTGTCCTCACGGGCCACCGGACCACCAGCCAGCTGTCCATTGGGCTTCGGGCGAACCGGGTCCGAGTGGTTGCTGGGCTTGTGCCTACTGGCCGTGCTGGACTGGCTGTGCTTGGACGAGTTGCCCCCGATGCAGTCGGCCACGTAGAGGCTGAAGGCCGTCCGGAAGCGAGTGGACATGACCGAGTAGAGAATGGGATTCACCGTTGAGTTGAGGTAATAGAAGACACCTGGAAAAGGTTAACGAGCAAGGAGTTAATTTTTGCCGCTAATTGACTGGGCCGTCAATTATGCCACTTTGGCCTGTTGATGGCAGTTTAAGGAGCGCAGGGAAGGACAATGCCTTTTTACAGCCGTTTTGTCCTTCTCTCCCTCTCCCTCTCTCTCCCCTTCCACTCTCTCACCGGCCGTCAAGAAGAGTACTTGATTGACATTTCGCAGTTGAGCTGACCACTGGCCGTACAGAGTGACGTAGAGGAATAACAGTCGCTGGGCATGAAAAGGAGTCCAGCATATTGTGAAGGCTATCACGACAGCAACTAATGAGAAGAAGAAAGAGCGAGGGGAGAGAGAGAGGGAGAAAAGACATTTATCAACTTGGCCATTGTTACGCAATTAATGGATGTGCATTAAGGTTTTTCAGCTCGTTTCTCAGAATCCGATCTCTCGT
Source organism: Halotydeus destructor (assembly GCA_022750525.1). Taxonomy (NCBI): domain Eukaryota; kingdom Metazoa; phylum Arthropoda; class Arachnida; order Trombidiformes; family Penthaleidae; genus Halotydeus; species Halotydeus destructor. The sequence continues at coordinate 352,629 of JAIUWE010000025.1, forward strand.
TTCGCTTTCAAAACCACTCTATCCTCTTATTTCAAAAATGGCGAATATAGTATCTCCTCTTTCCTTTCATTCCTACTTCTCCTCTTCTCTCCATATTCTCCTCTAACAGTAACATGTACTTGGCCATTCATTGTATTTCACTCTGTATCACGTGACCTAATGAGCCTGCCACATATGCAGGCAAACTGGAGCTCTCAGGCCAAATGAATAGGTGGAACTAGTCGACTCGAAGCGATCTACTTGTACCTTGCAATGTGTACACGTGGACACACCTGAGTGAGCACGAAAGGCAACTAATTAGCGGGGCAGGTCCCTAATTACTTTACCTAGCAGCCTAATGACAATTTTGCGCGACTGCATTATTTTGCGCGACGATCGCAGATCGGTTAGCTGCATGTCCGGATTGTTGAAGGGGTCCAACTTGGTGGCCAGCTTGAGGGTCCTCACGATGAAGTAGTACAGGACACTGATGATGGTCAACGGAATGATGAAGAACACAATGGTGGACGTGAGCATGATGGTCTCCCAGATGCGATTCGGGGCATTGAAGGGCAGCCCGCACCAGGCCGACTCGGCTATGGGCCGGCCGTCGGCCTCGTACAGGTAGTTGATGCGCGTGAAGATGGCCAAGGGCAGGGCACCGATGAGGGAGAATATCCAAATTACCACAATGTTCCGTGAGGCCAGTCTCTTCAAGCGGTCACACTCGCTCGAGTTGAGCGACACACTGGTGGGCGGGTTGCTGGCCGTGCCACAGATGGCCAAGTACCTTTCCAGGGTAAAGGTGACCAGGGTCAGCACCGAGGCGTAGGCCGTGGTGTCCGGTATGAGGCTCTTCAGGTGACAGGCCGTGACGCCCAGTTGCCATGGATACTGATGGTACAGGCTGTACAGTTCCAGTGGAATTCCTGTGTGATGTACGAAGTTGGGTCAGGTTGGGTATTAGGGTGACAGTGATGAGTGAGATGTTGGTGAGAGGAAACGAGAATGAGAGGAGAAAGAAAGGAGCAAGAAAGGGGAGAGAGGGAAAAGAAAGGGGAACGGGAAGTGCACGTGAATTAGACCGGAAACGAATCAATTTTTATGCTCGTCTTGCGTTCAATCTGAGAGAGCTTTTGATGGCCAATTCGGTGACTCTTTGCCAGTTAGACGGATAGAGATGGAACGAGTTGAAGGGAGAGGGGGAAGGGGGAAGAGGGAGAGAGCACCAGAGTGTCACATCTCATCGCCCATGTCATGGAGTTGACCCATGTCGCAAGGAGTATCAGTGAAGCCTGTCGTCATCACTGACTGAGATCACGTCGAACACTTCGTGTCCTAAAGGCCGTCGAACTTTCTCGGCTCTCGAATTTATTGAATCACTAGACAGAAAACAACGCAAAGTAAAGACAGTACGTGTCCTGGATGCGGAAATAGGCCAGTCTCTCTGTTTCCCGTTCTCTCTCTCTCCCCTCTCTCCTTTCTCTCTCTCTCTCTCTCCTCTCTCGCACTCTTCCTTTCTGTAAAAAGCGTCATTAATTTTGTCTGTCTCTAGTTGTTCAGGGCTTCACGCCAGTGACCTCATAGAACATTGTATAGAAGTGGCCTTTCCGGCAGTACACGTAAGTGGAGCTAATCCTTTGGAAACCGGCGATAATACTGTTGTCCATTAAATAGAACAATGTCCAAGGGCGCTGTTTACTTTGAAAATAACAAGTACAACTTTGGACATTACGACTCGAAAAAGGGCAAAGGCACAGATTTCAGACAATGTTCTAGTGTCGTTCTACTTCGACTGAACTAAATAAAAGAGAAACGAAAATTCAACCATTGCGTGCTCTTCGCTGAGATTGATTGGCTTTCTCTCCCTTTCCCCCTCTCTCCCTGAAGCTCTCTATCCATCTATCTCTTCTCGGGTTCTCTCTGCTACAAATACCTTTAATCATGCCTTGACTGGAAATTACATCCGGGGGCCAGACAGACAGAGAGGAGAGACTGAGAGGAGAGGGGGGGGGAGAGCGGAGAGACGGAGAGAGAGGGAGAGAGCGTGCGAGTGTGATAGACGTGATTCAGTAAAGTAGAACCACCACAATCTCAAGTGTTCAGTACATTATATCTGTGGCAGGGCTTAATTTTGCTCTTTTCTCTCTCCCTCTCCGTCTATCGTTCAGCTCTTACTCCATTTAAAACACTTCTAGTCAAAATGAAACACTCTGAAAGTTGAGCAGAGTAGAGGAAAACAAATGACATCACAGTTAACTAGATTGGCGGCTCATCATTCTCGAGGCAGTAATATCGGCTCGTGTAGCATTCTCTCTAATCTAAACATTCGCTATCAGCCAAGTTTCACGGCAACACAAAAAAGAGGGAACTAGTTATCAGAGAAAGGAAAAGGAAACAGGACACCAATGATCCGTATTATGGTTTCCTCTCGACGTTACATGTCAATTTAGTAAAAGAAACGTCATAACGTATTGTATGTCTTTCGGGATATCCTTGTCATAGCTCTTTGTGACATATATTTCTCCACGTACCTGCCGTTACGGTCAGCAAGTCGGTAATGGCCAAATTGCAAAGGTACAAATTGGTCAGGGTCTGCATGTAGCGGAACTTGAAGATGACCAAAATGGTGGCCAGGTTGCCGATGACGCCCAGGATGAAGATGGTCACGTAGACAAAGGTCAAGGGGACCAGCCAGGGCAGGGACAGGGCCTGCTTGGGACCCAAGATCTGCTCAATGTGGTCCAGTGAACTATTCATGGCAATGTCCAGTCCAGCGTCACTTTGAACAGTTCACTAGCAGGACCCGATGATGGACTCGAACACGGGTGGCCAATGGCGTCTAGCGGATGCATTAACGTCAAGTTCAGCCTCCAATGGACACATCGACTTGCAAGTTCGATTTCAAGAACCTTGGAGTCGACTTTTCTAGAACAGTTGGATATCACGAAGCACAGTGATGATGCATCGAGCGACGAATCAAGCTTGAGAGATATATGTTTCTTTTCAAATTCATTCCAAGTCAGAGAGGGAAAAAATGATATATCTCTCCCTCTTTTTTGGTGACAAAACTGTCGAACTGTGTATATTCACGTTCATAGGCTTATGAAGACTGACGAAACTGGAGCCAAGAACATGTTTCACTTTGGGGCTGAAATAGCTTCACATAACAGTAGAGGACATGTTCAAAGAGAGCGAGAGGGAGAGGGAGAGAGCGAGAGGGGACGAAAAAAGTTGGAACTTTAAGCGGAGAAGAAAGTAGTTCGACTTTTAGTGTACAAAATTTGCAAATTGTTCGCTAGTCTCTGGCTTGAAGACGACATTTTTTCAGGTCAAACTTGGGCTCTGACAGAACTTTGTACACGCTTCGAGTTCAGGCCAACATTTTTGTCCTAAAGTGTACTATGTGAAACTCGTGGGCTATGAGACACACAGTCATAAGCAGATACTCGTATCACGAAGAGCGCGAGGGAGAGAGAGAGGGAGCGAGATAGGAGAGAGACGAGCACAAAATGCGCCCTTCGAGCAACATACAGCTGCGCGTTGTGAACAGTTCTAAACAGTCATTTTGTCATCACGTACTATGTTGAAGCTTTCAGTTCATTCGTTTTCGTCCCTTTTTCTCCTCTTAGACTCTCTCTCTCTCTCTCCCTCTCCTTCCCTCCTTGTCTCTTTCCTCTCTTGCCGAACTCTGCCCTTACGAAATAATAGTGCCAACTTTTCGGCGTAGGCGTCTGAGAGAGGGCTTCGGAGCGATTTTCAGGCACTTTTCGCTGGCTCTCTTTCGCTGAATCGAGTTACTTGATAGATGGCATAAAGAATAGTTGAACATAAAATAGCCCGATTTACGTCATCTCTCCCTCCCTCTCTCTCCCTCGCTCGCGACCATATCTGTGTCGCAAAGTTCGAGGCGAGTGAAAGAGGAAACTCTGGTCAGACTGCTCGAAGTGTTTGCGTAATAAAATAGATCAGGACTTCGATTGACGCGCCGCTGGTTACAGTCACGGCCAAAATTATACGACTTCGGTTCCATGTTAATTTCTCGGTTCCTACGGGGAACCGGTTGAATAATTTTGGCCGTGTCTGTACCGTGAATTCGATGTTTCACAGGAAATGGTGATCCTGCTCTCGCTGTCTCTCCGCTCCATGCCTTCCGAAAAGTTCTAATCTTGTCTTCAAGCAGGACCACAAATAGCAGTGTAATGGACTTGACAATGTAAATCAATATTGAACAAGCATTATCCTTCACTGACAGCTGTGAATCTCGCGGGTTTCTAAGAGTACTTGATTCTCGTTTAGCGTTTACTTTGGGATTCGTCTCCACAATCAGCACATTGTGAGAGTTCGCTCTTTCGGATAGAATCTTACTTCGTTTTAAGCAAAAAGTTTCCGAGTCAGAATTTCAAAACAGCTTGGGCACCGCTTCTTTCTCTATTCGCGTAAAAGGCAAGTTTATTCTGCAAATCATATTGACATTCGATCGATCCTGTTCAGCATACATATAGCATTACTTTCGCTCAACTTCGCACCAACTTGAGCAGCGCATCTCTTGATTATATATGGTCATTAAGAGGCACTTGGAAATTGTATTAACTCGGAGAACGTTGAATTCATTCGGCTAAGTAGAGAGAAGGCAGCCATTAGGGTGTCTTTCTACTTAGACATGTTCGAGATGCATCTTGCTGTGACCCTGGCTAATGGTTCCATCAGCATTGAGTTGTCTCTTGAAATAAGACCTGAGCTGTTTATTTTTCAATTTTGTCAACTTGTCATTTTGATAGCTCATCCGGTGCCACATTGAATCGATATCAACTGCCATTGTGGAAAGGACTTTACAGCAGTAATCGATTGCTTCAGAATCTTTGGATTGACAGCTTTCACCAGTCGTGTTATGATTGCCAGATATAGCCTTGCTGTCGGTGGGAGAGCTACTTTGTTTCATCACACTTTTAACTAGGTTCTTTGCTTCATGCACTTGGAATGACAGGAACTGCTCACAAAGTGTACTGGCAGTCGGTGGTATAGGTTCGTTAAGTGTGATTTGCTTTGTTTGCATTTCACACTCGCTTCCTTTGCGAAGCTGCTGTTGTTCCGACAACTGGGTTGTTGATGTGCTCACATCAGAATGCGCTAAGTAAACCCGCGGGCGTTGAACAGTTCTGGCCTCGCCAGACTGATCGACTTTGGGTTCGGAAGCTAGTTTGGAATCGAGCGAAATTGCTGGTGGCGCCTTCATTTCCTGTAACGAAAGGATAGTCAAGATGGATTCTCGTTAGAACTAACTCAGCATCCCGTCAAACCCAACTATAATGAAGGTCTGACAGAAAGAGCGACGAATGCCGCATCAACCATAGACTTCGTGTTATTAAGCACATCGAGCATTTGGACAGTTCGGATTTCGAAAAGGTCGCACTCGTTTATTCTTACCTCTTGCAGTTGCCTTAGAAGTCGAACAGTAATCTCTTCCCAGCTTTCGTCCGTTTCTGTAGCATTCCTGAGTAACTCTAGCTCGTTTATTGCTTGAACTCTCTTTGCCTCCACGGAATCATTTTCTCTCTTCCGTCCAGCGACATTCGCAGCGAATGAGTTTCTTGTGTTTGCAGCGTCAGCATTGGCCCTACTTAGCAATTCATTCTGAATGATGGTCGAGCTTAAGGAATTTTCTTTGGAAATTACAGCATTTTCCTGTCTCAATCTAATCACTTCCTTGGCCAATTCATTACGACACTGTTCTAAGTACTTGCAAGTTTGTTCGCTTCGTTTCAATCGTTCAACCAGGTCACACAGGGCAACACGTAATGCAAACTCACTGCCACTTAATGTCCGCGAATTATCTTGCTGATTATTCACGAATCTTGCGCCATCCACTTGTCTGCCTTGGCCATTCATGTAGGCCCGTGAACTTGCATCCATAGTACAATCAATAGGAAAAAAATAAAGCTTATTTAGACACTAATTGGACGCCATGATACACTGACAGTTATTATATGCAATATGCAATCAGCTGTGTGAGGGAGGGAGGAAGGGAGAGC